>VWPU01015674.1:190104-415254 GCA_013398955.1 Callaeas wilsoni | reverse complement strand
AAAAAAAAAGCCAACCAAACAAAAAACACAAAAAACCAACCCACAAACCTGTCTTAACTGTCTTAAATTTTCCTCCCAGGAATGGAGTGGCAGTGGAAATGAATGCTGCATTTGCTACCAATGATAGCATCTTAATCTATGCACTTTGTGTTGCCTCAACTGCCTTCCCTATTGTATTGCAGCTGTCAAACTGCAGAGTCAAAAAGCTAACAGCTTTGCAGATGAAGTTCTGCTTGCCCGTTCCTGAGATTGCTCCTGCCAGCCTGTGTTTGCCTGTCTCTGGCACTCACACAGATTAGTTCCCATCTTGGCACCGAGGATTTGCATCAGGCTATTAAACGCACAAGGACGCCCTGAGTGAATACCTATCAATATCCTAAAGACACTTTGGGCCCTGAGAGCCTTTAGGGACTTTATCAACTGCCTTGTGCAGATAAGGAGATACCTCAGTGAGCCACCTTTGGCAGCTACTGCAACAGCCTGAGGAACTGAAACGAGATTTAGGAGGGTTACTCAGTGCTTTGTTCTTGATTCTGCTAAGGGGAAGAAAAGCTCTGTAATAGGAGAGAGTTGGATACCAGCACTCTCGGAAATAACTGTAGAGAATTAGTTGCCACTAAAGTATTGTTTTCTGCCACTGTTCCTACCACTGGGATCACAATACTTTCTCAAAAGATGCCAGACACAAACAGGATTTTTTGTGAATACCTCTCCATCTGCGATATAAACCTAGAGATGGATATCATAAAGGGAGGAGTGGCATTGGGAGCTTGCAGCTCTCAAGGTAAATATCGTTCCTCCAGCTCCCTAATTTAGAAAGTGTCTTACCTTTTTAGCAGATGTTTTCTTTTGGTGTCACACACTCATGTCAGAACTACCTGACATATCAGCAGCCTTCTGATGGCTGCAGAAGTCGAAAGGGGAAGGGTAGTAAGGGAAGGAGGAGTAACTTGCTGTTAAAATGATCACATGATGATCATCTACAGCCTTATGGTTTAGTAATAAAGAATGCAGAATAAACTTGTCTTCTCAGAACAGCTTTATTGTCACTACAATGTGTTCCTCAATGCTTTATCTGTGAAAGGAAACTCCTGTGGCTGGTGTAGTTTTCTTACCCCTGGGCAAGAAAAAAGTAGGAAGTTCTTTCCTCCAAACAGCAGAACAGACAAGTGCCAGAACTCTGTGTAATCTCTGACTGGTGGCTTGGAGTCTCCCAGTTCTGCTGTACTTAACTGCTTTGACAGGTTGTGCTGAGGGCACAGAGCACGGAAACGGGCTGTTAGACAGGCAAAAGGTTAATTTGACTGGTCTGGAAAGCACTGACAGAAGAATGTGGCAAATCCATTCGTCAGTCAGAGGAAGGGGAAATGACTTGTTATTACTGAAGCATGTATTGTTATTTCGGAAATAACCAGCATCGGTTGCAGAAATAGCAACAAGATGGTTGCTTTAAGGTGCTGAATCTCTGAGGAGGGAAGCACGGAGCCGGTGCAGGATAAATTGGAATGGTGTTGCCTGTTGCTGGCTGCCATGCCTGCAGATATAATAACGAGCCATGGACCAAGGCAAGGCTTTGATGCAAACACAGGCTTGCTCTAAATGCCCAGCACGGACCAAAGAGTTACTGGGGCTGCTGAAGTAGCTCAAGAGCAAAAGTACAGATCTGATCTTTTTAACAACCCAGATTAAGCATAAAAACCCAAAAGAAAAATAAGAGTCTATCAGTGAGTATGTGTGCCCTCCTATAAACTACAACAGGAAAACTGAAGGAAGCTGAAAGACAATTTAGTAACTCCCTTGTACCATAGCTGGGCACAGTGAGCGCCTCAACTCATTTTATAGGCAAGAGAAGAACTGGAGGGGATGAGGATGTGTTCTTCCTTCTCTGTAAGATAACCAGATTTCTGTAACTCACCAGTTTTATATTTTTTTGCATTCCTGACATGAGGTCTGCCTTTACCATGGAGTTACTTTGCAACTGGAAAGAGTCAAAAAGCATGAGGGGTTTTAAAGCTTGGTGAAGCTTTTCTGTTTGAATAGGTACATTTGTTTTTCATTACATGCCAAAAAGCTGATTGGTACATTGAAGGTATGCATGTGTGTGAGCTGACACGTATATCTATGCACACTGCACATAAATAGACATTAAAACCCACATCTGAGAAGTCACTCTCAGCAGCAGTTATGCCACAGGTGAAAAGGTGATTTTTTTAGGGCCATTGAACACTATAAATGTGTTCATTGTATCAGTGCTTCAGAAATACCCATTCTAAATGACTTTGTGTTGATCCACTGTGAAAATTCATTGTGCTCAATTGCCCTCAAAATTTCTCATTTCTCATCTGTGCTGTTGCAGTCTGCTGGCTGCACACCAGGCCGCGGTACAGCTGGGCAGGCACCCGGCTCCAGAGGGCCTGAAAAGGATTTTTGTTTCCTGCCAGGCTGCTCTGTGCTCCCCAAAAACTCAACAGATCTGTGTCTAAGGCTTGGAGCTGTGAGGCTTTCAAAGGTGGGAACAGACTTCATGGAGCTGATGTTGAGTCGTGCACACACAAAGGCTTGCGTGTGTCACATGTCACATGTACATGAGATGTGGAAAATGGAACTTGGCTTTAATTTTTAATCATACCTTTGATTCAGAGGAGTCAAACCCACTCTCTCATCAGTTCAGTTCTATTCAATTTAGGAGAAAAAGGAAAAAAAAAGAAGAGAGAAATTATCAGGTGGCACAAATAACTTTCAGCCTGCGTGGCAAGAAGTTGAGTCATAAAATGATTGTTTGGGGTTTTTTTTGACATCTCATTAAAAACAAGAGTTACAGGGAGGGTTTGTTCAGTTTTAAAAAGGAATATTTATAGCTGACTTTTAATATATTTTATTTGTCCTTTAATTTACTGTATTGTCTGATTTCTTATAAAATCCTCTGCATGTCAGTCTTTCAGCTGTGAGGGAAACAAATGCCTGCTTTGGAACGGAGGAGGGTGAAATGTGAAGACCTCTTGGTTGGTCCTTGGTGTGTTGCAATACCTTGGTTGCTGCCTGGGGATGCTCTCAGGCCCTGGAATATCGATGATATCAGGGAAGCCTGGTGGGATTGACAGAAGCGTTGGATGAGGAAATTGTGTCTAGGAAAATGAGAGCTTTGCGTTCAAGTGAGACGTGGCAGGAAGTGTATTGTGGAGTACAAAGCTGCAAACGTAAAAGGAACGTTGGTTTGCTTCACCTTACAGCCTTCTGCTGGTAAGTTCACAGACAAACTCCTGCCTGCAGTTCAGACAAGTTGGACACTTTGCCTTAAAAGTCAGGGCAGGAGATGCTTAATCATGTAAGAAGACCTTGATTTTTCTTGCAGTTAGTAGGAACTCTAATTACATCCTTGTGCTAACACCTTGCTGCAGTGACGGTTCATTTCTGAGTTGCTGTAGCACAAGAATTCCTCCTTAAGCAGTGCACAAGCCACTGCTCCAGCAGTGATTCAGCCTCTGGTGTTAAACCTGAGATTCCACAGGACAATGTCAAGGTCAGACTGCCTCACTCACAGTCTGTTAAATGTGTGAAATCCCTCGTAAATATCTACTATCTATTTTCCTACAAATGCAAAGCTGTGTGTTCTTTACACTGTTTTAATCTCGACAACTGAAAATGGGGGAAAGAGAAATAAACTCATTTTTTTGTTTTTCTTAGCAGCCCGTTTGTCTTCCATCTCTGCTCTGCACTGGTTTTTGTTTCTCAAATAGATTCCTTGTAAGCAGGTAAAAGCTGTCTCCCAGGGTTATGAATTCCAGTAGTCATTTTTTAAAAGAAAAGCAATATTTGCAAGCATTCCTACTCTGGGATGTTAAGTGTACAGCAAATTTTAATCTTGGCAAACACATCAAGCACTTTCATGTCTCTATGTCTCTACATTAATTTCTGGAATCTAGTAATGATACTCTGGGTGGCAAAGAAGTACTAATTCATATAAATGGTGGTATGAACAGTCATAATTCATCTGTTCTTCAGGTTTAAGAAAAGACTGAGTATTCTAAACCAGAAAATATTATCTGATTTGATTTTATGTAATAGTTTGGTTCTTTTGAAGTTCTTGGGAGCAAAAGGAAGTAACTCCCTCATTTTAGTTCTTTTTGTTTTGGGGTGGTTTTTTTAAATGTATTTAAATGCCTTAAATGAATAGAACCATTCTTATAAAGAAAATAAAACATCAGAGAAATATTCTTCTGCCTAAGCTTGTGAGAGCTGGGCTTTGTCTAAATTATTTGCTGACTTTAGTCATCCATTTCTCAGAAAGAAAAAGAAAGAGGTGCAGCATCACATAATCTCAGAAGGTCTCTCAAGAGAAGACAAAGGCCAGCTCGTGCCTATTGTCTAGACTCCACCGTTCAATACTCATCATCCTTATTCTTCTTATTCTTATGCCTCAAAGTAATTTCAGAATGAGGAGAGATAATGGGAATAGTTGTATGAGAGCAGCATCTCTGGCAAATATGACCAATTCTGTAGAAAAGGAGCGACTCTTGTTATAAAGCTTTAATTTTCTTTTGCTTAGTTTTACTGCAGGTCTTCAGCATTTCACTGCTGGTTTTATGGTATCTCAAAACACATTTGCTTCCCCAGTAAAATATTATATTTATGTCATCTGTAAGTCTGCAGTTTTACACAGCTCCAATTGCATCTTTTGTTTTGATAAATTGAATTTACATTGCAGTTGCACTCTGTTTCATAATTAAATCACTTTCAGTCTAAGTAAGTACAGGAAATCTATGCTTCAGTGTGCAAGTCTGCTGACAAAGTGAAGGGTAACCCAATTCTCATCCAAGCAACTTTTTAATTAGTTGCTGCACATCTGAGGATTAGGCTTGTTGGGATGTCTTGCAGAAAATAACATTAATATTCAATTTGGTTAAGGGCTTTCAATAAACAAACAGAATTAATAAAGCTATTAAGCAAATGTCTCTGATGACCACTTTCCATAAGGATTGCAACTCTTCAGAAGCATTTCCAAAAGCAGGCAGATGAGAAGGGTTTCTCTGCCCGTGTTTTGGCTGAATCTTGAGGAGTAGCTGGGTATTTTCCATCCTGAGCTCATGTGCATCTGAATTTGCTGAACGTATTTTCTGGGGTCTACAAAAGCCAGGTGGAAAAGAGTGCTTTGTTACAAGCTCTGTTATCAGCCCTCTCAAAGTACAGTATTCAGTATTTCATTTTCTTTTTGTCTATTTTGTCTAGGTTTCAGAATATTCTGCATCTGAACAGGAAAGCCTTTTTTTTTTTTTTTTTGTGAGTTTGAAATTATTGTAGATATAAAAGGTTTGTTAAATTATGCCTTTATCTGGATTTTTCTTTTAAAATGTGAGGAACGGTTTTGTGAAATGTTCTGGATGAGCCTCTACTGCTGCAAGTTAAATGATTGGTATTAAAAAAACAGCTCATCTAATGTAAACCTGGGAATTATGTTAGGGTTATATTGTCTTTTGAAAAATCTGGAATTTCAGTGAAAGAGAACTGATATAAAAATTAATTTGTATTTCTTGGAAAATAAGCTCGGCTACTTACATAAGTCCTGGCAAGATGGTGTTGATTTTGTGTGGAGCTTTTGGCTGGTTTTATGGTGTCATAAATTCACTTTCTGTTATAGCTTCCTATAAATCACAAACATCCTTTCACAACTTTTGAGAGCCATTGAGGTAACAGTGATGATGTAACTTCTCCCAAAATACTGTTTATGTTCTGTTAAGATTCCTGTAGGGACAGGCTGTGTTTGCATTGAAGACATTCAGTTCCTTCCCAATGTGTGCTATTATTTGTATATTCCATGTATTTGCAAGTGTGTGTGTGAAATTGATTTCATGTCTTTGTTTTTGCCAAGAAATTTTAAAAAAATAAATTAAATGGCACTAGGAGAAGGGCTTTGAAGAAACCGTGTGCCCAGTAGGAATTGGACTAAACCCTTTGGGTGCTGGTGTGTGATTTGCTCTGCGCTGAGCTGCAGTGATGGAGCTGTTCATCTGCCTCACAGAGGCTGCCGTGGGCTCCAGGCACTCCTGAAACATCTCTCTACAGACTTAATTTGGTGAAGAATCCAGAAACTGCTTCCCTTAACCCAGTGGCAGAGGGCTGTTGGGTGATCTTGCCGTGGGGTTGCAGAGGAGCAAATCCTCCAGGAGAGGGTTTGGGCAGGAGGCTCCGGAGAGCCATTTCCCGACTGTCCCAATCCAATTAGCTCCCAGTTTAAGCCTCTACTGGCGAGTTCAGGATGCTGCAGCACTGCAGGGGGTGTTCATCTGGAAATTTTATCTTCTGCTTTATTGCAGAGGGTGACCAGCTGCTTGGGAAACAAGTGAGACCCCAAGCATCCACTGCTCTTCCCTTTGCTCCACGCTCCCTGCTCAAGTTTGGGACTGGAACTCTTGGGAATAAATGAGGAATGTTCCATATTGGGACTATCAACAGAAGCAGACAGTGGGAGAATATTTCAAAGCAAGATTTCTTGTGACTTTTCACAGCTTTCAAATTGCAGCTTGCTTTGTAATCCACCGAAATTAGCCAAGTTTCTACTGTCCAAGGCATTTTTCCTTGTCAGCAGGCAGGATCCAGCAGGCGCCTCCCCGCCATCCACAGGGAGCTCGTTAAGCTCCATGATGTTTGTTGCTGTTAATTTGATATGGCATTGCACAAAGGACTGGCCCCAAGTCCACGCTGCAGTGTAGGGGAAGCGTGGAAATGATGAAATTCTTCCCGTGTTTGGTGGAGGTTGTCTCCCAGGCCTGAATTTCAGGTTGGATCAGGATGAAATGCAGAGCAGCTCTATAGGAACAGATCTGTAGTTAGCTTTCATTCCTTACATGAGAGCACCATAAATTGCAGTTCTGCCTGTGACACCGCTTTCACATTCCCTGAATGCCTTTTCCCAGCGTTGGGGTTTGTGTAAGGGGTGGGAGCTGCCCATAATTCCCTCCCTGCCTTCCCACCTTTGGCTCTTGAAGTGGTTCCTGCAGCAGATCCAAGGCTGGTGCAGCCCAAATCCATACTCCCTGCCATGCTCAGAGATCTGATTCCTAAAGCAGCTGCTACACAGCACAAACACAGGCAAGGGGGGAAAATCCTTCAGAAAGAGGACGCTTGTGCCAGGAAAGTTGTTATTGTTTGGCTGTAACAGTATGAGAACTTCTTCCTCACCTTAGTGGGACTTTTTCTATCAGAGATGGATACTATATATTGAGGTGTCCAGGAGTAACCTGTTCACACATTGATCTATTGAGTTCTCAGGAGAAATTAAAAAATAATAAAATGTTCCAAAATGATAAATTTGGAGGAAGCCTTTAATCAATTATTAATTGATTATTCACATTAGCACAATGCTTGTAAAGATCAAAACCTAATTTTGACAACATAGGCAAACTTTTCCTTTTGAATTTAATAATATATTCTCAATCTGTTGTTCATTAAGGTGAACATCTGTGAATTCATTATTTTTTCTCTAAGCTTGCTGCACCACAAACTTCATTTCTTTAACAAATTTTCCAAAGGATAATCCCATTACGAGCTTACTTTATAATACATAAAAAGACAGCTTTGTTAGCATGTTTAATTTTTTGTTTTGTTGTTTTGGGGTATTTTTTTGTTTAATAAGTCTTTGCAGCAAAAATCTGTTCTGGGATGGCACAGAGAGTTAGACCAGGGAAGGTGGATAAATCTGGTTGAGGAAACTGGCTGCAGAGTTTGAGATGTTATCATCTCAACTCACACAAATGTGACACCATAGGTTTCCCAAAATATGATGATTCTTAGCTATGAATGTCCACTTGCAACTTATAGAAAATAGATATTTTATCCACCTTGGTGTTTGCCTTATTTTGTTGTTCCAATGTAGATTTTTAAAGTAATGCATTTTTAAAATTCCTCTCTTGTTAATTTTACATTGCTATTGAGGGGAGATTGTAGCACTTTTCAATGCACACAGTGGAGGAGAAAGAAGAAACAGGTGAAAAACGCTGGTTCTGAACTTTTAAACGGAAATATGTAACACTACTCAGAGATAAGACCTCTAGGTGTTTCTTTAGGCACTTTCCAGGCAACGCTGATGCTCTTGCATGGTGCAGTTGTAGCTGAACCCTGCCTGCTGAACCCTTCCAGGCACCTTTCTATGCAGCCTCTTCTTGCTTTGACTATTTTTATTTTTTTTTTCACCAAGTTAATGGCAAATGAAATACCGATGTTGCAGAGAAGATGAGTTACGTGCTGTATTAATCTGACCAGCCCACATTAGGAGAGCACCGAGCAGAATTTGCAGCTGCAGAAGATTGTCACCGTGTTCCTGTGTTTAATGGAATAATTTAGGCATAGAGACAGAAAGAAGTCTACACTAAAATGAGTACAAGCACTTCTAAGCAGAAAACCTGTAGCTAATTTTCAATCCTGTAATTGAATTTGCAGGATAGCACATAAATAAAGCTAGGTTTTTTAAAAAGTTGAATGCTTTGCACTGCATAACAATGTTTTACTGCCTCATAATGCTCCACCATGTATTTCCCCATATACTCTGCAGTTACATCGCAGTACTGCATGTCCAAAACTTCATCCCTGCTGCAGCCTACACAGGAGACTTTCAGAAATACAGGCAAATAATTCACAGCCTGCTAAATACCAGCTGTTAATTTGTAATTTGCTGCAGCACGCTCAGCCCTCAGTGCGCGGTCCCTTCTGGATTGCAGCCTGAGCCGCGGTGCAGAGCCCTTCCCCTAAAGGCTTGTGGATGATTTTGTGTTTTATTGCCACTAAAATCACAGAATCATAGAATCACAGAGTGGTTTGGGTTGGAAGGGACCTTAGAGCTCCTCTTGTTCCATCGCCCTGCTGTGGTGGGGGGAATCCCACAGTCCAATTCCACCGTCCCAGGCTGCTCCAGCCTGGCCTTGGGCACTGCCAGGGATCCAGAGGCAGCCACAGCTTCCCTGGGCACCCTGTGCCAGGGCGTCCCCACCTCACAGGGAACGATTTTTTTCTTGATATCTGATCTCAACCTGCTCTCTTTCAGTTTGAAGCCATTACCCCTTGTCCTGTCACTACATACTCTTCTAAGTCAGAGCAGTTTTTAACAGGTTTGATTCCAAGCCAGAGCTTTGAAGAGTTCTTTTTTTTTTTAAAAAGAAAATTTCAAACAGTATTAAATTATGTCAAAAATCACGTGATGTTCTTTTTAACTTCCGACTTTATTGAAACACTTGCATTTAGTAATTAAACAGAAGATTTTGCAAGGTGCTGAGTAAAATGGTGTTTAAAAGTTGCCATGATGACATCAGCTTAAACAGCCGTGCCCTTGAACTCACTGCTGCCTCACAGGTCTGGGTTAGATTATGGGCACTAGAGATGCAATTTGACAAAGTACTCTGTTCTCTCAACCTATTTTGAAGTCAGTGGAAGCCAAGGCCACCCTGGTTGAAGCAGAGGACATTGAGCTCATTGTAAAATTGAGTCTTCACTGTAACTTATGCCCTTAACATTTTAGATAATCCATTGATCTCTCTTGAACAGCTAATATCTGTAATAATGCCACATTTCTACATCATCCAAAGTCAATTAAAAGACGTGTATTACAGCTATATTTTAATCAAGACTTACTGGGAAATGGAAGTAAAGAATTCTTCTTGCCTTAATAGTACCATTTGCAAAAAGAAAAGCTGACTGGAAAATCAAATTAATTACCTCTTCTTTATACACCCTTTATATGTTCACTTTCTTTGTAAAATGAATTTAAATTATTTCTATAGTAAGAAAAAAAGTATTTAAAAATCTTGAGAAAAAGCGGATGTATCTTTCTAGACTATTCACTTGGACAATTCAAGTGTAATTCATTAAATTTTGCTCTGTAAATAAGACCTCAGCAAAATACTGGTTGTCATTGAGAGAGCTGATGAGTGCACAGCGACTTTTCAGATCTTCCAGCCCCACCTACGTACGAGGTTTAAAGCAGAGGTTCTGTTAAATTTTGAAGGGTTTCAGGACCACTCCTGAGAAGTATTTGTTACTTTTTGATGTGTTATAAAGTTAAAAAAAAAAAAAAAAAAAAAAAAAAAAGGGGGTATCTTATAGATTAAATCATCTCATCCAAAACACGATCTCACATGCTTCTCCAAAGCAAACAATTTATTGCATGCATGTGTGGGAAGGACTGTCATGGGTGGTTGAATTTATTTTGATTATTGGTTAGGAAAGCAAAGCCTGAGTTCCTGCTTACCACACGTTAAGAATGGGAAAAAAACAAAACAAAACAAAAACCCAACTGACTGCATTGGCAATGAATCTATTGGTCCTGTGACAGATTTGAGATTAAGTTCTTACACTTCCATGACATTTTGAAGTAGACCATTTTTGTTGAGGGAAAGAGAGAGGAAAAGGAAAGGTCATGTCTCTCTTATCAAGCAGTCATAGTCTCCTGTAAAATAGAAATGTCTGTTTAATGTCAGTGAACAGCCCAGATGGAGATTCATGTTGGAGCAAAACATCTGTAGTTTATCTTACACCTCAAAGTTTGCACTACTTAAACCTTGTGATAACAGAATCCAAAGTCATTTTCTGATGGGATTCTTCTATCATTACACCATGATTCTCCACATGCTGTCCACTTTTTTTTCCTGTTCTCCTCCAAAATCAGTCCCTCTGCATTCCTGACAAATTAATCCTGGTACCAGGTATCTGCAGTCGTGAAGAATCAGAGGAGCTCAGACCCAACTTACTGCATTAAAATAGTTCATGGGTTTTGCTAAGGGTGATCCTTGCAAGTCCTTTTTCCTTCCTGGCTGAATGTACAGACAGAGGAGCAAGAGAAGCGTTGGACAAAGTAATCAGGAGGAGCAGTGCCATGGTGGTGTGAGACAGCACACAGGGAGGAGTAGGAAATGAAAGCATTACCTGCAGCAAGTTTGACTTCATCAGTCCTCTGAGCTCTGTAGCAGGAGCAACTTCATTTCTGTACTGCCTCTTATTTTGTTCCATCTCTCTCCTCTGTCTTATGAATCTGCTTCTAGCATGTATATGTTTACCTAAAAGATTTATTTCAAAAATTCGTTGTTCAAAGCTTTTCTTCGATGATAATAAATTAGGATTCTGTTCTTCTTCTTAAACTTTACAGGCTATATAAAAATGGAAAAAAAAAAATTATTGTCGGCAGTCATGATAGTTTAATGACAGTAATAAGAGGGCAATAGCTTTTACTTCATTACTCCGTGGAGTTACGGTTCTGAACTGTTACTTTCCCCCATCTTAAAATAAAAAGGATTTAAGTGCAGTCTACCTTGAGGTTAGAAGTGTGAATGCAGCTTTCAATGGTTGTATACATGGGGGCCTGGTGTAAAACTGGGCAAAACTGAAGCACCTACAGATTAATATGCTCAAAGGAAGTTTTGATATTACCAGAAACTAAACTCATTTTAGCAGGAAAGTGGCTTTTTTTCTGTGTGTCTGCACGTGCAGGGGTTTTTAATTAGTCACGTCTTTCCTCACCATGCCCTTTTACATAAGGAATATCCTTCAAGGAAAGACACACTTTTTAACAGCTAAGACTTTCACGTTATTTCTGGCAATAATTGGTGAATATTATTTAATACGTAATGATTGGAATAACTCTTTCACAGAAATTACCTATTACGGAATTTCTGAAGTGATGGCAAATTATATTGTATTGCATATTCATGCAGTTTAATTCAATACTATATTTAATATGAAATAGGACATTAAATGCTTGTAAATAGTTTCTTATACTCTAGATGCAATTTTTAAAATACTGTAATGTCAGGGATAATGACCTGGCCACACACTTCAATCAGTCAGTGTCTTTATTAATATTGGGTACGTTGATAAAGTAATAACCATTTGAAAAGAAGGAAGTTTGGGTTATTTAGTCAAGCAGGGGATTTAATTATATGTCTTCTGGAGTCTGATAGAATAAAGCAAGGGAAGGCAATATTTTGGCAGCTAAGATCCTTGGAAAAATAAACATAAGTAATTAGTTTATGTTCTGTTACTCTCTTCAATTTTTCTTCACCTGTACCTTCCCCTTAATTTCCTCCTATTTCTTCTGCTTTTCTGTGGTCCTTCCATGTCACTGCTTGCTCATCCTTCTGCCTACGGTAATTTTATGTTCCTTTGCTTTTCAGGATTGATTCTCATTTCTGTCCTTTCCCCTCTACCTTCTTCACTTGGGTTTCATTTTTCATACTCAGACCAGTACTTGGCCTGATTTTTCATGCATTTTCATAAGCCCTTGGAGGGTTTTTTACAGAAAGAGAGGACGTGGATCAACTCACGGTCCCCATAAGCCAAAAAGAGAGGTGGTCATGTCTGCGGAGCACAGGTCACAGCAGCAAAGTCAATTTGGTATAGACGGGCACCTTTCAGTGTTTTGTCCCAGATCCCAGGAGTTCCCTGTGATGAGCAGGGCTCTGTCTCCCTTCTCTTTGTCATTCTGGAATTTTGCTTCCTTCCAATACCTCCTTGTTAGCAGCAGCGAGCTGTTCATACCTGGTGTGATTTGCTGTCATTAGTGTGATTTTACATTCCTTTCCAGATCAAAACATGTAAATGTCTCTGGGTCTCTTGGAAAGCTTTAATCTCGTAAAGTAGGTTTTATTGAAGAGTTGTTGTTTTTTGACATTCGTGATAAGTTTGATAATTGCATTAATAATTATTCTTTCATGTTTGCTATTTACAACCAACAAAGCATCTGATTCTGAACCTCAAGGAGAAATCAAAATAATAGTGGAGTCACAGCTATGAGAGAAATTGAAAGCAAATATGGTGTGTGCTGAAAAGCAACAGTTGAGGTTGAGGAGGCAGGATGGCTCTGGGCAGCTCTGCTGGTCACCGGCGGGCACTGGGGGAGTTCAGCTGCAGCAGGTGAGGAGCCGTGACTGCAGCGTGGCTGCGTTCCCTGTGATCCCCCAGGACAATCACTTTCTTTCATAAACTAATCCATTTCTGCCCTAAATCCCTTGAGCAACTATTTAAATAACTGTGAGCTTAGTGTGTCTCTGTTTTCAATTTACAAAATTTATCACTTCACCTCTGGGTTTATAGTGGGGATGTGCTGAATCCAAACACTTCAAAGGAAATTTAGCAGTCGGAGTTCCTAATAAATCCTTAGCTTGCCCATCTGTATAATTTGTGTTAACATGTCCATTAAAGGTTTGCTTACCGCTTGGAGAGTTCCTCCAAAAACGCTTCAGAAAATTGAAATAAGGGGAAAGCAAACAATAACAACATTCATAATTTTATATCCATTAAAAGCTCAGACAGCATTTAAACAACAACCAGAAAAAAAATATTTCTTACTCTCAACATAATTAACCAAGTGCTTTTCAACTCCCAAATCATTTTGCATCCCAGTCTCTCAAGCTGGGAAGTATTGAAAACGTTGGACCCTCTCCTTGTCATCTTCCTTTCAGTGAATTCTAATTTGGAATGTTGTGCAATTCTCATCATATCAGGTCTGCTCTGTTACTTTTCAGTTTTAAGTACGCTAAGCATTTAGCTCATGAGAAAATTTAGTTCTAGTTAAATTCTATTTCTCTTACTTAAAATTTACCTGTGACAGACAAGCATGTGATGGACAGTAAAAGCTATTCTTGACTGAGATAATATCCATCTCATGTCCAAGTTTTCTGTTTAAAAATTGAAAGTAAAAGCTTGGATTGGTTAATATTACTGTTGTGGGGGTTTTGTTTTGCTTTGTTTTCTTTCAAATTCTGCCTTTCATGGATGGATGCCCTTGCACTGCTGTCAGTGTAGTGTTTGGAAATTTAGAGCTTTAAAATCTTCTAGATAATTGAGTTAGTATTTGAAACCCACATCATTTTTAATTCTTTGTTGTTGTTTTGGGGTTTTTTTCTCCTAAGGCTCGTGACACACTGAAAAATCACTGTTTTTTTAAATTCAGAAGTCTTTTGATATGCTTCCATTTGGGCCCCAAAGTTAATGTCCAAACATTCTTTCTAGCTTTTTTTTATCCTTTATTTCACGTAGGGATAGGAAAGTGAAATCAGCCCATCACTTGCTCCATGCTGGGAAGCAGAGCAGATGAGGAGAGCTGTCATTGCTCTATGGGAGAAATACCAAAATATTAAGAATTTCCAATGGAAATGGGAAATGTTTGCTATATTTTGATTGACAGATGTACTTAATTTTAGCATCAATAGTCACATAGAGCCAGGCTGCATCGTGAGTCCAGCGTCTTCCCACCCTCACACTGTGCCTCTTTATCCCATCAGCTCCATAAAAGAACCCAAATGTGCCTGGCTTTTGCTTAGTGCGAGATAATCTTGTAGAGACTTGCATTCAGAATTTCAAATGTCTGTAGGCGTGGGACTTTCCTGATACGCTTTCCATTCCATCCTCTCACCGTGTTATTAAACATGTTTCCTTCTTCCCTACAACCGCCTTGATTATTTTCTGTTTTGTCATAAAATATTTGCTTAGTAACAGGCACAGGAACTTGGCAGTCATCTCCGTGTTTCTGCCTTTGATTGTGAGGAGCTTTGAACCCATACACAACATTTCACAATTCAGAGGGGAAAAGTAAGCCTGGCAGTTGATTTCCAGCTTTTAACCAACATGCAGAGCAAAATATTTATTTGCAGTGATCATAGTTCTATTGTTCTGCAGACTGTAGGAAATAATAATGCCTAATCAGATACTCCTGCAATTCAGAACCTAAAATTATCTTGGCTTCTACAAGATTGGCTTTAACCTTTCTCTTGCAGATTCTTTTCTCCTGTTTTCCTCAGATTTTTAATGACAGGGAAAAATGGAGACACTTTTGCATTTTTCTGACTGCAGCGTGGAAGGTTTTATTGCCAATCTGTCTGACTGGAGTTAATGAGAGTATCTATCAACCCTATGTTAGATATTAGCAATATTTATCATAAAGTTCATTTTTCACATGAACCTAACATTATTCTTGAACCATCTGCTATTTTTTCCCAGAATTCAGCAGCTGCAGGGGATTTGCTAGAAGAAGTACCTCCTGTGGCAGTGTCTGATGTGGGGATGGCACGAGATGGAGCTGGAATGTCTCCGTCTCTCTGTAGCACCCTCGGTGGTTTTGAGTAAAGACAATTTAATCCACAACCATGATTGGGGTGGGAAGGGACCTTGAAGATCATCTCATTCCAACCCCCTGCCATGGGCAGGGACTCTTTTTGCTATCCCAGGTTTTTCAGAACATCCAGCCTGGCCTTGAAGACACCCAGGGATGGGCAGCCACAGCTTCGCTGGCCAACCCCTTATTCGACCATTGCTCCTTCGTAGCCAACTGTGATCCCAGCCAACAATTTAGCCAAAGATAGGGAAAGAGTGTTTGTCTTTGCTTTGTTTAAATTTCTGCATTACCAAAAGTTAACATCAGGACAGGACCTTTTGTACAAGAAGAGAATTATGCAGCCATGCAAATAAAAATCAGCTGATGCCAGCAACTGGGTTCTGTGTTTCCAGGTCATGTCATGTAACTGAGTTTTTTACAAACAGCCTTCAATTATTCCATGCTCCCCTTTTTCCCTGGGTGGGCCAGATTTATTTCTCTCTGAATAATTATCTGACATATGGCAGCCCCTGATAGTGTTTCAGACCAATATAAATGAGTGGAGCAGCTCCGGGTGTGCTGGGCAGGAATCTGTGCTTTTATAGGAAATCCATGAGGCCCTGAGTGTTCCCAAATTGCTGAGCATCTCCTGCCTGTGCCTTGGAGGTTTGCAGATTTGATGGTTTGGGAATGCTGGACCTACGGTGAATATATTGTATATGATCAAGTTCTATGATGTGGAAATTGCAGGGAATAAATTTGGTATCTTTGTACCACGTTTTTCCCTGAGGGATGTATCAAGATGGAATAAATGTTTTAAGAAATGGATTTTTTTCAAACTTTTGAGAACTCTGAAATAGAAGAGGTAGAAGTTTCCTCTCTTTGTTGTGGAAATGTGTTTAGGATTTATCGTATTAATTAAGTTCTTTTTAAAGTTAGAAAACCAAACAAGTATTTTAGCTTAATTGATGTATACATTCATTTTATCCTATTTGTTTGTGCAAAATGCTTTTAAAAACTTGATTTACAGAAGGAATAATTTGACTTGGGAAAAATGAAACTATTTTGAAATGCACTTTTCTGATTCTCCCCTAACTACTCATCTTGGAAACCTTTTCCTGTGATTTGCTCTGCAGACAAAGTGCCATCTCTTGACATGTTTGTACAGGTCAGGTCTTAAATGCCTCTCAGTTTGAGTCCTTCCAATGTTTTGTGCTTTGAAACCCGTTTGTGTTGATCTCAGATGAATCCCATATATAAACTTTCTTGGCTTCTCGAGGTCAGATGGAATAGCAATGCAGGTTTAGCTTCTCTGAGTATCTGATGTATTCAGGATTTGATTTTTCATTTTTAGGGAGAGCAATGAAAAGTCTGACTATTGCTGGGGCTTTTAATGTAAAGATCAGCATCACAAACCTGGTTACTGAAAGTTCAAAGAACATCATAGTAGTTTTTCCAACCTTCTTTACTTGATATCATGCAAAGAGTCACTCTCTCATTCAACATTTGAATAATTTTCTTCAAATGCAGATAGTACAAGGTTTTCTGCAAAATAAGGCCTGAAAATACATATCCAGGGAGAAAAAATAAAGTTTGGATGTTAAAATGCAGGAATGGGAGTGAGTTTTGCATGATCGCTGACAGGTAAACCAGCCAGTCTCGTAGCCAATCCAGCCTCATAAATCAAGCCCAGGCACCACAAATCATTCTTTTCTCTCTTCGCTCTCTCTGCCCTTTGTGTTCATGTTTTCCAGCAGCTGCATGTGCTATTAATCTGCATTTAGGTGAGGGCCCGAGCGTGTGCTCTGCGCTCGCAAACAGGTGCAGCGCTCGATTTGCTAGCTGGGATTGAGGCCTTTTAAAATGTCAGCGTGTGTCAGCACCGTACACAGCGTGCTCGCTCACTGCAGCCAGGGAAGCAGGAGCCCCAGGCTTGGTGTTTTTTTCCCAATTAGCGCTCCTGAGCGCATGGAGGAGCAGTTAGCCCAGAGAGCAGCTCTCCCCAATTGCCTGCTAATCTGTGAGGATCTTCCTGGTCGCCTCCATCACTGCCTCAGCAAATTACGGGCCTCTTGGCTGGCTCTGGGGCACTGCCAGGTCGCTCTTCCAGAGGAGCCGCACTGCTCGGCCCTAAGGCCTCTGCAGAGGGGCTTTGGCGGGCGGACACTGCGGGCAGAGCGAGCTGCGAGGCAAAGGCAGCGCTGCTGCCCGGGCTGGGTGCTCCTGTTTCTCACTCACACGAGGAAATCGGAACAGGTTGTGGCTGAGCAGTGATGCTGACGGGAGGCCTCGCCTTGAGGAGCACCCCGGCCTTTCTGCCCGAGACCGCCAGTGCCGAGACGCGAGACTCAGCATCCGTGCTAACCCAGCCTGTCGTTGTGGTTCCCTGCTCGGTTCTCAGGGCAGCGCCAATCTCAGACCCTCCTGAAGCCAACCACAGCCCCTCTGGTTGTGCTGCCCTTCCCAAATATCCTGGCAAAGCTTAATGAGAGAGCTCTGCGGGTTTCTGTGGCTGCAGATGGGGGTGATGCACCCGGCGCATGTTGTTGCGGTGTGCGCGGGCTCGGAGAGCACAGAGCCTGCACAGGGCCTCTCTGGGCTCGAAATACATCCAGAGAGATTCTTCCGTGTCAGTGCTCCTAGCAAACAGCCACCCTTTGATCCGTGGGGGAAACAGTCCCTGGGAGATAATCTAAATAGCAAAGCAAAGCAGAAATCAAACCGCTCTTTCTGTGCATCTTTGATGCACTAGAACTTAATTTACTTTATGCATAGAACTGCTTTAACTTTACCTGGAGGCGAGGTGCAATTTGAATTGCCTTTTTTTTTTTTTTTAAAGAAATCCCATTATCAGTATTAAACTGTTTCATGCCTATAAAAACAGGTTGTAGATTAATTGTTATCCCTTTTATTTTGTTTTTTAATCAGGCTGAAGCAAGGGCTTCTACAACTTGTTTAGTTTGGAGTCACTGAAATTAAAAATTAATTAATGGCAAACACTTTGTTTGTCAAGTTATTCTTTCAAATACTTGGGTAATATAAATATGGCTTATCCTATTCTGCAGATAGATGTTAATGCTCTCTTATCTTTACAAGGCAGAAACACAATAAGCATGTCCCAAGAAAAGCACAGCTTAGTTTAAAACCCATCTTTTTGCTCCATTAAGCCATCCCAAATTGTTTGAGCAGCAGTGATATATCTGTGATTTATCATTGGGAACTCTGACTTCCAAGTAAATGAAAGCCCGAGTATATAAAAGCAGGTACATCAAATTAGGTGTAAAAATTAAATCACAAGGTTTAGGTTCCTAAATAAGTTCTGACCTATTTTTTCTTAGTGTCAGTCACTTGCTATCCCCATCTGCCTCACCAGGACAGGTGGGGTTTCTAAAAATATATGTGGGAATGTAGCTTTAAACACCTCATTCTGAAAGTAAAGCGAGGTAAACATTGTTAAGTGCTGGAACTGAGCTGGAATCTCTGATGTTTGGATTAAATATCAGGAAGAAATACTTTACTCAGAGGATGGGCAGGCCCTGGCACAGGGTGCCCAGAGAAGCTGTGGCTGCCCCTGGATCCCTGGAAGTGTCCAAGGCCAGGATGGACAGGGCTTGGAGCAGCCTGGGACAGTGGAAGGTGTCCCTGCCATGGCAGGGGTGGAATGGGATGCGCTTTAAGGTCCCTCCAGCCCAAACCACTCTGTGATTCTCTGTTCTGATTTGCAATCTGTCGAATGCTCTTTCATTAAAACTTTAAGTCTCCTGTAGTGACATCAATAGTCAGGGTTTAATTCTTAAACAAAGCTTATTTCTACCTAAAAACTATGTTCAAATAAAACTTTTTAAGTTGACTCCTGTAGGTTTATATACATTTTCTGTCTGCTACCTGACAGAATTATGGGATGCCCAACATTAGCTACCCATTAAGTTTCCACTCTGCCTAAACCTGGCTCATGTCTGTGCTGGGATTCTTTTCTTTTCCCTAAATACTGTTATCTAATGAGGAGAAGCCACTTTCTACCACTCCAGATTTTAATTAGAGCACTTGATTAATGCAGAATTCTATTCTGTCTTAACTGTAAATCCCCACAGACTTTGTTAAATTCTGTTGTCTGTGGGTCAGAGTTTAGAGCAGTGATTGGTCTCTAAAGGAGTTAATACTTTGGACAGTGGGGGCTCAGTAAAGCAAGTGCATTAATATTTTCATCAATTCCAGCTAACTTACAGTATTTCACTGGTCAGATCTAATTTGCTTGATGAGACATCACTGAAAGATGTTATCTATAGTGTAAGCTTAGGAATTGATTGTAACACATAATTCAAGGGCACTGTTTCATGCCTAGGGCAAGAAATGCTATTTTTCTCTTCATTGCATGTGCTCTTTTATAATAGCTTACCTTTTCCAAACTATATCCACCAGATTTGTTTGTAGATTTGCAGAGAAGCAAAAAATAAAATGATAAACCACCCTAAACTGGTTTTTTTTCACCTGGACCCCCTGTAAAATTGTGTTTATTTTTGCCAATGTGTGTCAGAATGTGGGGATATCTCAGGCAAGTGGGATATCAGTTTTTATTTGCATTCAAAGCTACTGGGGTTAGTGTGGTTATCTCATTCCTCAATCATCAAAAGAAAAGACTTAGACATCAGAGTTTTACCATTATTGTGAAATTCACATTAAACAGGCTGCACTGATACTTTATATATGTATTATGATATGTATACACTCACACACACATAAACACAGCAGTTAATCTTTACCTAATATCAATTTAGAGTGTATCTCAAAGTTGAAAGTTCAGCTCCCAGACTGAAATTCTTACATTAATCGACTTAAAAATGTCCCCTCTCTACTCTTTCTGTCCTGTGTAAGCCTGGAGACTACCTTGTGCCTTAGGAGTGCTGTTGGTTTTATTAAACAAATCCTGTGTATTTCACTGTTTTGGACACTTCATGGTGGATTTTCTCCCTGTAATGAGAGAGAATAGACTGTGATGAGTCAGCTGAATACTTAAAATACACACGAAATTTACTGCTGTGTGTGTGCCCTTATCACTGCTACTCCCCTGGGACTGGAGACATAAATCCACTGCTTCCCCTACAGCTGTCATTGCGATGGGCCAGGAAATGCTGACATTCCAAGTATTAAAACAAACCATCAGTAGTTTTCCACAGTGCCTGTGAAAATTTCAGATTTCAGACAATTCAAGCATCATTGACCTCGGATGCATGTAATTTAGTAGGATTTTTGTACGTTTGCTTTTTCTATAAATGCTGTTAGCTCAGTTAACTAAGTTGTAAGTAATGTTAAAATGCTGTACTTGAGTGCACTCTTCAGATGATACTGGACACAGGAATAATTTGGATTGCATTTGGCATAGTATGTTCTGATTTTCTAAGATTCAGGTAATTAGCAAAGTCAGAATTCATCAAGGCAGAGCACCGACAAGAAAAACCAAGAAAAGAAAATTAATTCTGAGAAAGTTGGTTCTATGTTCATGATCATAACCTATTTTTACTGTGTGCAGTAGGGGCTTGTGTCTCACTCTCTTGTTTCTTTATTTTACTGGGAAAAGGTTTCCCTTTCTGTCGCCAATGTTGATGCTGTTTGTCCTCCTGCCCTCATTTCACAATATCCCCGAGGCTTTTACATGTGCAAATTTATTCATATCATCATTGGCCTGGTGATTGGCATTGCCAAACTCTTCCATGCGATTTAATGTCTAACAAATCATTAATTACTGAAGAAGCAGTAATGAATTCAGTCCAGATAACTCTTTTCCTGATCAGAGACCTGTCTGACTTGTCAAAAGCTTGTGGTTTTGGGAAGCCAGGTTCCACCCATCCATATCTATCAGCATCACTCCAAAGTGAGAGCTTGTGTCACTTCTGTGTCATATGAGGCAGGATTCCCTTTTTGCCTTGGTGTCTGTGAACTCATCTTCCATTTTCCCCCAACACACCACAGACTGATATTTTTGGACACTAGGTTTGTTGTTGTTGTTGTTGTTTTAATTGCAGCAGCAGAGTTGGTTATTGGCCATTAGGATGCATCCAGTGGCCTCTTTGTGCAGTGGCTTGTGGAAAAACTGTTCAGTGGATGTGTCTGTAATGCCCATGCAGAATCTGATGGCCCATGACCATAAGGGACTCGAATCATTGAAGAAATGAGTGCTCCCAGTGCTCTGTGCTGTTTAATTCAGCCTCTGTGTAGATCCAGTATTGTTTTCTAGTGTTTGTTTCTCATTCAAGCAAAATTATCTGACAAAATTTTCTGTTCATCTGAGGTTATGCACTGAATATATTTGATGCCCCTCATTCTGAGCATTGTCTGCTCAGGATTCAACACTTCCCTTTCATTGAAATTGCCATTATAGGTGCTGTTGTCATAGTTCAAATTAATTTCCTGTTTAGCAGGGATACCAACGAGCTCCAGTGAGTTGTACCTGCAGTGGGAGTCTGCTCAGCTAAAAACTGAAAACTAAATTGGTGGTCTTTTGATTTCTTAGTGTTAGGATTGTCTTCCTTGTAGGGGAGGCTCTGTTGTTCTCGGGGTTTTTTGAATGGCATTTAGCTTGGATTGAATTATGTCTTCTGTTGTCTATATTTGGGCAGAAGATACAGTTGTCACATTTTAATTAAAAATAAATAAATAAATAAGTTGGTTGCCTGGATCTGTTCATCAACTTTAGGACTTAAAGAACTGCAGGGCATTTTGGCCAGACAAACATGACCACCTTTCTCAGAATGTGTCTAATGAGAACAGTCACAAGAACACCATTTTCTCTTAGATGAACCCCATTACTGATGAGAAGAGGAAAGATATTCCTCTTCATTATCACATCAGAGTTCAGAAGTCATAAATTGCATTATTTTCAGAAAGATTTTACTGTATGTCTGGTGCTGTCTTAAGGAATTGGGTTTGTAGAAATCTCTGGAAGATTTCTGCCTTGGTTCAGGCTCTGGCATTTTAAGTCACCTGTTCTTGCTGTGCTTCAGGTTCAATGAGGATAACACTGATTTCTCTTCAAGAAGGAACATTCTGATGAAGTCTTTGGAAATTAATCCAGAAAGTAAATTGCTTCCAAGGGAGCATTAAATTTAGGCAATTAAACCCCCCACCCAGTAACATATAATAAAGAAAATAATAGTAATAAATTTCTCCATCTCAGGCATTTAATTTTTAATAAAAATTTTCTACTGCCTAAACCTTTTTTCAAAATAACATTCCGTAGATTCTGACAATTATGTTGAGGCTGAACTGAATGTTCCAAGTTAACTTTGTTCATTTCTTATACCAAGTATCTGCAAAAAAAGTGCAGTTTTCCTACTCCAGAGCATTTTAACAGAGTATTTGCTGCCATAATTTAAGAAAGGGAATTAGAGTACTGCTCTAGAAAGAAAGGAAGATCTCTGACCTAACGAGCAATCCCTAGGACTGTGTTTGTGTTGGTTCCTGTCCCTGCGATCAGAACTGGCTGAGGTCATAAAACCTTGGGATCCAGTCCTGCACAAACAGAGCATATGTGAGGTTTAGGTTTTGCATAAGTATTTCCAGAATGCTTTATCTTCCCCAAATCTGTCCCCTGTGAGTTCAGTGTGCTTTATTAGCACGGTGTGGGCTGATTTCTGTGTGGTTCCTTTACAAGCACAGGAGCCAATTCTCTCCGGGGGAGATGAGAGGGGAGGCACGGGACAGAACCTGCTGGGTCCTGCAGGATCTTTCACACGTGTCAGACCATTCCCCAAGAGGCACTTTGTTACTTTGCCACCACTCTCACACAAATAATAAATAATGTGAAATTAGCCAAACAACAAACAGCTGAAAAGTGCAGCAAAGCGTGGTGAGCACCTGCGAGGGCGGACGGCCGTGCTCTGGCATACATTGAGGGGGAGAACATTCCAGAGTACACCTGGCAGGGCCAGGCTTAACTTGACAAATTTCACCTCCCTTTCTGCTCATCTGCAAGCTTTCATTGCTGTGAATTTCCTCTCCTGAATTACCTGTGCAGTATTTCCTGCAGTCTGATGTCAGCTTGTAACTGGCTGGGATGTTCAGGTTTTCTCATTACCAGCACTGCCTGGTTGCCTGCTGAGTTAAATGCTCCAAGTTTTGTACTGCCAGGCAAAATTTACCTGCAAAGAGGCAAAGACTCTATACCAGAATTAGGTTTGTATCCAGAATCCTTACTTCTCTTTGCACAGAGAAATAAAACTCCTTGTCCAAAATGCTGGCCCTCAGGTCTGCCACTGAGTGAAGGAATTAAGGAAGTGATGGCACAGCGATGGGTCCCTTACCAGGCTGGTCCTGATTTGATTTGATGTTACACAAACTCATGTTCATAGAGTGTTACTGAAGACATGCAGAAGTTTCATTCACATTATTACTGAACTTTCCCCCAGGCACTTGGTTCATATTAGGGTGCTGTCCTGGCATGATGGCATGTTATCCTTTTTAGTTGTATTTCAGTCCCAGCATTTATGGGAAAGTTTACAGGGATTCAGGTTCTATTCACTTCCTCTTATGAAGGTCATTTAGTAAAAGTTAAAAAAAAAAAAAAAATGGACACCTGTGGAGACAGCTGTCCTGTCCTGGTGAGTCCTGAGAAGGTGGCCACGAAGTCAGAAAAGTCCTGCCTCTGATGATGCTACATTGTTTGTGTTGCTATTTAAAGAAATAATAGGTCAAGAATGGTTATCTAATTATATTTCTACTTTTCAGCTTTCTATCACCCTTTCATTATAGCTTATGACAGGTCCAGTGACATGTATTTTCTGTTTTACTTTAGCTCAGAAATATTCTTTTCATGCTGTTTCTAAATGGTCACTATAAGAAAATTTGTGGGTTTGGAAAGATAACGGTCTTGTATTGGGTATCAACACATGCGGAAAGTTCGGAGCTGTGCCATGCACAGTTGTCTGTCACATCCCAATCCATGTTTCAGTGGTGCAGGGAAGGTGTGAGCCCTGCTGAGCTGGAGTGGCAAACATGGTGTGAGGCTGCTGACCGAGGGGGAAGCACATTTTTGTTCCTCCCTATCCGACACCTCGTCATCCTCTCCACACCTTCCTGCTGCTTTTCTGCAAACATCACCACTGTTCACAAAGCAAATGAAGTTTTCAAGTGGATTTTCAACATTTTCCGCATTGGCTTTGAGCAGTGGAGAGGGTGGAGTGGTGAAAACCCCAGCCACCACTGGCTGTGGAGTGACTGCAGGAACAAAGGAATGCACTCAGGATTGCTCTGCTCTGCTCCCACCTGGAGCTCCAAAGGCTGGGCTGATTCCCCCTTGACTCCTGCATGACGCTTTGGTGCTGGAACTCCTTCGGTGATGAGCTCCATCTCATCAGCTTCACCACCTCTTTTTGCTGCAGTCTGTCCTGACAGCTTGAAAGGGTATTGATTAAGGGCTTAACTCACTTTTTATCACAGCTAATTATATTTTTTTTGGGTGGGTGCAAGATTTCAAGATACTGGGTTTGCAGCAGCCTCCAGCAAATGGAGGGGTGATTATAACTTGAGTGAACTGCTCGCTACAGGTTCTGACTATCAGCTATCAAAATTAGTATTCATAAAGAGTTTGAGAAGGAAAAATTTCCAGTCTTTTGAGATACCTGTTAAGAATTCAGATCTTATTTTCATCCTGAGTACAGGACTGCCTTTCATCTTCGTTTACACGCATTGCTGCGTGTGAAAATCTGGGAGGGGCTTTGAACAGTAAACCACACAAATTTTGCTGTAGAATTGGCTCTGAGGCAGCAATTGTGTTTCTGAGAGAGATGGTAAGAGCACACCTTTGAGAATGAGAGATGAAGAATTAACCAGGGGCAAAGGTCCTATTGTACTAATTAAATTTAATTACATTTATACAAGCATCAGCACAGCGAATTCTGCTTTTTTGCTTTTTTGTAATAGTGTTTACATGGTTATAGAGTGTTCATTGTAGCGAAGTGCTAAAGTCCTCATGTTATTTTATGCCAATTTTTTTTTTCATTTTGAAGCTAAACAGGTATTTCTAAATGCATTTTATGATCTCAAATTACATAATTTAGTTAATCTGGGAAGCGTACTAAACCCAGATATTTAGGAAGAAGGAACAACATTAATTAACTTTGTAAGGAATGAGATCAATATTGAATATTGTTCTTTTCCAGTTTCTCAATTTAGTTTTTCCATTCCACTTTCTGAGAAGAGAGCTGATGTAGGGTGTGGGCAGAGGTTTAATGTGACAGTTTTCATAGTCACTCAAGTGAGTAAGCATCTTTCCCAATTGCTTCCACAAACATGCTCTTGTTCACTGCCACTGTTACCAGTTTGTTGCATCCAAATTACAGAGGTGGTTGCTTGAATCCTCCAGCATTTTGCAGTCAAAATCCTCTTGCTGTGCAAACACAGGATTTTTATTAGTCTAGCCGAAGTCTTACTGGTCTAAAGAATTTTTATTTGTCCAGTTATAATGATGCTTACAGTTATAATTCAAATTATATGCAGGTAAAATTAATAAATGCCAGCTTTCTTTTATCTGCCCCTCTCTCAGCTGTTCTGTTGCTTTCACGCTCTGTCACTGCTAAGTGGTTTCATTCTGGAGAGAGCTGAGAATGCCTCAATCACGAGCATTCAGATCCTTTCACAGGAATGTGACACTGATGGTTTCTTCTTCCTCACCCTTCACTATAGTCAGAGCCATCTTTACGTGCTTGCTAAATATCCTCCACCTTGCTCTTTCTTCACAGGACTGCTTAGGCCCAAAATTATTATACGCGATGTCTTTGGCATGGTGGATACTGGTTTTCCTTGTCCTTGTTACCCCGAAAGCTCCCAGGCGTGCGTTCACCACTAAAGGGATGGGGTTTGTGGCTCCTGTCCCTGCAGCATCACCCTGTGCCTGCAGCTTCAGGGCCTCTGCCTCGGCTCATCCCGTGCCTGCACTCCTGCTCTGTGCTGCACTTCCTCTGCAGCCAGACAGTTCATCTTCCCCAGAATAACTGCACGTGTGCCTGTTTATTAGTTTCATATACTTTTATGTGTCTCTATAAAACAGTGGCCATTTCCCTGAGCCAGAAGCTCAGAAACAATGGCACATTTCCGAGAGTGCCTGCTCCAAGCAGGGCAAGCCCAGCCCAGCAGCACATCCAGCAAAGCCTGACAGCACCTGAGCTCTGAGCCGAGCTTAGCACAGAGCTTCTGCTCTGTTCTGAGCAGCGGCAGCACCAGATTTACCGACTTCCTAGGCTACACGGCAAAGGAAAAATGGGAGTTGCTTGCAGTTTTATTCCCACAGAGTAAACCTCTCTCTTTTCTTTTTCACCACAATAAGCTGAAACCCTGAGCTTCCTTTTTTCATATTCAGCTTTTTGCAGACTTAACCTTGTTACACCATCAGTCCCTCACCCCTAGGCTGGTACCTACAGCTGCAGCTCTTGTTTCCTTCATGCCCTTTGCTGTGCTCATTTTCCTTGCCTCGGGATGAGTCCTGAAAGGTACCCAGCAATGAGATATCTGAATGCTGAAAAATAATAGTTGATTCTTCTTACTAATGAATCACAGGGATGAAATGTATATTTGTGTGCTTTCCCTGCGTCCTTAAATGTTCAGTTTTGGGCAGAGGCAACAGGCCCGTGTGTGGTGAAGATGTTGAGCACAGAGCTCACAAAGAGGAAAGTCTGGACTCTGAGTAATTTGCAATGAGCATTTGTGAGTAATTCCAGGTATTATGTGTAACAGTGCTTACTCCCCCTGCGATTTTCTGCACCCATTCTCTCCTTCTCTTCCTTGATTGCTAATCAAATTGCATATAGAAACGTTTTCCTGATGAATCTCAGTCTCTGGGCAGTCTCTCATATGTGCTTCACTACCAAAACATGTAATTTGATCACTGGGTCTGTATAATAGAATTCATCTTTCCAGAAGCTTGAAAGCGTTTCCCTCTGTGTCAAAGGCTAAATATTCCAGGGTCTGTTAAGTGGACTCATCCCCCAAGTCTAAGGAAATAAATGGAATGCTGATTTGATAGTTTTAAGCACAATTTAAATAATCACAGTATCCCATTTCATAAACTGTGTGCTGCCCGAGGCTTGTCTGTACTGTCATGTTTGGCAATGTTCTGTTGGGCTCTGTGTCCTTGTGGCCAGGGAGGACGATGGGTTCCTGGATGCATTAGGAGGAGTGTGGCCAGCAGTTCATGGGAGATGATCTTCCCCCTGGACTCTGCCCTGGTGAGGCCACATCTGGAGCACTGTGTCCAGCTCTGGAGCTCCTTTCAACCCCAGGCATTCTGTCGTTGTTTTTGTGATTTTGCTTATTTGCTTTTACTGGGGGAAAAACAAAACAAAACCAAAAAAAAGGGAAAGTGAGAAGAAAATAATTCTTACCATATTTCTGAAGCATTTTCCTTTTTTTGAAAATGTTGTAGGCTTTCATGTGTTTGCCCAAGCTCTCTGGAAATCTGATAGATTAGAATGGGTCGATGATTCTGTAAAAGTAAGATTTGGGGGAATAATGAGGAGCATGTGTGAGCAGAGTAGGGGACAAAATCAAGCTGTTGATCACATCGCCCGTGATTGCAGTCTTAGACCCAAGTGAATAATAGGCCTTTTAGAAGCTAAACTCTCAGCTTGTCCCTAAAATATTCCTGATTTTCTTACTGAGTTAGCTGTAGCTTTTGAGAATCACCAGGTGCTATTTCTGAGCTCTCGCTGTGGCACTGGAGATGTGACACCAGCTGGCTTTTCCCCTGCTTGTTGCTCATGTGCTTTGCCAAAAGTCAGGCCCTGAAGATTTCTGCTTAACTTTGGAGTCTCATATCTGATGCTGTACCAAGGTAAATTGTCTATTTAAGCACTATCTGAAATAAGTTGTCTTTTGCTTGCAATGGGCTGATTTGAGTCTGCAATGAATAATGAATGCAAAAGAGGTTGCAGTTCAGTCACAAATTATTATTTACGGAATTACTGCTGACTTCTCGTTAGCACTTGCAAGTGCCAGACCAGCTCTTGAAGGATTTAGGAGATTGCTTAATGAAGATTCATCTATTAAGATGCATGGCTGGCCAATATACTGGTCATCACATTGATTTTAGGACTGGATCAGAATGTGAGCAACATTTGCATAGCTGAGGAATGAAAAGCAGCTAAACTACTTTGGGCAACTTTTGGAATCACTTTTTTTTTTTTTTTTATTTTCCTACTCTTTGTATTAAGAAGTAGCTCACTCTTTCTTTCATTTCTTCTTTACAAGCTATGAAATAAAGAAATTTTGCTATGTGATAGTTTTTAAAGTAGGACTTTGTATAATAATGCAGGATGATATTGCACAATTAATCCTTAAATTTTCCTTTCATATTGTAAAGCCTACTGCAATTCTCTCCAGACAGGCACATCTAGTCTGCTCCAAGCTTTGTGGTTCTGACAGACAAATTATATAGGAATGTCAAAAGTGTAAACACAGCATCAATGCAGCTGAGAAACTGTCTAAGAGAATGTCTAAGAGATATTTTGTTCACAGGCATGGACCAGTGTCACCTAATCAGGGGAGATAAATGTCTCTTTGAACGTAAACAGTTCATGGGTATAAATTGAGGTTATATTGTGCCCCACTCTCATGTCTAAATCTCTTTATTTTTTTAACAAAAATCATCTAATTGCTCAGAAGTGAATATGTACGCATGGTTTAGGCACGAGGCATTTTCCTGTTGCTGCTAGTCATTGTTGGTGTGCAGTCACCTTTCACACCCTTTCTGCTCTTGGGAGAATCCAGGGAATACACTTGGCTTTGATGGAACAACTTAAAAATGCCTCTAGGTGTGAGCCAGGTGTTGTAAACAAAGGAACCTGGGGCTCCTGTGTGACCCCTGAGGGGCCCAGTGCCCTCCTGAGCTTCCATTCTGCTCAACTTGAAAACCAATGAAACAAACAAACCCACCAACAAGGCAGAGAAACAACCGCCCCCCAAAACCACCTGGATATCCAATGCTTTATTTTCCTGGATGGGAAAACTGTCACTGATTGTTTAACTCAAGTGTTAAGCTGGCTGAGATAACACAAATCTTCACACTTTAAACTTTAAGTTGCAAAAATTGAACCTTCTGCCTTTGGTGGGGGCATCTCGGTGGGAACCTTTTGTCAGACGTTAACATGCACCCAGGAGACATTGACTGTGCCACTTTCCATTGCTGCAGGTTATTGTCTGCTCCTCTCTCACTTCTCCAAATCCATCTGGATTTCAGCTTTTTCTGCAAACCCGCTCCCTTGGAGCGCGGGTGGGAGCTCAGGCAGCACGTGGCAGGGGCTGTGCTGGATTTCCAAGCTGCAAAAGAGACCCATGGTGGGGGAATCTACCTTAGACTGCCTTGGCAAGCAACAAGTGTCACAGATATCTCAGTTGGTGTCTCCTGGCTCAGTGGCATCCGTCGGCCTGAAGGAAGCCAAAGGAGAGAGGCAAATGCTCATTGTCCCTGTCTGGGTGTCTCTGTCGTGTCCCCAAGGGACAAGAACAGTCTGGAGGGGATGATCAGCCAGCATTAACAGCAGGATTTGACTTTTTTGGTTTTATTGTGTTATTTTTAATGAGCTTAGCATTTTGCAAATCTCCTTTCAATATTAAAAAATAAAAGGAAAAATATATTTGCTTGTTTGCATTAATGTATGAGATCTCTGCCAACTCTGATTGAAAATATGTCCAAAATCAAATTGGGTTTCAGTATTTTTCATTCACTGAACCTCTGAGAAAACCAAATTAGTTTGTTCTATTTTATGGGTACTATCAAGAGTCTTCTTAAAATAGTTTAGAAGTCAAACTGTACATTGGTATAATTATTTTGGATGAACAAAACAGTAAAAATCTGAGGGCGCAATGTTTTCAGCTGTTTGGGAATTTGCTTGATCTGTTCTGGTTCCTGTTTGGGACTTAATTATGATATCGCTAAATATTCCCAGAAGTTACCCCAGAACAAACAAATAAGCAAATTAAAAAATAGTTTGGTTGATGTTTTCTTTTGGTTTTGTTTGTTTTGGTTTGGGCTTTTTTGTTTTGTTTTGTTCAGTTTGCTCTCTTGGGGGGATTACTTTTGGTTCTTTAAAGGCTTTAAAAAAGGCTGGAGAACCTGGCTAATCCGTGTGCTGCTTGTGGCGAGAGGAAAAAGAACATGACATAATTGAAGAAAGGCTGGCGTGAGAGCTAATGTGGTTTTCAGGAGCCTATTGAGAAAATCATCCCCAGCAGTGTGACTCCTCAGCAGCTTCCTGCAAGCCCTGGGAGGGGAATTAGTTCTTTGCCACCATCCTCTTTATCCACGAGGCACAGAGAGCTCTTGGCCTGTTGCTGTGGGAAGAGGAAGCACAAGGGTTTATAGACGGTGTTGCACAGGTTGGTGTTAAAGATTAGGCAGAATGTTTGGTTACCTGTGCGATAATTCAATCTAAACCTGTAATCTGCTGAGGTAAATTTGCTGTTCCCTCTTTCAGAGCTGCTGTTTTTAATGCTTCAGCTGCTCATGGGGGAGTGATGGTGTTTGGAGCTGCAGCAGAGCGCTGTCAGGGATGCAAGCTCGGACAAAACCAACCTTTCCGGGCGGATGCGATGCCTCGTGGCTGATTTTGATTTGCATTGATTTGCCTGTGCTGTTGTTTGATTACCTCCAGGCTGGTGCTGGAAGTGTGGGCTTTTCTGTTTGATCCCCCACTAGGCTCTTACCTCCATGTCCTATTGATACCTGCCCCGGGCAGCTCCTCTGGCCTCCCGCTGGCTGCAGCTCCCTTCCCTCCTGCCTCTGCAACTGCAGAAATTAACTGGGAAAAAATTGGTATGGGCCTGAAGCTGGGCAGAGCTCTGCTGGTCTGGTTGTGTCTCTGAAATGAAAGGCAATAAAACATTTCAGCATTCATTTAATGTCCCGAAGCTTCGTGAAACTTCTGCGATAGCGTTCCTGAGGAAGCTCTCAGATGCTGCTGTGTAGCAGGGCTTTGGTTAGAGAGTCTTTTGGAAAACGCTTTGGTCGTTTTCTGTAGAATGCTCTCTGTTTTGATGCTCTGATACAAGTTGTGGTAATGCTGAATTGCAAGACTGATGTAGGAAAATCACTGACTACTTCTCTGCTAATGTTCTCTTTGTGAAGGGGAACTTAAAATTTTAAATAATGCTCCCTTTTTCTCCGATCTGGTTTTGCTTATTAAAACTCAAGCTGCAGCCCTGTTCCGTGTATCTGGTCACTGTTACCGTGTTTTAGATTATGAATCTGGATTTTTTTGGGGCTTTCATCACTCATTTCACCCAACAGTTATTTGGAGGAGGCAGGACTGTGGAAAGGTGTGGATGAAAGGTGTGGATGGAGTTTGCCAGGTGCAGGCACTGCACCTGTCGGCGTATGCTGGTGCTGCTTTGGAACATTTTAAAAGTCTGAGTAGATTTAAGACTGACTTGCTGACAGGAGTACCCATGCTTCTAATGTAAGTTCTGAATTCTGTTGCAGAGCTGATAAGCTGTTGGACAGGACAGATTTCAGGCTCTCCCAAAGCTCAGACTGCTCTTGTGGAATGAGGGGCAAACTCTGGCGGGAGCACTGCTGTCAGTGCAGCTGCAGAACAGGAAAAAGACACATTTAAAGGTGATAGCAGATAATTGTAATGGCTCAATCTGAAGCCTCACGAACCTGCAGAGCATTTCAGCAGGAACTTTGCTTGTCAAGGCATCCCTTCCTTAGCCATGGGTTTCTCAGCTCTGATTTGAAGATTTCCATTAATGAAGTTGTCTGTTCCTCACAGATGGAATATACTGCAGAACACATCATCTGCAGTAACCAGGTTTTCAGTCTGGTTAGAGCAGATCAGATCATTATTGTTCTCTCACTAGCTCACAGAGCTTTAGTGTTAGATGATGTTGCTCATAGTGTTTTTTAATCCATCTGGCTCCATTGAAACAGGCTCCGTTACCCCTCAGTGGATACCCACTGGTATTGGCCAAATTACTCAGAAAACATTTCATTGAGTCACTTTCTTTCAGGGTTGATACTGTTTTAAGTGATGTTGTATGTGCTTGTAGTTATGTACATTATTTTTATAAAATGCACATGCATCATTCCCAGTTTGGGGCAGTCTGTCATAGTTTATTGAAATCGAAATAATTTACTTTGGTATATTTTGAGAGAGAGTAGCTTTTTTTCTGGGGAGACATGCTAGATGGAGAATGTGAAATGTGATTGCAACTTGCCTAACAGTGTCCCTTCTGTCCAGGACTCCTGATTTCATTTTTGGATTCTGCCAGTGACACAGCCTAACCTTCAGTCATGAGAATCAAGAGGGCATAACCATTTGTGCTTTGGTTTGTTGATGTGTGAGCTCTTTTAACAACTATCTTTTCTATTCTTCTGGCATGGAATTCATTTTTCTAAAGCCCATTCAAGTTAGGAATGATGTATATGTGCAAAATACTATTACACTATAGGCTGTTTTTCACATTTCTAACATCTGTTGTCAGTCTGGGGCGGTTGTTGTACATTTGTATTGCTGGGAGAAGGAAATTTACTGAAATGCAAGACCCACGGAATGTAAAAATGCTTAATGTCTACCTGGAGAGTGTGAGAGTCCATCACTGATAAGGAACTTTGCACAGTTATGCTGATAGGGTGATGTGCTCGTGGAGTGACAGGCAAATTATTGATTGGACCTGGAGAACTGCCTGTGGTAGCTGTTGTTTGTCTTCTCTTTCTCCTGTGAGTCCTGAGGGAGTCAGCTGGGAATTAGACTGTACCAAGAGTGGATTGATAGTCTTTAACTGTGAGGAAGAGAATGGGGAATACCTTTGGAGGCAGGGATGTAAACAAGGCAGAGAGGGAATGTGTTGGCTGGGTTACAGAGGGCCAGCACGAGGGCACGTAACACAAAAGGAAATTATTTCCTCCCAGCTAGGGAAATTACAGCCACAGTTGCCTGATATCTTCCATCAGAGACTCTCAGCATTAGTCATTATTTTCTGTTATGAAACAAATGAACACATGACGGTCCTGAGTCCCAGAGGCAGCTCCAGGGATGAAGGTGAGGGGGACCAAGTGCTGCTCAGGGTCCCCTTTGTTTCACGCGGGCACGGACTGAAAGCTGTGCTGATTCTGGCTGTGTTCATGTGAGATGTGACAGGACACTTCTCCAGCAAATCCATCCCTGTCTGTGTGTCAGGCATCTACAGCAACACGGCCCAGGGCTTTTGAACTTCTGGGAAGAGGCAGCTGGTCTGCTTCAGGCTGCAGTTTTGCTTCTGGTTTCTCCAAAAACTGCTTTGAAACCAGAGCAATGCTGCCAGCCTCCTTTCAAACCATGAGCCTACTTCAAGAGTTTAACATTACTCCACGGACTCTCAAGGCAGGCATTGGGTTTTCAGAGAGGGGGTGGTTGTTTTTTATTAAAAAAAATATATATATTTTTTTTTTTTCTTTTCAACACTCAAGAAAGAGATCAAAGTCCCTTTAGTTTGTGTTCTGTGCAAAGGTCTGAGTTCAGTGTTCTGGAATTGGAGCTTCATCTTGTGGTTTTGATTTCCCTGTTGCAAATACCCTGTTTATGTGTTTTCTTTGTTATGGGTCTCAAAATGTCTAAATGTCCTATAAATTAAAGTTGGTATTTCTGCAGCTGAATCTACTACAACCAATGGTGCAGCTCTTCCTCCCCTTCCCACCACATCTCCCGCTTCTGAATAAAGAGATTTTTAAGAAGCGTGGGCAATTAGCTATAACAGTAACTACCAATATTTTTGATTCCTCCACATCTTATAAAACTGCCAGAAAATTGTAGAATTCACTCCATTAAAGGCAGTTGCTGAAGGTCATGACGCGCCTTGATTTCTGACTCCTAATGAAAACACGTTTCAAACTCTGTTCAAACGGAAGATGTTTAATAATAAGCATTTACTCTCCTCTAATTTTTCACCAAGAACCAATATGATTTAAAATAAAATAGGATTCTTTAAAGAATTGTGATTAGTCTCTGGTGTAAAGAAGGTCCCGAATGTGTTTAATTAAGCAACAACAAAGAGCACGGAACGAGCAAATATATTTGAGTCTGTAGATATCTGGAGATCATACTGAGATATAATTGAAGTAGAGGAGCTTGTTGCTTCTGATGGTTTAAGTGCCTTGCACACCCACTGCATGCTCTGAGCACAATAAAATGTTCTATCACACATTCTCTTCATCATACCCAGCATAAGATCCATACTCCTGCAATAATAGCAGGGATAATTAATTCTGGCTTAAGTATTTGGGAAATTATTGAGCGCTGCAATTACAGGCTTTCCAAATGACAGTCTTTAGAAGCAAGGCGCTGTGCTCTACATCCCCCCCAGATCTGAGTGCACTGAGAAACTTCTATTCAGCACCAGAAGGAAAAAGGCCCTACAGGAGCGAATCTTAATGTAGTATTAATTGGGTAATGAAGAACACAGCTCCGAAACACAGAGGGTGCATTTAGAACAGGACAAATAATCTGAAATACAAGTTTGATGAATTCCCTTCATCTCTGCGCTGTGGCTGCTGCAGCACTTTTGTTTATATTGATCTGAACGGTGTGGAAATTTTCTTTCATCTGTCATTTACATTCATTTTACCTCTCACAATTGCCTCTGCCAGCTTACATGCTTGTTTTCTGGTGAATCTATTAATAAGATTTCCAGTACATCAAAAGAATTTCTATTGGGCAAAGGTAGAATATAATACACTTAAGGTGTTAGGAGGGTTCCTAGCTGCAATTTTACCTACTAAAAGTTATTAATGAATTTTGTGAGGTAAAGAAAATAATTGGAAAGGATAATGCTAATTGCATGCTATAGATTTTCCTCTATTGCTTACTTTTAGCAAGTGACTTGCAGAATGGAATATTTGCACTATAGTTTTTTCCTGATTGCAATATGCCTTCTGCATTGACAAAAATAGGCCCAAAGGTCGAATTAATTAAAAACAGTAGGAGAAAGAACACAATTAATGCTGCAAGTTTGTATTTACATGTTCTTGCCTGAAAAATGTGTGGGGTGCATTTTGTTGTGTGCAAAGCCCAGATGCTGTAGGCCAACAGAAATAAGAAAACACCAGGAAATATCTTGAAAAGTAGAATTAAACTGAATTCTTTACTCAGGAAAATTTATGCATAACGATGCTTTCAGGGTGAGCAGCCAGGGCACTTAGCTTGGGTTTTGGGCAGTGTAACTGATGCAGGGATGCAAGTCTGTGGCTGTGGGTGGAAGGGGCCCGTGCCCACAGTGCCCCCCTGGTGTCCACATGACTTGTGCCAACTTTGCTCACATTCTTGTTATTACCCTTCCCCACACACACTTTTCCTTCTGCTTTATTCCAAAGTCCTCTCTGATTCTCAAGAATCTGCAGCAATTTGCCTTCCCCTGAGCTGCAGGAACACAGAGCAGACCTAAAGCCTTGCATGTGCTCCCGCACGGCCGCGTGTTACAGGGCATTTCTGCCTTTCTGGATCAAGCAGAGCGAGCCGTTGCCTTTCCTGATCGTGGCCTTGGGGTCAGCATTGCAAACCTACTTCAGATTTATAGGTTGCAAGTTCAGTGTGGTTTGTATGGAGAATAATATTCACCTCTGATTTAACTGAGCTGTACATGAAGTTTGAATAATCCTGATGCGATTGCAGAGGTGCTAATCTTGTGTGTGGCAGGTGAGGAAACAGAGGTGGCTCCTGAGTGCATTCAGGGACTCTGCCCTAGGTCTTCCCTCCCCATGCCCTTGGGTTTCTCAGCTCTTTGGGGCACTTGAGCATCTTTTCAAAGATGCAGGGACTCAAACTGAGGATTATGCTACTTATGAGTACACAATAGTGCAGTTTTGGGGTTTATGCAGTAAATGGCTTGGGACCAAGTTGTTTTTAAGCAAACCATCGGTCTGCTCAGCGCCGTGGCAGAGGCTCTGGGTGTCTGGGCTGTGCCTTCGGCAGCCCCATGAAGAGGAGCTGCCCTCTTGCCTTCCAGAGATGCCGAATTGTCACTTTTGCTGACTTCTCTCCTATTTCCTCTTGGTGCTTTGTGTATTTTTGCATTAGCACCTTTCTCTCGACTGCTGGAGCTGCTAAGTGAACAACCTCTCTTGTGCCTGGGTTTCTGGCTGCCGTGCGTGCCTGGAGCTCACACCTTCGCCCCTCAGCTGTTTGCCAGGGGAACTGCCCAGGTCACAGGTCCCTGCTTGGCAGAGCCAGGTCCCTGGTGCCAGAGACCAGTCCCAAAGTGGGCCTTGCCTCCGAGCTGAGCTCTCAGTGGGGCTGCAGAGCACAAGCCCCACTGTGGGAGGTGGCGTGGGACGAGGGCAGCTGTCCCCTGCTCACCCCAAACAGCAGCTCTGGGCTGGCTGGAGCACAAAAGACCTTCCCCAGCCTTCAGCTGGAGCCTCTCCGTTTCCCTCACCCAGAACTGCATTTTTCCTTTCTGCAAACTGCATTTCTTCAGCACTTTGTACTGCTGTGTTTTGCTCTGAAAGATGAGTGAGTAATCTTAACGGTGCTGAAGAATGGCTGCACTGAATATGGAAATAAGCTGGCAGGATTTAAGGAACAAGGGAAGGCTAATGGCTTTATATTTTGCTTTACTGAAATTACACAAGTGGTGAATTCTGAAAGACAGTTATATATTCTGATTATCTGAAAGGGCAATTGCAGAGCCATCGCTCTGGAGGAGCGAGGGATGGCATCAGTGATACAATGCAGCACTTCAATTTGCAAAATTTTTCCCATTTGCAAATAGATATTTCAGACATCCATTTAAGAATGCATTATTATCATGTAGTTAGACTCTAGTAACTTTAAATATTTCATGTATTCTACTGTAAATAACAGCTATATCTTTTTCATTATCACCCTGATAATATCAGCTGTGAAAATAGTGATGCAAATGAGAGATTTCTGACTTTAATCAAATAAAACACAATCCTTTTTCTTAAAACAACTTAGAAAGAAAAATAGATCTTTCAGATATTTCAAACAAAACCAAAATGTTGTTCACAATAGCATTTATCACCCAGAATCTTTCTTATTTACAATATGAAAAGTTTGAAAGAAAGCAAAGTGTACCAGTGAAAATTCCTTTATATCAGTACGTGGAATAACTTCTCTCAGCGAGAGCAAAACTTTTATCTGACAAGTGGAAAGGGAGTTTCAGGACCAAAGTTTTGGTGAAAGTTTTCTTGATCCAGGGAAATTTTCCTGGACCACTGGAGTCCATGGGAGAGTGTATGCTGATAAAAGTCTCCATCCTGAGATGCTGGAATTTACTTTGTACAAATCAAATACAGCATGAACTGCATCCCTGCTTGCAATTTTTGGCCTAGAGCTTTATTTTATAGATGTCAGCAGGTTTTCTTGGCAAACTCTTGCTTCTTCCTTAACCAGTTTACCTAAAGGTGGTAGTAGTGTTGCCTTGAGAATGTACTCAGAGAGGTGACCTTGATGGCCAGCACACAGCAAATTTAAAATTTAAAATTAAGAATGGGTGGTCAAGGTGGTTAGAAGATATTTTTTCAAGGCCACAAGGATAACTGTTGTGAGCAAATCCTGATAGAGAGAGCAGAAAAGAGAATGCTTTCACTGCTCTCTGAGAAGGATTTGAGTTTGCTGAGAGTCCATTTTGGGCAAGGGAGAACTTTTTGTCTGTTCTTTCTCTTCTCTAGAAAGAGCAAGATGCTCTTTTTGACAGCTGCATGAAATACATTAATTTTATCCTTGCATTTTAGCTATCATCAATTCCCATTCTAGCTAATCAAACACTTGATATCAAACATTATAGATTTTCTGCTATAACAAATAAAATGCTGTTATAATAAAGGTGTGCTTTCATAACAAATGGAGTGAGCTAGTGACATGCCAAAGAGCTGCTTTGCTACTCATTTTAAAAGGCTCTTTTATTTTTTCTTTTTTAATTTTTTTTTTTGGTTGAATCTTCTTAGGCAGACTTGCAGAAAACTTGCTCCTTTACTGTGTCAGGGTGTGGTAAGGGCTGGCTGCTCCCTCGGGGCCATGTGATGGGTGGTCCCTGCAGCTTTTGAGAGCTGCTGTGAGTGATATCAAAGTTGGTGGAAATGTGGTGTAGAAACCTTTGGATCCAAAAATATGGGGCTTTTTTCTAGAAGAAATTGGGGAGGTCTTTTCTCGTTATTGAAGAGGTAACTCAGCCCCTTCAGGTTCTATCGTGGACTTGCTCTCTGCCCTACCTCTTTTTTTTTTTTTTTTTTAAACCCATAATAAAATGAGTTCAATTCAACAGCTGCATGAGTGACAATCAGACATAAAGTTACTCCTTGTCTATATTACACATGAACTGCTTTATAATCATCCACACTGGGAGGAAAGATTTTATTTTACAGAGTGAAATGCAGCTGAAATGTTGCACCACTACTTGGACTGGAGCAATTAAGAACAGTCCTTGCACAAATCTTACCGAAATCTTCTTTTGCTTCTGACTTCGGCACGCTTGCAACCCAAAGAACCAAAATTAGGTAAAAGTCCCTTTTTCTAGGAAGCACTAATAAGAACAGCTCCATTGCCTGGTTCAAAATGATGAAAGCACGTTTCCAAGCCTCTTCAAGTGAATACTTGTGACAGCTCGTGGGGTTACTCACACGAGAATTGCTTCAGAAAGATTTGACCTTTACAGGAAAAACTGAACAGAAAAAAAGCTGCAAAGGGAAATGGAATCAGGTTCTTGAGATTCCTTCCAGGTCTCTGTAGCCCCAATCACCTCCTCAGGGTTGCATTCAAAGGCTTAGCCTTGACTATGATGCAAAGGTACCTCACTGGAGGTCAGCGAGTAATTCCCTGGAACATTTATTATCCTGTGAATCCATACCTTGCTCATGAAGAAACATGAACTCTATTAATCTGAGCCACAACTGAAATGTAGAAGCATAATCAAATTAAAGCTAGAGTCCTGTATACATTTATGAAAATATAAATTCTTCTCTATTTCAATATTAACACAAAGAATTCACAATTGTAATAAAACCCAATCAATATTTCTGCTGAAAAAGATTCACGCTGCTGGGCCAGCAGTCGGAAGTGATGTCAAATACTGCTGAAATAGTTCTGTATTATTGTTTATTTTTATTTTAACTAAAGTGGCTTTGCCTATCAGATATCACACATTCAAGATGATAACATGAAAGATGATGGAAATTGAAGAATGTGTTAAAGAAAAAAATCAGAATTGAGATTTTCCTCTTTTTCAAACTTAGCAACAGCACAGCCATAGTGCAACTTTCATGTGTAATTTCTATTTAATCACATGTCAAATTGAAGGCTTAGATGAATTAAACTTTAAAAAGCATGCTTTCAGCTATCATTTTGACATCTAGCATACAATAACTGCCTTTCAAAGCTAAATAAAATGTTTGACATGCTTTAAATGTTATTTTCAGTTTTATTTCCTTTTTATTTCGGTTCTTTGTTGTTATTTCGAGAAGCCCAGAAAATACAATTTAATTGTTAAATGTTGCTGGGGAAAGTCTTATGAGAGATACTCTGGTACAAGGAGGATTAGCGTCTGGAAATAAATACCCTTTGAAGTTGTTAATCAGAAATTTGTGAAGTTCCAGGTTGGTAATGGGTTCGTTCAGCAATGGTTTGGGTAATGAGTTTGTTCCATGCCCTCTGTGGTGCGAGAGGACGATGGCAGTGTCGGTTAGCCCCTGGTTATTCCTGTGGAAAACGGGAAATTTGCTTCTGAAGGCAGGCAGTGCTGGTTACAAATCCCTCCTTTTGCCTGCCTGCATGGAAAGGCTTTCACAGAACTCCCCTGCAATGGCCAATGCTGGAATATCTGACATTTTCCTTATCAGCTCGCTGCAGTTTTACCTGCCTGCAAGAAGGGCCTGCAGGGACCTGTACGTGTGATTTCTAAAAGGCACCCTGACTAAGTGAGTGCTGGAGGTACAAGATAGTCTTGCAAGATTATTTCTCATCACTTGAGCGAATTTTTTGTGTGAGTGAATCTAGCTATAAGATCTGACAATTTTAAGTCATTTCCATTTGAGCAGGTGTAGGGGCACCATCTGTTCTGCTGGTTTTCTGTGGAGGTAGTAATCCTTTCATTGAAAATGTACAAATCTGTCTAAGATAATCATCCACATTGAATTTGTATTTGTCTGGGCGGCCAACCCAGCTTTTATTTGCCCTTTTGAAATTAATAGGTCATGCTTCCTGTATCTAAATAAATTAACAAAGTGGGAGGTGTTATTTAAATTAATAAAAATGAAAGCCTAGAACTGTTTACCTCTCTTATACTACTGTGGAACAGTTAGATTTTTAATCATAGTGAGAAAAAGTAAAAGTATCAAAGCTTTCTCTTCTTTAGGAGGTGGCCAAAGTCTGCATTTACCATTAGTAATTAGTGAGGATGTAAGATACCAGTTATTAATGTTAATGAGATTAAATTAGGAGGACTAGAGAAATTTATAACAAGAATGTCAAAAGGATTCTATTGGATTTCTTTTGGAAGTTTTAAAGAGCTGAAAATGCAAAGTCTTGCCAATATCTGAAAGGGTAGATATGGTAGATTGGGAAAACAGCAGGTCTGTTTGATTTGACAAACAAATAGACAATCAGGAGCTGAAAGGGAAGCAATCAATAAATTTGGGGCAGTAGCTGGAACATCTGAACTTATTCAACGATAAGAAGGGCTTGTCCACCAAGTTTCATCTGTATGAGATGCCAGTTAAGGTTATTAGTATTGGCAGTTGCTGGGGGTGGTGCTTTTTTATGTGAGATAGGGACAAACTGATTTTAATGTCCACTAAGCCTGGACTTCTGAAATCAGCTGAGGACTGTCACTTTGCACAACACCTCTCTCCTTCCCCCAGGAGATGAGCCCTTCATTCTTCTTTTGGAAAACAAACAAACAAACAAACAAAAACCCCTACACCCCAAACCCAAAAGACCAAAACCACTCCTGTGCCAGATCACTGCAGGGCCCATTAAATAAATCATAAAAAGGTCACTGCTAAATTAGAAAAGGTGAATGCAGCAGTGATGTGTTATTAGTGAAGTTTTTCTAATTGTGTGTAATCATGGTGACCAAAAGTGTTTGGCATCTTTGTAGACACTCCAAGAGAAATACAGATCCCTGTTGGCAAAACCAGAGACGTTTAATTTGAGTGAAAAATTATAATGAGTCGTATTATGTATTTTACCTATGACAAAGTCATCAAAATAATGTAATAAGATCTTAGATTTATATGTGCCAAGCTGCAAAACTTCTGGGAAATACAGACTTGTAAAGGAGTTGAGAGAAACTCTTTGAGCTGTATTAGTTGTGCTCGACACTATTCTGTTTAGGAAAAGGAAAAATGAAAATACTGCTTGTCTCTGTTGAGTTTCAACACAAAGACATATTTCCCACTGGGTTTGTGGTTGGATCCTCTCAGGCTGTTTGTTTTAATGTTATTCAGAGAATTTTGCACTGATAGTTGCTAGGTCCTGTTTGTCTCAATGAAAGCCTGTGGAACAAAAATTGCTGTTTTGGAACAAAAGGTGATAGTTGAGGATGAAAAGATTGGAGCTGGAAATTGTAGTTTGATTAGGGATCTTCTTTACTGCTTGGACTTGAAGATAGTTATTTTCTGGTTATTTAAGGTATTTCCTATCATTTGAAGTAAACCAGCAACTGAGAAAATTAAAAATTTATTTGACTACTTCTTTATTTACTATCTGCTAATAGTGGAGAAAAACGTTGAAGTAGTCCTGTTCTTTTGTACTGTCTCACAGCATCTCCTAAATAAGGTCTGCTTTAAATCAGAATTATCATCTAAATAATATAATTAATTCAGCATAAATTAAAAAGTAATGTTTTTTCTTTATGATCTCCTTTTAAATGGATATTAATTTGCTTCAATGAATGAAGATAATAAGGTTAATAGTTTAATGTTCCTCAGCTGATATCTGCTGCTTTTTCTATTACCTTTTTTTTCCCTTTTTGATTATAAATTGGCTAACCCCTGGTGTATAATACCAGAAATCACCCCTTCAGTGTATCCAAAGCTATTTACTTAGACTCATCTTTTATTATTCCCACTGCCACAGTCTAATTATTGTAGCGAAAGATTGAACACAGAATAGTTTGGGGCTTTGATCAGTCTTCATATAAATTTCAATAATGAGAGTAAAAGGTTTGCAGTTTTCTGAGATAATTTGATCCCTCCAGACACACTCAGCTTTTACCAAAGGCACTGAATGCCATATGAGACCTCTGACAGCATTTGTGTCTGGGTCCATGATATCTCTGCAAGCAAAATTCTTTTCTCATACCAATAAAGAGTAATTTAATATCTTGAAATGTGGCAGAGCAACTGTAGACTGCTGCAAGTTCTTCCTTAAATTTTCACTTCATTGTCCCCTATCAGTTTAATTGTCTGTATTACAAGTTCCTACATCAGAATCATCTAAGAATACATAATAGTTTTGCTCGCATTTCTCTCTTTTTGAAAAAGTATGCTAACTGTCATTCAGATAAATAAAACAAACCATAATCCTTGTTATTCTATTACTATTGGCGCTGGCTCCCTTCGGAGATAAATAGAAAAGCAGCTGGAGACTGAGGATATTTCGTAATCTTATAAATTGAAATTTAAATGCCTCAAGGAGGAAATTTCCAAAATAATTGTGACAGAAGATAAGTCCCAGCTTTTGGCAAAATTTTATTAGAATTACTTGTTCCAGATCATTGTCTGACGCCTGCATGAATTAAGAAAATGGCAGCCCTGCCATGTAGAGGGATAGCTGGGCTTTTTTCATCTTGATAAATTTTTCTGAAAGTGCTCTGTCATCGGCATTATCAGGTGTGACATACTCAGGGACACGATCAAATTAAAAATCATGAGCCTTTAGCTGATGCCGGTTGGTTTTAAATCATATGAGTTTGATCTTTCCGACTAGTAACATCTCATTTTATGCAACTAAATATTTACCATTTTTAACTGAACATGAGGGTTAGTTAGTAACATTTTTAATTTTGCTTGGGGTATGGGATTTGTTTTTTCTCGCTGGGCTAGGCAGTTAAAAAAGAGTTGGTGACTTTCTGGTCTCCTCTACTGTCAGCTGGTTAAAAACTTCTGCTGTATTTTGACAGCGAACCCTGTAAAGAAATATTCCTTTGTTTGCACTTGGCAAATCCCAGATGCACAAAGTAGTAACCAGTTGCACATAGCAATAACCATTGTATTCCCAGTCATTTTCCAAAGCCAGTAGTGGTGTCTAATGCTAAAACTTGGGCTCAAAGTGTTTTAAGAATACTTTATTCTTAAAATTCACTGATAGCTTGGAGAGGATATAACCAAACACGAGACTATGCAAAGGCAGTGCAAACCTCACAAAATACAGCTTTTACAAACAGCTCATGCATTGGAGGTGGATTTTTTTTTTTTTTTCCATACTGTGAATACCAAACTCATTTCAGATGAAAGGAACAGCATATTCCCCTTCCACGTGCCATGGCTGTACATCTGTGCGAGCTGGGTGCAGTTGTGAATGCAGGCAGTAAACAAGAAACATTGCAGGAGTGTTTTCACTGGATCAGCTCAACAAAACTTCAGTTATCTGGGCTTTGAGGAAAGAGCTGGCTGACACTGCTGGTGTGAACAGGGCTCTGAGAGGCAACTGAGAGTGAGGTGGAATAGGATAAATCATATCAGTAATTTCTGTGGATCTGTCTGGATTTTTGGGCTGTGCAGAGACACTCCATGCATCCTCACCCAGCTGTGGTGGGAAAAGGCAGCAGGAGGAGCAGGACCACTGTCCCAGGCAGGCTGCCAGGGAGCCCTGGGGCAGCTGCAGGCAGCTCACTGTGGAGTTCAATGAGCAATTCTTCTGGTGACCCCAGCAATGCATGGAGGGGGTGGGGGTGTTAGCTGTGAACCTTTCACCACCTGAATCTTTTTCCAGTGGGCTGTCAGGCCGTCCCAGCAGTCACAGAGGGGTTGTCTTCTCCCATTCCCATCCCATGGCATGGGAAGCCATTCTGTGTTCAGCTCTTCAGAGCTCAACTGCAATGTCTTGGCTTGATCTGTTCCAATATTTCTCAAAGATCTGCTGAATGAGGGAGAGCCTAAAATCTGCAAATTTGATAAACAGGAAAGCAGGACTGGAAGGCAAAGTGTACTTGAAATCAGATGTAATTATCTGGAAAAAGAGAATGGCAGGAAGAATGAATGCAAAGTGCCACTCTTAGGCTGCAGCAGTCGATGGCAATAACCAAAAAGGGAACATCAGGGAAAAGATCAGTAAAAAGGACCTGGGTGTTACGGTGGTTGGCAAGGACAATGTGTTGTGCTGCCGTGGCAAAGGAACCTGCAGGGGATGTGAAATGATCCTGCTGCACAGCTCGGTGCTGTCAGGACCTTGGCTGGAGCTGGGTGCTGGGTTTTGGGCAGAGCACGGAGCTGTGAGCGAGCTCCTGTGCAAGGGGAGCAGCCAGAGAGAGCAGAAGCACCCAACAGATTGAAATAATAAGGTCTGTTTATTCTGAAGCAGAATAAAGTGCCAAGTACCAGAAAGATGAGTGGGAATAAGCAGACTGTGATGGATGGGACTGAAGAAGTGATTCATTTTGTAACAAGAAAGAGGCAGGTTCAACATTAAAAGAGAAGCTCTCCATTAGCAGTGGTGAAGCACTAAAACAGGTTTTCTGGGAAAGCCCTGAGTGTCTTACTGGTAGCTCTTAAGAAGCGCTGTCAGTCACATCTGTCAGGATTTGCACGGGTGAAGCTGGTGCTGCCGTGTTCCTGGCTGTACACACTGTACAGCAGCTGTCTGTGGGCATGTGTAATAATGTCACCGTGACAAAAAGAGACTTGGAGAAGTGGAGGAGCTGAACTTTTTAGCAAAAACTCGGTGTAATTGAATGTTCTCAACACCACCACCCTATAGGAACCAAATATCTAGGGATCCCTGACAACATCTGCTCTGTAAAGCACTATATACTTTTTTGCATAATTGCATCAAAAGTCTGGTCTTCAGCTTTGCTAATCCCAGCAGTTCTGCCTCCAGAAAGTTTTGCATTGCCTTTCAAATGGAATTTTGAGTAACAACCTAAGAATATTTTAAACTGTTTGTTTTTCGGGGTTTTTTTTGAATCTCCATATTTCAAGTTTCCAAAACATGGCTATCAGATACATCAAAATGAACAGGAGAGCTGCTTATTTTTTGTTCATATTTTCTTGTAATGTTGGGTGAGATTTACGTTTCAGTTATTCAGTTCCTAAATCATGCAGAGTCACTTAGGTAATGAAAACTCTGTCCTGAGCTTGGTGCATCAGGTGCTTTGTTTCATCTGGCCCTTCCCTCCACAGCTGGGCTGAGATGCTTTCCATCCTGAGCTCCATGGTTCCCAGCTTCCAGCCTTTTACAGTTAAGGTACAGGTCTGTGGTATAACAAAAATCAAAGGAGCTGTAATGAAATGTCTGAAGGAGAGCAGGGGAATCTACATTTCATTCATTAGCTTAACGCCTGTGCAAAATCTATTAAAATTGTTTTCGGTGCATAAGACTTGTTGTTGTTTGTTCTTTCTCTGCCTTAGAAGAATCCAACAGCATTATAAATGTGTCACATTTTTTAGGCCCAAAAGTGTGGAACAGCTTTTAATGGGAAAGAAAATGTTTTTTGAAAACTAGAAAACTCAGCAGTGAAATAAATTGAGCCTCAAAAAGTGATTGAAATCTCCAAGTCAATATACAAAAGGTATCCAAGGACTTGTGAAGTCTGACAGAATCTCTTTAGTTTGAGGTGTCTTTCATTTTGCATCAGGGCTCACATTTTTAAAAAACAGCAGCAAGCAGTGCTGTCAGGTGCAGCGGGTTTGAAAGCAGCCTGCCTGCTCATGAAAGCCTGAAATTGTGCACAACTCTGGGTAACGCGTCCTCAGCAGATAACTGAAATAATACATTTCCTAAATTGGCTGCATTAAGCAATTACCGATACTGTGGTGGAAACCATGTCATTCTGTTCCTTCCTTGTAGCCCCAGCGCCGTGTCACGTTCCACCTGCCAGATGGCTCCCAGGAAAGCTGCAGTGACAGCGGGCTCGGAGACCACGAGCCCACGAGTGGGGCCAGCACGTCCCACCCGCTGCCCCTGGGCTTCCCCCAGGACGAGTACTACGAGCAGGCGTCCCCCAACAGCCGCACGGAGGGAGACGGCAACTCCGACCCGGAGTCCAGTAAGTGCAGAGCTCTGCTCATCTCGCTCGTTAAATCGCTGCGGTAGCGAAAGTGGGGCTCTTTGTTTCTCCGGGTAATTATGAGAGGTGAGCATTGATTTCAATGCGGCCCGAAAAGCGTCCCGTTTCTAAAAATGGGAGGTCTGGCCATTGGAAATAAAACACTTGGAGCTGTTAAGGGTTTATGGATGAGCTGGTATTTTTATAGACTTGCTGTGCTATGCACAGAGGAGCTTTCTGAGGAGGTTAACGCTGTTGCCCTAATGGTCATAAATACTGTGCTGGGGGAATTCACATTTTTTAACGTTTCCCTCTCCGACACTACTGCACGTTGTAGTTTAACAGGGAACTCGTGGGTGATGAGTAGCTCTGTGAACAGGCTGCAGTCTCCAGAAATAAGGGTTTCTTGATTTGTCTTTTGAAAGCAGCGATGGTGTGTAGTAATAATCTCAAAAGAGTTTGTCATCTTCTGCCATTGCCGCTGCCTTCTTGTGATGTCAAAAACTGGGAGGCAAAACCAACAGGAGCCGGAGCTGTGGGTACTGGCACTGCTCTCTGTGCTGTGATGTGCTGTGCTAGCCAGTTGGAGACTCCACTGAACTTTAGTCAACTGATAATTGTCCAGAGGCTCTTTATCTGGATTAAATTGAACTGTGCCATTGATAAAGAGACACCTGAATGTCTTTAAGCCTCTAAGGCCTTGTTAGCGGCTTAATAAGTGATTTGAAAATACATCTGTTCTGGGCAAAACTTGGCCCAAAAGGTAGATTTCAGCTGCTTTAGTGTATCAGGAGGAATGAATTAGTGAGTGCTATGCACTTGAAATAGCTGTAGAAGGTAGTTACACTCTGCAGTGGCAGATCCAGCAGAAAGCATTCCCTCCCACTCCAATGGCTCTGCCACATTCAGCCTGGCTCTTGGAAATCACGTCTCTGCCTTTGCCTTTGCTGCCCAGGACTGGAGCCTCAGGGGCTTTTTGCACACGTGAGGTGTGTCTTTCTTTAGTTTGTAAACTATTACCTAAGTTTAAAATTTGTAAAGTGATATGTTTCCTGAAATAATTCCAGAATATTATGTTTTACAAGTTGATAGACAGCTGACAAGAACCATCAGAGATTTTTGCTCTTGTATTGGAAACAATCATCATTTGCTTTTGTGTTTATGTATTTGAGGATGTAGTGTACCCTTAATAATATTTTAGGCAGTCAAACTGGCTTCTTCACAGAGTTAAGCCCTAAAGGGCTATAGATATACCCCCAAAGAAAGAAAATAGCAAATTCTATATTATTTTCTGCTTTTGCTGTTCATACTCAGGATCTAAACTTGCTTTCCAGCTCTTTCTTGTTGCTTGTAACTGATATTTATACTTTGCTGAAGTGAGAATGATGTACATGAAGTCAGCACCCGGGCCTTTCCTGCAGAGAGCGTGGGGCAGGACCTGGGGTATGAGGGGTTCCCAGAACAGGCACGTGCATCCTGTCTTGCCCTTTGCAAAGAGGCTCAAGTTTGGGATTTGCCAAAGCATTTTGCACCGAGGTTTTGTAATTCCAGAAGAAATGTGCTCCATGGCTCTTGTAGAATGTGGCCCTAAAAGCAGTACAGCTCCGACATCTGAGTGTCATCGACACACATCCCTGTGTGGAGGCTAGGCAGGCATCAGATGTCTTTCCAAGTGTGAAGTTGAAGAAAGTTTAATCACCTGTCTAATTACCTGACAGTTCAGTTTTAAACTTGAAGTCACAGTTTAATTAGGGTTTATTTTATGTGAAGATTTTTCTTCCCTTCCAACTTGTATCTTATTGAAACAGCTTAAATGATGTAGCACGATGGTTACAGCAGGGAAAGCTTCTTTTGTGGCCCTTTTTAGTGTTTTATGCTTATATGAATGGCAGGAACAAAAAAGCAGATTTAAATAGATGTTGTTGTGTGCTCTCCAACATCTAAGTGAAAAGAAGGGGAAGACCCACAGCATATTTGTGTTCAGTGTGCTGCTGCAAAGTGGCTTGGTGCAGATGACAGCAACCCAAATATCTGTGTGCTGATCTTGCTGATCTGCCCGAGGTTCGTGGGGTTCACTTGTGCATGCAGGACACATGTAGCCAACAGCCAAACAGTGGAAATAGCTCTGAAGGGATAGCTTCCTCTACAGCCTTCTGCTGGGCTTTTGATTGATGATTTCCCTTTAATCTAATTTGGAGTGGTTTGATGCATTCAAAGTATTTCTAATCTTCCTTCATGGACCAAAATGTTGTTAATGTGAAAAGAGACAGGAAAATACAGTCAGGTAGTCTGAGTTCATACAGCAGTACAAGCACGGCCTTGATTCCCTTCCAAGATCTTTAATATCTGACCTGTCTTAATCTGAAACATTGTCTGGAATGTTAAGCCTGATTTGTCATCTGGTGGGGATTTAGTTCTGCTTTGCCTGCCAAGGAGAGAGATTTGGGGTGAAATGATGTCAATAATGTCTAGAACCAACCAAGTGCCCTGTGAAAGCTGATGGCAGCTGTGACATCGCACATGGACCTGTTCAAAAGTGTTCTCTTCCTCTTGCTTTTCCTGTCTGCAGTCCTTCGGTGGTATTTGTTTCTCTAATACTGGAAACTGTTGCATTTTGGAAGCTTTCCATTCAGGAGCTATAGCTGAATTTATTTATTGCAACACGCTGAAAAAGATGAGCATAACAAAATTAAAAAAAAAAACCCTGAGAAATATCGGTGAGGGGAAGCTTTACAAATTCACATCCGATACAGGACTGAAGCAAGGAGGGAAAAAAAAAACTGTAAGGTTATAGTGGTTAGAAAACTGTGAGAAATTTATATGTAAACCTTTAAAATTAATTGACTGTGCTAATTAAAATTAGAAATAGGCTATTTAAAATGATTTGTCTTCTCTTACTTTAGTTCCCTCCTTAGAAAAACATAAAGTTCAGTGTGGTAGATGCATCATAAGGAAGAGATGCCAATAAACTGTCACATTAAGTAAATAGTAATATAAAAATGCATGTTGGTTTGTAGAGAACCTTATCCTTAAGTAACAGCACTCTGGTATGTGGTAGTCACATATTTTCTGCTCATAAATTGCTCGAATAAGGATGCTCCAGTAGCTCCCTGTGCTAAGGATTTTAACCAAAAATCCTTCCCCCCCTCTTTTCCCCCTCTGTGTTGTGTTTAAATGCACAACACACTACAAGCACAGACTAAGACCAGCAAATTCTCTGTGTCTGGACTTCCCTCTCTGTGCTGCCCTCTCAGTGGCTGTAAGCAGTGATGTTGATCACAGGGGCTGAAAGGTACATGTAAGCCTCAGTTACATTGGGTTATTTAATACATGCGTAACATATTAATGACAAATTTTCATGCTTCAACTGTTTTTATAGCCTTATCAAATCTGTTTTCTTTCCTCTAGAGAATAAAATTGTTTTGCTTTTGTTTGGAGAAAAAATAGAATATGACTAGTTCAGCCAAGAAATTGGGCAGACCAAGAGGAATGATTGCAGCTTGGGGACAGGGAGTGCGGAGGGGAAGCCAGAAAACCTGAAAGTAATCTGCAATTAAATAATAGCAATCATTTTGTATAAAGAAAAGGGAAGTATAAACAAAGCTAGCTGAAAATTAAAGTTAATGAGGCAAATCACACTGCTATTTCAGGGTTTCAAGTAGGAGGAAACTGGTACAGTGAGGAGAGGGGTCTCCATGAAGAATATTTAACATGAATTAGTGACTAATAAGCCAAGAAAGTTGCACTGAAAATCAGCAAGTGTAGAGCTAAGGGTGGCCTAAAGGGGAATCAGTAGACACCATAAGTTTGTGGCCATGTAAAGCTGGTGTTGCCAGAGGTGTCTGGCTGCCTGTTTCTGTCTCCCAGTCACACCTTCACACAGCTAAAGAGCTCTTTGGGTGAACTGGGTAGAAGAATTCATCCGATTTCAATGCCTGGGGAGGGGGAAAGGTAATTTTTAAATACAAGGGTTCCCCAATTCCATTTGTTCCATGAGGCACCACTTGTGGACAGCAAATGAGTAGCTGGGGGAAGGCTTTGCTGGCTTTAAGTGATCATCAGACTGCAGAGAATCAGTCTTAGGAAGAATTAAAACTGCAGTCTGTGGTATTTAACCACATAAGAGGGAGGTTTGCAGCAAGGAAGACATCTGGTGATGATTAAAGACAGCATGTATTTCTTCCCCAAAATTAAAAGAACACTTTCACCTTGACTTAATTTTTGATAAGGATGATGTTGATGAGCACAAAGGCAGGCTGATGAAGAATGATGATAATGGCACTAAAAGTCAGAGCAGGTTCAGTGCATTCATGTGGAGGAGAGGAGATAATCTTCCTCCCAGGATATCAAAACTGAGTGTTTTCCTTATTTTCTGGAATTCTGAGACACAAGGTGTCAAGCAAAAATAAAGCCCTGGTCAAGCTCCAGTACTGGAAAGCATTTACAAAGAAGAAACTACGCTATCTAGAAATATAATTCAATGAATGGTGACATGGGTTTCCCAAGAGTAGTGTGAGATTAGCTCCATTATCTCACTTCCATGATATGTATTTTTAACATTGGGGAATACATGTGTAGTTCATCTATATATATATTTAAGGACTAATAACTGTTATTATGACATTAGGGTGGAGCATTAGTAATTAAGAATGAAAAGATGTAGAATCATAGAAGAATGGAAAAGTCTCCATAATTATCTTCATTAATGAGTTTGCCATTAAAAAGCAGGAACATGTCAATGAAATGTTCTAGTAGCTCAAAGCCAAGCATCACTGACAATAGAGGAGGAGGTGTGCATGACACTAGAATTGGATTTTGTTAAGGATTTGAAGTAATAGCAGTGGGATGAAATGTAATAGTTGAGAGTCACTCTCATAGGAGCTGGTGTATGTAACTAGTATATAAATCACCAGCTGAAAATGACATAAAGAAAAAAAACAACTGAATATTACAAAGATAAACTATAAATCACCAATACCTAATGTGACGGTGAAAAAATCCTGGGTTACTCCTAGTAGAGGGAAAAAAGAAGAAAAGGAAAAACCCCAAGGCATTGCTGATACCATAACAGGCCTGTTATGAATAGTGCTGGGTTCCCACGTCAAAGAAAGGTGAATTGGCATGAGAAATAGGCATAAAGAAATTTTATTAATAACAGGGGAATGGGATGCCTATATAGAGAGAAAGGAATTAATATTGGCTCGTTTAAACTGCAAGGTAAAGGCTGGCAGGGGACTGGGGCTGCTCTCACACAACAGCAGAGAGTGGAACCCGAAATGAAGCACTGGCTTGGTTCACAGGGAAATGGGCTGGTGCTGCCTTTAAACCAGCTGAGGCTGGAAATTTAGGGGCTGCAGGTGAGATCAGTGAGGAGGCAGAGCAGCAGAACATGAGAATGCAACCTGGCTTTAAACAGGAGCTTGATAAATTAATGAGAGGCCAAATAAATCGCTGTCCGTAAGAGCAGCAAATCCAGTGTGTCACGCACGAGGTGACTTCAAGGCTGGGAACGTGAAACCCAGGGGTGAATGTGTTTGCTGAGTCTCGGTTCTGCTCTGGGCTCCAGCCCCAGCTGGACACGGGGGGCTCTGGTGCCTCCCCCATCAGCAGCTCAGCTCAGCCTGGCGGCCCCGTAACTCTCCCTGGTGCCTGGTGGAGAAGAAAGGGTCAGCACAGAGCTGCAGACAGGGAGCTCATTCTCCCTGGGAAAAATGCCTGCGTTTTCTGCCATGCTGACTTGTCTGATAATCAGAAACTCTGCAGTTGCTGAAATATACTCTTTAAGCATCATCAATAAGATGCTCTGGCAGCTGGATTTCAGACCTCATGCTGGGGCACAAGAAAAAATAAATCTACAAAGTCTTATGTTTCTTGTTCCCTGTCCAAAAACTGGACTGCCGACAGATAGAATTTTTTTTTTAATGATGCTTTTGGTTTTTTCTCCCCATCTTCTGTGCTTTTTTTTTTTCCACAGAAAGCTTGAAATGTAACAGCCATATTTTAGTTTGGTTGTTGCTGAGTTATAAACACACTATAGCACTTAGGCATAACTTAAATAAAAAAGAAAGAAGCTGTCATTAGTTAAAGATAACAAATCTCAGGCTAAAATATATCCCAATCTACCACATCTGCCCATTGGGCCCTTTAACTTCTGCTGTATTGGGCTTTTCTAACCCCATGGCTGAACACTAATAATTAAGTTGGAAAGTGCTGAGGTAATTAATCTTTCTGAGGCAATAGAGTTTGATTGATCTTCCACCTTTAATCAAATTAGCTCGTACGTAGGTGGGAGAATGTAATGGCTGAGCACGGCTCTGTAGCGCTTTGTGAAGTGCCAGCCTCTGCGATGACCTCCTGCCAGTGCCCCCATGAATCACGGTCTGGGAACCTCCACGGCAATCATTAAGTGGCTGTGTGATTTAAAAGATGGGAGATCTGGCAGAGATCAACATCAGGATGTGCTCCACGCTCCCGTTTTAAGGCGTGTCTCTCTTAGGGGTGCAGCTTCTCTCTGTGTGGCACGTGTTTGAGGGCGCTGAATGTCACAGGGCTGAGAACTGTGTGGATTTTCCAGATGTTTTAGCTCTCTGTTTCTAAAATAATTTTAGTCATAAGCACATAGAGCAAAGCAAGCCAACAGAGACTCCTATAAAACAAAACATGATGGTTTTCTGGATTTGTTCCTGACTGGAGAGTGGATAAAAGGGCAGACTGGAGAGGTCAATTTGCAATGATATGGATAAGTGGGTTTTGCAAGCAGATTTTCACTTGTACCTGAGAGGATACAGACTGCATATTCAGAAAAAATTCCATTATTTGGTAATTTGATCCCTGGATGCCTGACTTAAGAGTTATTAAAGCAGCTGACATAAAGAGGGGAAAATGGACAGAGCAAATTAAATTAAAAAATGCAAAAGCAAAAAGATTGTCCCACTCAGCCTCTCTGTCAAACAGAGCACTATAAACACAAACTCTGAGTTTTAACATTTTATACTTTCTGTGTACAAGGAGCACTCTCTATAAATTCTTTTTAAAGTAAATTTTAGATATTTTATTGCTGATATCAGAATATAAAACCTTGATCTACATTTTCTACTGTTTGAAGAAAAGTAAGATAAAAGCAAGTTTTCTGGGATGCGCCATATTCTTTCATGCAAAATCAATGGGGATTGAGGAGGAAAATCAATGGGGAAAATACGCTGGATTTTCTAGACTGCATACTGGGATGAAGTAACTCAGGCAATCCTAACACGTTTGTGAATACCACTTAATGTAATTCTTGACTGAGGTTTATAGTAGGAGTTACTCTGTCTAAAGTGATTAGAAAGAATAGCTCCACCTTGCAGCTGAGAAATCAGTCACTTCTCATGGAATAATAAGGAAGGCTTAAAGCATTTGTTTTGGTGGGGTTTTTTAATAATAAATGAGATCTGACATCAATAAACAGTGATTTAGTGGCAGATGTTCTGTGATATATATTTATGTTATCGCTTAAGCTGACATGGTAATGGATAATCCTATTTGTTTTGTTTATGAAAGTTTTAAAATATATTGCTATGGCGAGCAGGCTGGTGGGGCAGAGGTGGAGAGAGAACAAATTCCTTCCCTCTGGTTTTTCAAACTCCTTTTAGCTCTGGCTGGCTGTCGTATTTGCAGTAAATAGAGGCCCTGGAGTGTGGCTGGGTGAATGGAATCTAATTTGGAGCTCTGTGTCTCCGGCAGCGTGTTAGGGTTTGATGGCCACGATAGCTCCAGGAGCCACAAAGGGCACGGATTAAAGCGGGGAGTTTATCTGGAGCACATGAAAGCTGAAGCCGCTGGTTCCCTCCCGGTGGCGGCTTTGAGGAGAGCGAATCCCGCGGATCTCGGATCTAGGTGTGGGTGAGATAGAAGGTTATCGGGGGAAGCAGAGCTCTGAGGGAGAAGCAATCCCTTATCTTGTCAGCGGGCTCGAGGCTGCCGCGTGTGACAGCGGGGCACAGATGTCGGGTGGCAGCAGGAGTCTGGGGTGCCAAAGCCACCCCACTCCAGCACGGCTCCCGTCAGAGGGAAGCGTTGGCCCTCTCTTGGAGCAAGCCTTTCTTTGCTTCTGATTTTTATTTGGCCACTCACGCTGTAAGGTAAAGTTCATGTAAAGTTTGTCTTTGCTACAAACCAGTTCACTCCGTGTCCTTCTGTCTCTCTACTTTGTCTCAAACTTTCTCTTCTTTCTTCTTCCAAGAGTAGAAGAACACAGATGATGCAATTTGTCTTTTTTTTTACCAAATCAAGCTAATCAGTGGCTGCAAGAGGAGCTTTTAGCAATATGAAATATTAAGCTGTTTGTTAGAGTTGAGTTCCTGTTTTAAAAATGGAAATACGGGGGAGAAAAAAATTGTCTCTCTTTTATATATTTTAAGCCATGTGAAAAATTTCATGATTATAATTTGATTTGAAGCATCATCATTTATTACTTGATTTCCACTGTGATGAATAAAAAATATGTCAGGAAATATATTTAAAGACTGTCTGCAGCTACCAGTCTGTCTTAGAAATTAAATGGAAAAATTGTTTTTATTGAACAAAGCAGATTCCCAACTGATGGTGCATTTCAAGTCACAGCATTTGCTGACTCAAATCTGATCAACTCAATAAATCCAGTGATTGTTGCTTTGTTTGTGTAGAGATGTGGTCATCCTTTAATCTGATGTTTTCCTTCTAACTGGACTTTTGGTAGGGAAATGGGATTGATCCAGCCTCGAAGCACGCATTAGGAATAACTAGAATTGTTCCAAAAAGGTCATGTGCATCCATATATTCCTGAATAGGGGAGATACTTTTGCCTTTACTCTTCAAATAACTTTTAGCCTTCTGGAAAAGCAGCGTATTGTTAATACACTGCTGTTTCTGTCTTTTTTTGAGGTTGTATGATTGGCATTGTGATAGTTTTATTTTCTGGGTGCTGTTCAGACCTTGACTTTGCTGTAGCTCAGGAAGGAAGGGCTCCAAACCCCTTGTGCAGGCTCCTCATCAGAGGAACACAGGGTTGGTGTCCCTGTGCACACTGCTGGCCCAGCCACTGGAACTCCCATTTTTCTTGAAACCTACTGGTCACCGATGTGATGCACTCATTCTGAAAAATAAAATGTATTTGTCTGGGTTGAGCTGAAGAGACATGGGCAAAATATTTATGATTGTACTCTTGGATTTATATTACACCAGAGGTTGAGATTCTCACCTTTGTGTTTAATACCCATAAATAATGTTGCTGCCTCCTAGTTAGAAGCAGGATTTTGCAGGGATTCTGCTTTATTCGTAGTGCTGTGTGATTCAGTAGTGTTCTTATTAATTCAAGTGACACTCTAATTGTTGTTAAATGTTTTCAGAGTTAACTCTGCACGTTGCTGAAGTCAGCAGTTCCAGAAGCTCCAGTCTCACGTCTCCATTTCAAAATTCTCAGCCTGGCCTCATGCTGTCTCTGTTGTTTGTACATATCCATTCCCATGTTTCAGTTGGAATTAGATGGTAAAATCCCTGGATTACAGAGAGAAATCTTGCTCTGTATTTGTGGGGCTCTGAGCACAATGTGGCTGTTACGCTGATTTTCTGCTCCGGCTGCAATTGCAGTAAAAACTATCACAAATACTTGTAGAATAGAAGTGGAGCAGATCTGTGCAACAAACATATGCTGTGCTAGCAATGCTTCTGAGTGCAAATCAGGTCTTGTTGTTTTCATTTCACCTGTAAAAAGCAGTTAGCTCAGGGTTTTTTGATTGCCCGAGTTCAATTCAGTGCTGAAGCTGGCGTGAACGGGGTGGGCAGCCAGGAGCTGTGTGTGGCTGAGGGGAGGTGCTGGCACCGCTGGGCAGTGCCGTGGTGGGCCAGCATCACCCTGGGGTAATTCAGAGTCCCCTTCCTGCCAGATCAGCTGGGACATGGAGGTTCCTGTGCTTAGAAGCTCGTTTAACCATCCTGTGTAAGGTGCCTGGCAGGTACTCCCCTGCATCAGTGTGTGCCAGTAACGCTGACTTGAGGATTGTGTTTCGCAAACGCTTTTGTGTTCCTCAGGTTTGTGTCACTTCAGCCATGGTGAACAGCACTGATGCATCTCGAAATGTTCAGCTGAGATGGGGNTCCTCAGGTTTGTGTCACTTCAGCACTGATGCATCTCGAAAGGTTCAGCTGAGATGGGATAACAGGGTGGGAGAGTGAGGTGGAGCAGGACTTTAGAGCACCTTCACCTTTTCCTGCTCTGTGCTTTGGAATCAGCACCACACCCTGCCACGCCTCGCTGCCAAAGAGCACCCTCGTGATCCTTGTCCTGGCAGTGCTTAAAGCTCTGCTTAAAGCCTTGGCTTGGTGCATCAAGGTAAAGTTCTCCCTTTACAATAAGAGTAGGAATGATAAAATAATAGTAAGAATAATAAAATAATAGTAGGAAGCAACAATCGATCCATCTACAATGCTGTTTCCAGGAAAAGGGCATGGCTGTATGGTCTGCTGGAGTTCAGGTCCTCTCACTCAAAACAGCTCTGTGTCTGTGAAGCACCAGGAAGAACAATCATGCCGTTTCAATAGCTGCTCTTTTATCTGGTTGTCTTGACTGATGTTCCAAACCCAGTGTCCCAGAAGATGTGTCCTCTGTAGGGTGAGATGTTATAAAGTCTGGCCCTCATCTAATGCTTTAAAAGAAAGCAAACCTTTCTCTACCAAGAAGGGCTTTATTCATGTCACATACTAATCATACACCAAAGAACTGTTTAGAAATAGAAAGACAACCTTTGCCTCTCCTCCTTAGTAGTAATACATATAAAGAAAAACAGTGGCAATAAAAGGATATAGGAGTGGTGAGAGAAAGCACTTTGAAAACTATAAAGGCAAAAATTATTTTTATATCATTAGATATTACAGCTTTTCTTTATACACATTCTCTTTTTTTTACTGAGGGTCAAATATCACCAATTACAGATTCTACCGGGGTGGACCTCTCATCCTTCTGTCTCTAAAATTAGCTCTTTATTTCTCTTTTTTGTGAAGATCACAAGAATCTTTCTCCATCAGCCCCCTGATTGCCCTGACCTACTCCAATAGTGGAAAGTATTCACAGTATTGTGAAAAAGGTGTCCATCAGGAGATCTGTAAATGAAGCAGGTCCTTTACCTTGTGTTGTTCTGTCCTGTGAATGGAATAGCATTTGTTTTGTCTGTATGTAGGTTCACATGAGAATTAGGAGTTTAGATTATTACAGTATGATTTACGTGTTTTAAAGAATGTTAAAAGTTAAATAATCTTNGAATTAGGAGTTTAGATTATTACAATAAAAGAATATTAACAGTTAAATAATCTGCTTGGATATTGAACTATCTGGTTTTCCATTAAAGGATTCATAATTAAAAGATGTTAACTTTCGGAAAAAGGATGAGGTTCTTCCCCCTACATTTTATTTTATTTTTTTCTTTCACATCTGCTAAGCTACCAAAAGATTTAAAAAGTGCAATACTGTGAATTACTCTGGAGTTAGACAAGGAGAAGTTTATTTTGTTTGCTTTCCTCCCCCTGAAATAATCTGATTTTTGATAAATTTGGGGCTATTTCTGCGGAAGGAGTTCGTGCCTGGATCATTGTATGACTCCCGGCCCTTAATCTGTGTCAGAATGCAGCAGATTGGCAAATCCTTGGCCCAGCTCCAGAGATGATGTTGTCTCTGTCATCCTGGAGCTGGCACAGTAGAAGAAAGCAGCGAGGGAAGAGCCACGAGGATGATCAGACGGGCTTTAGCACCAACACTTGGCTGCTCGATAAACCTAATGAGCCCACTTGGTTTAGCTGGAGCTGCCTGTCTCTAACAAGAGCCTGGCTCGCTGTGTCTTAATGCAGTGGGAGGTTTTGTGTCTTTGAGCTGAGGCAAGGGCCACGGGGGAGGCCTTTGAGGAGCTTTTCCGTGGAGTGTTTGTCTCCAGCAGAGCCCGTGCTGTGCCAGGCGCTCTGCAATCACAGCTCCTCGCTCACAGCCCTCGAAAGCAGAGGAGGTTTCCCGTTGAATCAGTGAAAGTGCCAAGGAGGGCACGGTCTGCATCGTCATAATCCAGTGCAGGGGGAGAAAAATTAAAGATTGGCAATGCAGCCACAAAGTCCAAGAGGGGTAAGGTATTTCAGAGCATGGAAAAGAGGAAAACGCCCTGAGCTTATTCTAGTGCTTGTGTTAGGAGTGAATCATGATAAGGATTGCAAAACTTAAGATATAACAATTTAGCTAGTAAAGACATCTTAATGAAAAGCTCCCCCATAATTCTTTCTTTATGCTTTCTGTAATATTGACTTTTAGGATTTTTTTTTTCCCTTTGGAACACAGTTACAAAGAAACATGGTTCTGCTTTGTAGATTCCTCTCTAACCTCTGCTGTCAACTTTGTATCTTGAATCTAAAGAGTTCAAGAGAAATTATAATACAAGCAAACAGATGTTTTCTCTTTTGTATAACACCTATTCTTGCTGAATAGGGATAAAAGATGGTAAATGTGGGGGGACATTAATATTTCTTGTTAAAACGTGCTTCGCAGGCTGAAGAATCTCATATACATAATGATAGTCAAATGTCGGCGAGTAAAAATAGGGATTTGTTAAAAAACAGCTGTGCTGCGCAGCTCTTTGACAGGAACAGAGGAATGCTTTATCCAGTAAAATTCGCAGAATTTATTTAGAAGAAACTGTAGCTGTTAATTTTCATCAAGACAGAAGGTTAACAAGTCTGAAATGGAGGGGCTGGTTCAGCCTCGTTTCATGACCATGGAAAAAGAAATTTTTAACTCTTGACAGAGCTGTCACTTCCCTCACAGCAGATTTCTCTGTGGCACCGTGCTGTAGTTTCAGTGCATTTTTTAATGCACCATCATCCTCGTGTTCCCTGAGAATCTCTCAGGGACAGCTGGCACACAACAATACCCCTGCCTGATGCTCTTGCTACCAGCAGGTTTTAGGTGTTTTCCCAGGGCACTGGTGCAGCTGATGCCTTAGGATTTTAGCTTTTATATTTTCATATGTTTGTAATCCTGCAGATCTTTAGTGTGTAACTCTGAGCTCCATACAGAGTGTGAGCAACTGCTTTTCCCATTTTGGTCAGACACAACAATTCCTCTCCAAGCCTGGGAATCAAGGACACCTCACTGTGTCAGGGAAATGGAAACAAAAGTGAGTTGGGGGGAGCAAACTGGGAGAATGGGACTGCACTGCCTGAAGCTGGAATTGCACAATTAACCTCTGATGTGCAAATGGACAGAACTTCTATCTGTCCCAAAAACGTGTGGCTGTGTCCATCCTGGGTGCAGTCTCTGCGAGACTCCTGCACTGCCCAAGGTGCGCCCTGGGAAGGCCTTTCCATAAATCCCTGCCCTTTATCCTTTCACTGTGCCCAGCCTCTGCTCCAGGGCAGCCTCTCCAAGGCATCACAGGCACTGCCCCGTTTCCCAGGGGAGGTGCAGGGGTGAGAGCCTTGCCTGGGGCAGCGCAGGCAGCGCCTGTGGCTGTCACTGCTGGGCACACGGGCTGCTCCCCGCGCTGCTCGCTGCACCTGCCACGGCCCGAGCCCCTCTCCAGGGAATCTGCCTGGGACAGACTCCGTGTCAGGAACCATCCGGGCTGTTTAGCCAAATCCACTCTGTGGACTCAGGAGCCAGCCCTGGACAGCTGCCTGCGCTCGAAGGCAGGAGATTTTCTCAGCTGCAACTTGATGGGGCTCTGGAATATACAGAACAGAACCGTGCTGCATTTATGCCTGAAAAATCGATTACCCCTTAGACTGTAACTGCATCCTGCTATTTACAGGGACTGGGAGAAACTGGCGCTGATGTCCTGCACTCAACAGTCTCTGACCTGTAATGCACAATTTGCAAATAAACACATAAGCAGAGTAGGCAGGGGGGTCACAGGCAAATTTTTTCTGGTGCAGAAGGTGGAAGTGAGACTGGCACAGCCAAGCAGCTGCATTTCTAATCCACAGCAGCTCCATCCTCTACCCCCCAGGAAATGTGCTCTAATCCATAAGCACTTTGCATGCTGAGGTGAGATGTTAAATAGCAAGAATTGCCTCTAAATAATAAGATTATGACACAAACCAACAAGAACAGGGTTCTCAAGGTCAAAGATAGCATTTCTCATTCAATCTGAGCTGGGAGAAAGGAAGAAAGAGATTAGAGAAAAAGGAAAGAAAACCAAAAATAACCCTGCCAAACTGAAGCTGTGACTACATCAAGATATTCAAGATACACCATAAAAAGGTTTTTAAAATCTGATGCCAGTGTGTGTATATGTATATATATAAAACATTAAAATATATTTGTTTTCCATTATTAAAATATTTCTTTTGAGACGAGATTAATTTAAAGATATTTGCTCCAAACATACCTGATTCAAATCATCATGGTCTTTATGGCATGTAAAGCTTTTTGCTATGAGAGGGACATACTTAAAGGCAGATGGCAACTTCATTTCCCACAGCAGTAGAAGATGGTTCCAGTAAAATTATACTATCTTTATTCAGATGTCCCTGGTAACAAATAGAGAAAAATAAACCAGCTTTTTCTCTCAACAGAAATCTCTTTGAAGACAAATGTGGGGTTTTTTTGGTTTTTTTCCCTCAAGTATTTGTGGTATTTCTGGAGCGTATTTGAATGTTAAATGTTTTCTCTGAGCTTCTGTTAAGATTCTGCTCTGAAGCAGAAAACTGTAAAATCAGTAAGATAAACCCCAATGTTTAGTTCTATTCCAAAAACATTCATTTTTCCAGAAGAGAAGTTCAGCTGAAAAGTGGGATGCCACTTTTCTTTCGTGTTTTGTAGGAATAAGACATCTTTCTCTGGAGTCCTTGATGGATCTTGCCTTTTTCCTCCCATTGTGTCAGTAATTTATGTAACTTCTGCTCATGCCAGAAGAAGTTGTAAAATGTATTTGTAAATCACTGTTTGAGTATCTTGAACTAGAAGACCTGGTTTATTTGATGTGAAAATAATTCTAGTTTCATGTGTAAGATATATAAACTGCAACAGTAATCTTGCATTGATTGTACTGCTTTGTTTGGAAAAAAATACAAGCAACCCTGAGCGAACAAGGCAATTTGCAGCCTTGATTAAACAGAGGAGACAAAGGAATGGCTTAGGAGGGAAAAAAGAGCTCTGAAGCCATGGACAGAGCAGTTCACTCAGGCACTACAGATTTTCTCCTGATTTTCCTTTCGTGTGCTTCCGCTCGGTCACGTATCCAGCAGCGGAATGATGGGTTTGTAATATTCTTTTCCCAAAACATATTGAAGGTAGCTCTGCCTTTGAGCAGGGCCCTTGTTTGCCACCCAGGATCTTATGTAAAAATCTGTCTGTCACTGAGCAGGTCTCTGGTGTTCGTGGGATTTGGGGCAGCCCTGCTCTGCCTGTTGACAGATGTGTTTCTCTAGTCTAACTTTGGGGTCCACTGTGGCCTTGGGATAGAAATTACACGTGGCACAGACTCTGTCTCACCAAAGGGAGGGTCATTCCCCAAAAAGGCCTTTCACCAAATATAGTGGAACTGTGAAGTGGTTAATAGCAAGAACTATCAATCTATAAATCATTGCAATCGCTGTTTGCAATTATAAATGCCAAGACATAAATTAGGAAACTCTGGGCATTGCTGTAATAGACACAGCCATGCCCAAATTTTACTATGAAGTGCAATAAATAAAATGATAGATCTTCAGAAATGACATCTTCTATGAATAAATGCAAATAAATTGGACATGAAGTCATTTGGGGTGGTGGAAGAGAGTACTTGGATTTTCAGCAGTGACAGCATTTAGGGTGGTGGAAGAGAGTACTTGGATTTTCAGCAGTGACAGAAATAGATAAAAGACCATTCTTAATGCACAACCACCCCTATAGTTTTAATGTACAACAGAAAAGAAATTTGTTTCAGATCTAAGTTTGAAATAATTTACATTGAGATTCTGCCAGTGGCTGAGTCCTACAGAGAGTGATTTTTCCCAGTCACCAGGAAAACCAACTGCCTGTATGTAGATTCAGCACCTTTGATCAGAAAAAAAAAAAAGGTTTTGAATTATATTATATTTTCATTTTAACATTGAAACTTGTATGTGCATGGAAAGCTGAACAGCACGTCTGGCCTTAGCCTGTGCTCATTTATAATGAGTAATTATCTAATGATGATGGTGTTCAGCATGCATGAGGGCTCCCGTAGCAAGATTTGGAATTTTAAGGAAATGCTGTAGATCAAATGATAATGTCTCATTTGTATTCTCTAAGTTCCCTAAGAGTCACTACTGCATTTCACAAAGCAGCTACAGAAAAGGACTGCAAATATGCATCATTTTTGTGTGAGATGAGAAAAGGCTCAGTGGTCCTTAAATAGTGCAAACAATCCCTTTCCCACACCCTGCAGCATCAGGTGATGCTGCTCCGAGCGAATCCCACCTTGTATGAAATGGGTTTTCAGTCCTGTCAGGAAGTGCACCACTCCTGAGGTCTTTGGGGATAAATAAATGTACAAATGGAGGCAGAATTAGCTGTGAGTAGTTGGATGTGTGGTGTGATTCCTGTCATCCATCTCTCTGGCTGCAGGACCTGCTGATCCCTCTGCTGGCCTGGGGTGTAGGACCATGGGGTGTGTGGGGTGCGTGTAGGAACTGTGACCTAACAAAAGCCTCTGTTTCCACTCTGGCTGCTTAGAAATGGGAAGCTTGGTAATCCACTTAAAACTTTTTTTTTTCCTGTTTGCAGCTGTTAATTAAGCAGATAGGAATCTGTTTAGCAAAATAAAAATGGTTTGTAATGTTAAAAGGAAAGAACTAGAAATGAGAGTATTCTATTTTAAAGAGATTTAGGAGTTTTCCGTTGACAGTGACAGTAATTTGGCTTCTAGTCTAACGTCAGTATTTTCCACAGTGCAGGAGATCTACTTGTATATATGCACATCTATGCATATTTATCTGCCTTCATAATGTGAACAAATGACTTGTGCATCTCAACATATGTATCTGCAGATGCATACATCTCCTCTGCCACTGACTGATGGCTCGGTTTTGCTTCATTCAACATTTCCTCAAAGACGCTGGCAGGGAGCTTTGCTGGGGAAAGGCAGATCTGCCCCTGGAAGGCAGCCTTGTAACTGGCAACAGCAGAGGGCAAAATGCTTTCTAGCCCAGCCTGGACAGAGCCCTGCAAAGCTGGGTTCAGCTTTTAACCTGCAGCAGCCTCTGTGCATTCATTAGTTAAATTACCTCCTCTGAGCACTTCCAGTGAATTCAGTGGGTCTACCCTGAATGAGCACAGTTAAGTAGGTGCATAAGTGTTTTCAGGCTTTAGGCTTTACAAGCTTTCATAATTAGTGCTCTAGACAACATTAATTAAAGAGTACTTTAGGAAGAATATAGCTGTTTAAACCTCTCCAGTGGTTTGCATCTTATTCAGGGATCCCAATCAATGCAGCACATGGGTAATCCACTCAGAAAGCCAGGCATGATTATAGTTTGATATAATCTGTATATACATCTTTGAAATTGTATATAGCAAACAGAACTCTATATGAAGTCACTTCAGTTCAAGGACAATTAAATAAGACAGTAATAATGAAAGAAACATATGTTTTTGTTTTCATTATAATTTCTTCAAGGATTGTGATCTATGGTAATCAAATAGGATGAAGAGGGAGATTTTCCTGAGGCTGGCAATATTTCTCTTATTTCCTTGGAAGTAAGAGCCTTGGGACAGTTAGAATTTGTAACTTACCCTCCTGTTATACAATTGAGGAAGAATTAAAAGTAAAGCACTGACGGATAGTTTTTATCAAAAAAAAAAAAGACACTGAAATGTTAAGCGTGATGTTATATCTGATTTATTGTGCAAGGCTGGTTTGAATTGTTTTGTCCCACTGTACTTGGGATATGATGCACTCATCTGTCTTCACAAAACCATCTGAGTGTCATGTGGCAAATCTTTTGATGTATGATTGAGGATTGTGTTTGGCAATATAGGATCCCCTGCAGCAGCTCTGCTTAAGGCTTAAACACAGCTTTAATTCTTGACATTACTTGTCTTTTATGCTCTTTTCCTCCCGTATTGAGATAATTTCCAAACGCTGATGAAGAAAATTACTGCATCTTGTACTGATACAGTTATAAAGGCACAATAAAATTTGACATCTTCCATTTAGTGTGTCTTGATCAGAAATAGGTCTATCACTCAGAGCAAATTATTTTGAAGCCTAAAGCAGGAAGGATATAATAGTTAAGCACAAAATTACCTGATGGGTTTTTAATCACCCTGACAATTATAAAATAAAAGATCTCTGTCCATTATTGATAGAGGAACAAAGACCAAGAATAGAAAAAGAGACAATGACAAAGTAAATGATTGAGGGGGTGGGGCCTCCTGTACTATCTAAAAACTCAAAAGATGCTCAACAGTGACTCAGACATTTCCTTGAGTACGCTGAGCTGCTTTTCATCTGGCTCTGTGTGGTAATTACTCCAACAGAAAGAAAATACTGAAAAGCACCTGGACAATTTGCTTGCCTACTTGTTTTCCTGTCGTGTTTCCCTGGAAAAAAGTGGTGGGCCCGGAATGCCTGCAGGGTTTGAGGTGTGGAAACGCATCCAAGGCAGTGGAGGGCTCCAGGCAGAGAGCAGGACTGCAGCAATTCCTTGGGGTAAGGGCTGGAGGAACCCAAACCCGCAGAAAATTCCATCTGCACGGTAGTGACAGGGCTCCCTTCAAAGGGTCAAAGATAAAAAATCTGCAGGTCTATAAAGAATATTTCTCTGTTTTCTTTGAATGATTTTTTTTTTTTTTAAAGTGCTTTCCTGTCCCTCTCAGCATTGCTCCCAAAAATTCCACTTAGTGAAATTAGGTAATGATAATACAATAATTATTAACCTGGAAGTTTGATTCATTTTCTCCTCTGGCCTCGACTCCATGCCAGTGACTGCTGATTATAAATACCATTAGTGAAACAGAAATCAGCACAGTGTACTCAAGTTTCTTCTTTCAAACGAGGGGCTATTTTTCAGCATTCAGGTTCCCCACAGGCTTTTAATCAAGGTTATGGGAAAGTCCATAAACTTTCCGCTGAATATTTAACAAGCTGAAGGTCGTGGCAGACATGAGATCCCAAGGACAAGGGAAATGAGATTGCAATCAGAAGAGCAGAGGAGACCTGGAGATAAGCAAAGCTTTGCCTACAGATAACATCTGCCAGAACAAACACCAGCGTCAGGTTTGCCAGCTTCTTTTGTGAGATTTAATTTTCCCAGTATAAACAGCCATTAAAAGGGGTAAACACAAGTGGGTGCTGTTTGCAGGAATGTTAGGCACTGAATTTCTTTGAAATGGTGATTGAAATCCAGTCAGAAAAGAAGTTTAAAAAATGGAAAATGTTTCAGCGTAGTTACATACTTTTCTTTTAAACTGACCTGAAATTCTAATTCCCTAACATTTTTTTAAAATAAATTCTCTAACCAACCTCTATTATACTGAATTGTAATGCCTGTTTATATGTTTAGCCAACAATTTTTCTTTGCTAGATCTTTTTTAATTGAACAATTTTTAACAGTCTAGTTGTGACAATATTTTCCTGTGTACAAATGGAAAAGCAGTCTTGCAGAAACTCTCACCCGTGCCTATCCAGCAGCTATAAAAATATAATTACAACACTGTGCATAATGCACGGAGTGAATATTCAGAGACGTTTTCTGAAATGTCAGCCCGCAGGGGCTGCACAGAGTGTCCGCTGTGCTGTGGCTTTGCAGCAGCAGTGCCCAGAGCCCGTGGCCACGGCGGCTGCAGGAGCTCTGTGGTGGCACAGGATGCTCTGAGTGTGTCTGGGATGGCATCAGCCTGCGGGCCCTGCTTTGCTGGGCATCCTCAGGACTGCCTGCAAGGTCTCTCAGTAATTAGTGCACTTTAACCTGGGTGTTTCCTGAAGCTGATGCGTTGCTTATCCCTTATTTGTAGCAAAAAGTCAATGAAATATTCAATACTTAGTGTATTAGCCTGTTCTGAATAGTATAGATATAAATTCCTTCTGTAAAACTAAGTTATCCTATGAGTTTTTATCTGATGAGGGTGGTGAGGCCCTGGCACAGGTTTCCAGAGAAGCTGTGGCTGCCCCTGGATCCCTGGGATTGTCCAAGGCCAGGTTGGACAGGGCTTGGAGCACCCTGGGATAGTGGGAGGTGTCCCTGATCTTTGCAGGGGAGTGGAAGGTGATGGTCTTTAAGGTCCCTTCAAACCCAAACCATTCCATAATTCTGTGATTTTTTTTCCCTCACTCTGTATAGGAATCTTTAAAATACTTAGTGTCAACAATTTTGCTGAACTTGGAGTTGGTGTTGTAGCTGAGCACATCCCATTTCTGTTAAAAGAATAGCACACAGGTTTGCAGTAAATCTGGTTAAAATAGGTGTAATATACTCATAGTATTGTCTCTGTCTTAATTATTATGAGAGCAGAAAGGCTGCAGAGAAGAAACCAGGATAGAAGTTTTCCGTCTTTTTATTATACCAGATACTGTTAAGTACCCCAAATGTTGGCAACTCTGTGACCATTCTAGATATGGGGTGATTTCCAGCAGTCTTTCATCAATCAAGTTGTTGATTTGGGGGTTAATTTCTAAGAACTGAATTATTTTTTCTTCATATTATTCCTTTCATAATTTCCGTTCATTTTTGTTGAGAGAAAGGAGAGCCCAGAAGAGAACTGTAAGCAAGCTGCTATTTTTTTATGACAAAACATTTGAGACTTTTCTGTTTCTAAGGTTCTGGGTTTTACAGCACGCTCATAACCTCCATCATTCAGGAAACAGATTCTTTAGTTCTTGTCAAGCACTTCCAACAGGGAAGGCTAGAAGTGACCCATTTTTTTTCCACAAGAAAGCTGGAATCCCTTTTCTCTCCTAGTGAATGAGGACTGCTCACCCAGAGAGGCTGGCTCTCTGTCCCTCGTGGAGTGCTGATCCTGGCATCCCTCTCCACACTCTGTAGTGATGAAAAATTTACTCACCTGGAGCAGAGATTTTTGCATGACTCCTTTCTGAACAGGGAGGAAAACACCTGGCTGGGTATTCTCCCTTGCCAGAACTCAACCCCCAAGTCTCACCTCACTATATGGGATGAAGATAATTTTTCCCATGTGGGGCTGACGGGGCAGGATCCATCACCCCTTGGTTTTGGTCATGCTGTCAAACCACCTCTGCCACCAAATAAATAATTTCATCCAGAAAGAACCTCACGTTTGCTGCTGTATTTAAAAATACAAGAGAAAAATTTGAATTGTGCCATTTTTAAGTCTGGCCATAAAATAACAATCAAGCATTGCAACAATGAAACTTGTCTGATAAAAGGATTGAAAACCTGGAGCAGAAGTTGTTTAATAATAAATGGAATTTCAGTACTTCACTTGTAAGACACTCGTGTTTCACTTGAGACCGTGCTGCTCTCAAGATGGAAGAGCTGAAAAGAAGTGTATTGTAAACATCCATTATATATAGTTCATGCATAGATCTCGTTCCTTTGCCACTCGGATCATGCAGAGTTACACTTTCAGCAGAAGACAAACAAGCTCAGAACTGATGAAAAAATTAGAAAGCTCATGTTGAAGATAAATCTTTTAATCCCACTACTTTTAATTTGTCCAGTGAACTCGCACAGAATGGAAATATCACAAAGTAGCAAGTGTAAAGCCACAAAACCCAAGGTTGTTTTGCTGTTTTAAATAGAGAATTTTGTTAAAAATGTACCAGCTCTCTAATATTAATACCAAGAACCAAATTAAGATTAAAATATCAGGTTAAAATTTAAGTTTTGAGATTTTTTTTTTTATTTTTCTCTTTCCAGTAATTTTTTAACTTAGTTGCTGTCTTACCATCTCAAGTAGGACATTGCAGTGTGGACCTACTGAGTTTTGTTTTCCCCCATAACAAATCTTAATACTCTTGTTATCCTTGATGAAATATCCTTGATGAAATATGCTCGNCTCTTGTTATCCTTGATGAAATATGCTCATCTGCCAGAGAATAGCAGACATATTACAGATAAGAACACCAAAAACTTTTCATCAGCTGACCTTTGTCCAGCTTATTGATGCATAATAGTTTCTCAAAATGTTTCACGAGTTTGAACTCAACGGATTAAACTTAAATCTGTTTCTCTATACACACTCAAGTTTATGTATACATATATTTTAAGGAGCATATGGAGGTTGAGCAGTCCTGAAAAAGAAGTGTTTTGCAGAGCTGTGTTATGGACCAAGACTTCAGAGACGTTTCCCAGTGCGTGTGTTCTGAGAGCCCTCCGCAGCAGCCAGGCTGGTTGCAGAGGATGGATCGCTGTGTGGGCTTCCAAGCAGGGCTTCAGAGATGCAGCGAGGCAGGAGTCCAGAGAGAGGAATGAACTGTTTATTAAATTTACAATACCATTTATATATTCTAGTTCCATAAAGCAATTGAACAGTGTTCACACTTCTCCTAGGGTGATTGGTCAAAGTCTCAGACACCCACTTAGAAATGTTTTTTTCCTAATATAATGTACACAAGGTCAGGAGATACCAGAGACGAATGCTATTTGCAAAAACCCTATCGATTGTTTACATAGCTTACACAGCAAAGGAAAAGTTCTCCCAGAATGAATGCAAGAAGAGAAAACTTCCCTGCTAACAGCATTTCAGCATCCACAGGTCGCTGCAGCTGCCTCCCTCAGCCTGGCTCCCCAGCAGCAGCACGGTGACAGTCCCAGCTCTCCGGGCTTTGGGCACACACGGCCTTGGAGCTGTCTGACTTTGGGACAGCCCAGCACCAACGTCCTCCGAGAAAGGTGATTTCCCAAGCCAGCCCTTCTGCTTCTGGGAGATCCGTGAAATTAGAAGGAAAAGGGAGACAGATTAGAGAGCCTCAATGTGAAAAACTTTCACAGCACCTCTGCAGAATATTCTAAATTATGTGCTTATGAATAACGCATCATCATTGCAGATATTCCCTTTATTCATCTGGATTGTGCAGCCAGTGCAACACATCCCATGTGGATGTCTCGTACGTGCAGGTGAAAGGGATTTTTTCTATTCTTTGTGCTTTTTGCATTTTCATTTGTTATTTCTGAAAATATAAAAAGTTTTAAGGAAACAAATTATTGGAAGGATTTTCTTGTTTTATTTTTCCTTAGATATTAGGAAATAGTAGTAAGCCAACTGAGGGAAGGTATTAAAAAACAGATAAAACTATTTCAGGGTGAAACTGGTTAAATAACTATTGATCTTGAGAGAACTGGAATTTTAACCCTGTCTCTGCACAAACTGCAAGATAGTTACTAGATTTGGAGAATAATCTACATTAAAGGAAATATTATACTAAGGTGTCAAGATCGTTATTAGATGTGGAGAATAATCTACATTAAAGGAAATATTAAGCTGTTGATAGATATGAGATGTATTGATGAAATATTTCCATTCCACGTTCAAAGTAGTAAAAGGAAATATCTATTATCTGGTAATTGTCTGACCTAATAGAGAAACAGCAACATTGGTGCTAACAAATGTTGAATGATAACTGGGCCACACATGCTAAATGAAGAACAGTATCTGAAAACCTGGCAAGACTGACAGGCCTCCCAGACAGGTAAAAAGCAGTAATGAAGGAATGTGTACTCTTGTCATGTTAGAAATATTCATAAGTCCTGCATAATTTGACAATGAAATGGTTTTCAGACAGATTAGGCAAGGAATCGCAAAATTATTTATTTTGTCCAGAAAATAAACCAGACTACAAAAATGAGCAGGATGACATCTTGTCAGCATCTCTGAGAACTTTATTTAGCCCACGTCCTTCATATCTGACCCATAGCTGCAAATAAGGGTGATATTAAGGGAGGATATATGAAAGTTTTCCCCATTATGTGAAATTCAGTGCTGTTTTTTTTTTATGTTTTTATAAATTTAATATAAATTATTATAATCATTCAGCCACGTATCTTCCAGTAATGCAGTGAGATGTGTTGGCTTTTGTACTGGAAAACAGGGTGGGCACTTTCGTGCCTTGTCAGCCTCCAGGCAATGTGAGTGAGAACCCACACCAAAATCTCTTCTTCAGCATGGGGCAGGTCAGAAAAAATGATGCTGTTGCTTCGTCCTTGCTGCTGTTTGAGGAAGTGTTGCTCAGGAAGCTGGAAAGAGTTTAATGCGTTTTCATTTGGGTTTGTGAGACACTAATAAAATATTAGAAAATATAATCAAAGCTGATAATGCCAAGTCGAAGTCTGATAAAACTAAAGTACAAAACCGGAAAATTGTCAGGTAGTTATTTATTGGAGGGTTGTCAAGCTGTGGAAATGACAGGGATTTTCAGAAATTAATTTGAGAGGTCGAGATGGATATTTTTCTCAAATATTGTCTTCGTGTTCATATTTTAAATGTTCATTATAAATGTTTATTTTAATTATATAATTTCCTAACTGGCCAATTTTTAATGCTGCATATATCAAGATAGTATAAGAAAAAGCTATTGAATTTTAAGGAGCTTTATTAAATTTCTGTTGTTGACATATTTAAGAGGTGGAATTTTCATAGCAGCTATGAAAAGCAAATATTTTATTAAGGGACAATTTATTTAGAAGCAATCATTAACTAATTCATTAATAAAACCCCCACCTTTCTGGCAGTGTGCACTCAATAACTGCATTTTCAAAAGAAATTATGAAAGAGATGGAGATTTGAAGTAAGACTGAACATGAAATTCCAGGAGTAGAACATAAGAAAAAGCTAAGAGTAGTCCTAAAAATAGAAATGAATGAAGAAATAAATTTTCACATGTATTTTTCAAAGCTGTGCTGACATTTTTCATTTTGCCAATCTGTTGTTTGGCATCACTTATTGTCATTATTCTGAAACATTAATCCAGCAATGGCATCTTTTGCCTTCATAAACTTCCTGGTGTGATTGCTATATGCTGTCACCGACGTCTGAGACTAAAATAATTTTAAGAAAAAGTTACATATGTAAGATTTATAGGCGGAAAAGATACATTTCGTGAAAAGTCAGTAAAAAAGAATCAAGCCCACTCATCTGAAATGATTTGGAAAGTTTCTGGAAAAAGCCACGGAGAACATTTTCCTGGGGTTTGGCAACAGGCACTAGTGATGGACTGAATTTAGTGTCCAACAGCAGATGTCGGATGGACACGGCCACGCTGCCAGCAGGACAAAATCATTTACTGTGCAGTCTGAGCAGTGACGGTGGAAATTGGAGCTGGGAGCTCCATGGCTTGCCAGGGATCCGCAGCCACTGCTGTCCTATAGATCTCAACTTGCTTGGTTTGGTTTTGGTGCAGATTTACTGCAGCATTGAGAGCCCTCTTGCTTGTGAAGGTACCGTGGTGTTTTCTCTGGTCAGCTGAGAGACGAGCATGTGGTGCTGCACTCTCTCTCCTTCTGCTTGCAATTAAAATGCTCCAGAAGTGACACAGGCATCACAGATATTTATTCACATCATTTGAGGAAATGCTGTCAGTCATTCAGCAGGGGTAATTAGTTTAGCTGTAAGAAACTTTAGGTAAGGCGCCTGAATGGAAGTGAAGATGCAGACCTGTTGTCTCTTTTAATGGGTTTTGTGTCCGTGCAGCAGTTGATGTGTTAGGTACATACATAAGGATTTAAATTAATCTGTACTTATTACTTCGTGATTCAAGATGAGAAACATGTAACCTGTTTTTTTAAGTCTGCCTGCTGGAATTGTTAAACTGCTATCTGTAATTTCAAGTCAGTCTTTCAAACTTTGTATAATATTCAGGCTGTATGCCTGTTTTGTTAGGAAAAGGAATCTGTGTGCACACCTTGAAAAGGAAGATTTCCTGACTTTGGTTAACAATTTTCAGAGAAGCCATTATCTTTGCCCCATAATAACTATTTTTTACATAACTTTTCTTTTTCATCTGAATGCTGTGTAATCCTCAGTGAGACATGTCCCATGCCTTTGCTAATATTACGAAATCATACCCTCAGTCTGCAATTCCCCACAAGAAATTTCCCCTTTGTTAAATGTGAATAACGGATAATTGGTGATTGGTTATGTTTTATCTCCCTGGACTTGTCAAGTGAGGCTTCCTTTGGAGCTCAGGGTTGGTCTGTGAGCACAGTTTTCATAGCACAGACTATTATTTCATCAGCAGAACACAAACCTCACTAATTTGTTTTATGATGACAGTGCCTGGTAGCTGGCACTTAGACTTGTTTAAGCTATTGTATTACCATTTTCTTTGGTGTAGCTTTCTGCTTTCTGCAGTAAATGTCATCTGCAGACAAATTAATAATTTGTTATCGTTTGCTGGAGCAAGAAATAAGAGAGGTGGAAGTCAGCTAAACAGGCAGGGCTGCCGTGGTGGCAGAAACCAAGAAAACAGCACTTAGAGTCTGCCCTCAAAATGTACTGGCAGAATGCAGGAAAGCTGAAAGAGACTCTCAATTGTTTCCCACGTTCAGTGCATTATGGAGAGATGAACACTGAGAGGTGTTATCCAGGTCTGTCAGCATCACTGTTCTGGGATGGAGCATGCTGTAGTGCAGGCATGGGTACCAAGCCTCATCTTGCAGCAGGAGTTCCATCATCTCTTCACAAACAAGCTTCTGCAGCCGGTCAGGTAATTAAACATACACACAAACGATCTTTTACCATGTGCCTGGGAGCTTCTGAGGGCTCTGCAAGTGTGAGGGGACTCATGTCCATTGAATGCTGGAGTGATTTCTCTCAGTGTCCTGTGGCAGTGGCGTTTTCCAGGTGATATCCAGTGCATTATCCCTCGGAGACACCGCGAGGGATGTCTCTGCAGGATGCTGAGTCCCTTCGGAGAGGTTCAGCACAGCTCTTGTTTCTGCCTGCCTTCAATAGGAGTCTGATCAGCAAGTTATTAGCAGGAGGTGAAGGCTGCACTTGTCAGAAAATACTTTCTGTTTGGCAGTTTTGATCTTGCCCTGCAGAAGGACTCGCGGGTAGAGGACACGGGAAGCCGTTTGCTGAGCTGCAGCTGAACGTGGGGAGCTGCCTGGCTGCTGCTTTTAATTAAACTCACCACCAGCCAAACAACTTGGCTGGATTCCATGGCCTCCTTTCTTAGAGGGCCCTCCCTGCCCCCAGTTTGTCCAAGGATAATCTGAGTGCTACAGCTTATTTGTGACGTTGACTAAATAGCACATTGCTTTTCTCTTGGTAGTTTTATTAATCTTTATTAAGCTCATGGCCAATCTGGACATAGTCCCTTGATTTTGCTTTTATTTTTAGTATAGTCCTCAATAAACAAAATCACCTTCATCATTCTCAAAGGAAGGAGTAAAAATTGCCTCATAGATAGGATATTTTTACTAAATGGGTTTGTTTGTTATAAAGAGTTGTGACACATCTGGAAAAAAAAAAAATGTAAGCTTGTTGAGTATGTGGTTATTTGCTGGTACCTTGATGGAGCAGCCTACAAATCATGGCAGTCATCATATCCTATTATTTATACAATGGCGTTTTTAAGAAAGTTCATTTTTAAGGGAAGCAATCAAGTAATTCCTTATATGGAGATGGGGGAATACTTAACCTTGAGTACAACAACATTAACTCCGGTGAGCTTAATGAATTATTCATGCTATTATCCACCTTGAGAGACATCAAATTGCTCTGCACTGTCTGCAAAGTGCAGTTAAGAAAAAAATGATAGCTTGGTGAATTATATTTGTATATCTGAACATTAAACTAAAGACAGTGCTGTGGAAAGGCTTTGGTGGATGTACCTGTACAATCCATGCAGAGCAAGGTCCTGCATGTCATTTCCTAATCCACTTGCAGTCATAACTCATTAATGAGTTGTTCTCAAGGAATGGCCCAACAGACAAAAATCACTGAATATTCAAAGGTGCCTATCCCAGCACTAGAGGATGTAATCACTGCAGGCACTAACCTTTTTACAAAGAAGCTGTTCATTATAGTCCCTGGAGGCTGCTACAACATCCTGAAGTATATGAAGTTGCCTTTTACTCTATTGTATTTTGGTTTTTACAGACAGAAACAAAACTGCTATTTGCCTTGCAGTATGCAGAGTGATAATTTTAAAAGCTTGACTGAGACTGGCATTGTTTTCTTTTAGCATAACAAAATTCAGTCTCTTCAAACTCTTTTTCTGAGGTCTTCAGACATATGCTCTTCACAAATATTTCCTGTTCCCCTCACCCCTCATTCTAAACTCCTGGTTTAGCAGCTTAGTTAGGTAAATATACATAATTATGAAGCATACAGAGAATTATCAGGGTTCTCTGCGTGTTCCTCTCTGTGGGCACACTTCCCACAACTGTGCCTGCTGCTGCTGCTGCTGCCCAGCAGTTTTGGAAAAACTTCCTTCAATGAAGTCATGCAAGAGATTGGGCCTTGTGGATTCCTCTTCTGAATTTATTTCTTAATAGGAAGACACAGAAGATTCTTCAGATTCTCACTCTATCATCATTTACAGGGCAGTTTGAGAGACAAGGCACACAGACACACACACGCTCTTCATCTACCAGGAGAGGTGAATGGAGCTCCTGCTTTTTCTGGTGACTTGCATTTATTGCATTTTACTCCCCTCACATTGTGATTTAATACATAAATTATCTCCATATTTTAATATTAAATTGCCATCTTGCTGGAACCGCTGATTTCAGGAGGCTGGTTGTAACATCAGCTTTGCTGGCTTCCAAAATAGAAAAATGGCTCTAAACCACTTTTTCTTAATAATTTAATGTTTTAAGAGAAAGCAATTTTGAATATAAAAATACATATTATATGCACATATATATACACTTCTATTTTTAAAATACCATTAAGAATGTCATCAATTTTCAGGGAATATGGGAAAGTACAAGAACAAATATTACACTGTTTATCTTCTGTTCAATAGAACTGACTTCTTTTTATAAACTAGGAAGGCTACCTGGGTAGGCTTAATCTATGATAAGGGAAAGTTTTAGCACAAAATTGCATTCCAAAACTTCTTCTCTGTAGCTTAAATTGATGTCCATGTACAAATATTTACAGTTTTCTCTGTCTGATCATTCTCTGGATCTTAACACAGTCTTGATAAAATTTTCTGGCATATTTATTATTAACATTTTAAAAATTATCTTTCATAATCTTAGCAACTCTCCATAATGCTTAGAATGAAGGGGTGGGGGATGTTTGGAGAGGACATAATTTCACTGTCTGAGTACAGCGAGATGCAGAACTCCCACAGAAAGGGATTTATCATTAACTAAAATTCAGAACATCAAAAAGATTCAAATTGAACCCCCTGGTATCTTCAGCTCCATATCAAGATGGTATTACCAATTCCTGAATTTAGTCACTAATTGCTTTTGTCTGTGAGATGTCTTTTAACCCATTAAAACCGCTCAGGGCAAAACCCATGTATTTTATGGATTTAGTTCCTAATACTTTGTAACTCACAAGATCTGATAAGTCTGATAAATCTCTAAAGATTCCCATCCTCTGAGTCTCATCTTTTCCTTGTGTACTGTGCTTGTAGCATTAATTATGATTTTTGCAGATATATAAGAATGTATTCAGTGGTTTTGAAAAATTCAAATAATTTCAAAGCGTGATGCTCAGGAAAACTGTTTACCATCTGAGCATCCACGCACACAGAACCTTTCCTGGCTATGGAAGTATCAAAATGGGTGGCACAGAGAGCAGTTTGCATCAATGGCAACTTTTGCCAAGATATTTTTTATCGAAAGATTTAGAAGTTCTCCAGTTTAGACTGGCAGGAATGTTGGGACCACTGCAAATCCTGATTTCTCAAATTATTAGGAATAATAATGAGTAATTCTGAGTGGTTTCAGAGCTTAATTAAATTCAAAATTCTGTTTTCTGGAGTATGGAATGCTGGCTATGATGTTACGGATTGAGGTTTAAAGCAGACTCGGCAGATGGACATACTCAGTCATGTACAGCTGCCTGATATTTGGTTGTCAGAGACCTTGGACTGCTGGAAGCAGATCTATTTACCTCTCCCATTTACAGATGGGTCAGGACTGAGGTCACAAACAGCACAGTAAAGGAAATCTCAGAGTTTGCCCGCCAGCACTGGATCGTGGCATGCAGCTCTGTTCTTCAGGAGTTCAATTTCTAATGCTCCCTGACCCTTACTCTGCTACAAATAATCAGAAATATTCATTACAGAAATGGCAATAGCTTTGGAGAAGTGATGGAGTGTATATTACAAAAGGAAAAATACATCCAATTCTCATAACTCCTTGCAAATTGTATTGGAAAGCCTTCAGCTGAATATATTCATATCCTGCTTTAAGAAATGCTACAAATAATGTGATGAGTTGAATTATCCTCAAATAATTCAGCTCATGTAGATGTGTGTGTACCTATTTCGCTGTGCAGAGGCTTATCATTTTCTGTTTTCAGCCTGATACAGCACCCTGAAATATTGAAAAAAGTCCTTTAATTTAAGGTCTAGTGTCACTATTAAAGTCATAAAGTCCTATGGATCGAGTACTGCTAACTTGGCACTGCTTTGGTTTTTTTTTTCCATTTCTGTGCTTTTTATTTTGCTCTATAAGCTTGAATCTTTAGCATTAACAGCCTGGAAAATTCTACTTTTCTAGGCATTAATGTAAAAATGGTTCCTGGCTCTGATTCCACAGCATGGTCACTCGCAGTGGATGCGGAGGAAGAATGTGCTGTCAGCTCTGTCATTCCCGTGTGCTCGACTTAGTGAAGGGCACTCTAGAAAGAATCATGAGGCTTTTTTTGTATTAATATTGAGGATGGCTGTCTTTGGAAAATTTTCCATTTGGTCATGTGAATCTTGCTATCTTTTCTGGGTTTTTTTTGTTTGCTTGGTTGGTTGGTTTTTTGTTTTTTTGTTTTTGTTTTTGTTTTTTTCTTTCCTCTGCAGCCATAAATGATAGAAGCACTGTTGGTTCTGGAACTCTTACTGCTTCTTTGTTTTTTGTTTTTTTTTTCTCACCACAGAAAATAGAATTTCATAATGTAGTTGCAAGCTGATGCTTTAATAAAAGACATTGTAGAAGAGCAAGGAATGCAAAAAGAGCAAGGAATGCAAAATTCAAAGACTTATTCAGGCTGTTATGGTCTATAAAATGCCATACCTGAGGAAGTTCTGATAGGAACACTAAGAAAAATTTTCTTTTCTGTTCAGTGAAACACAAAAAAAGAAGATACTAGTTTTTGAGAACTGATTTTAAATTTTAACCAATTTAATTAACTTTATTTATTAAATATCATCTTTGGGTTTGTAGCTTGAGCTTTTGCTTTTAGATAAGACCACAGAAGTCTTCTAAAGGGTAACATCTGCAGATGTTCAACTTGCTACCAGAAAAGAAATCAAATCTTTTGCTGTAGGCTTCAAGCACCAGTGGAACTTACAGAGTTTAGCAAAGACTGCTCTGTGGTTTTAAGCCAAAAGAGGGTTGGTTTTGCTTAGATGTGAGGAAGATGTTTTTTACAACAGTGGTGGTAAAACACTGGCAGAGGTTGCCCAGAGAGGTGATGGATGCACCATCCCTGAAAATGTTCAAGGCCAGGTTCGTGGGACTCTGGCAACTTGGCCTGGTGGAAGATGTCCTGCTCATTGCAGGGGGCTTGGGCCAGATGGCCTTTGAAGGTCCCTTCCAACCCAAACACTTCTGTGATTCCATAACTTTGCAGTCACAGAATCTCAGAATCATTAAGGTGGGAAAAGACCTCCGAGACCATCGAGTCCAACCTGTGACCAATCCCCACCTTGTCAAACAAAAGAGAACGAAGCACAACATCCAGTGATTGCTTGAACAGCTCCAGGGATGGGGACTCCACCAGCTCCTTGGGCAGCCCCTTCAATGCTTGACAACCCTTTCCATGAAGAAATTGTTCTTTACGTCCACACTGAAACTCCCTTGGCACACATGGGAACAATTTCCATGGAACAGTTTCCAGTAGAACTTCCCCTTCCGTGCTCCACCTCTTGAACCGTCTGTGCATTTATCCGTCCTGCTGATCGTGTTCAGCTCAGATCATGTAGAAGGTTACTGGGAGCAGCTGCAGTTTGTGCAGAGCCCTTTCTGAAACACGGAGCACAATGTTTAACGTAGCTCTCAGGGCAGGATTTTCTATTTTGCAGTTGTTCCTGTGATTTATGGTCCGATTTGCCTTTTTTATTGGCTTGGTTCCCTGATAAGTGGGGACAGCTGTGATGCCTGCAGTGAGGTGAGGGCTAACCGTGGTAGTGGCAGCAGTGGTAGGGGAGGATCCAGGTGTAGGAAACCCGAGAGCAGGTAAGGAGTGACTCCAGTGTGTGCTCAGGCACACAGAGGTGCAGCTCTGTTCTTTCTGCACAACACGATTGTGTTTGCAAGGAGTGAATGCAGACGGGAAATTACATTTCCCTCAGTGATCCATCCTGATTCCTCCCGGGGATCCTCTGCGCTCAGCGCTGCCCTCTTTTGAGAAAGGAGAGTCAACTTTGCAGAGGGTTCTTACGGCACATTAACAGTGTCCACAAGTGCAGCAAGTGCAGAGTCCCCTGCAAATTTACAGCCTTATTTACTGCATAATAAGTTCCCAAGGGAGATACAGGCTCAGGTGCACTGATCCGTGGAGGCTGAGAAGAAATTGGAGACAAGCAGAACTCACCGGCATTCTTTGACTGATTACTCATAAACCTGGGAAAAATACCATTTTCAACTCTGAGACAGCTTGGTTTTATCCACACAGTGCACTATTTTAACTTCGTGTTAGCCTAGAAATCTTCCCATGTTGCCCTGGTAATTTATGTGATGTTCCTTTGCAGGAACAAAAATCTATCTTACACTTAACTCCTTTTGATAATTAATTCTCTCCCATCTGCTTACAGCTGCTATGGTAGAAATGTGCTGGAGTTTCCTTATTTGCTCATGCCTTGGAGTCATCTTTTAATATAAATAGCTGTGAATCCACCAGTAACTTTGAAATGAGCCTTTCTCGGTTTCTGACCAGCAAATCCAAGTTGTATTCCTTGATGCAGTTTTTAGCGTGTTTTTAGGGGAATGCAGACTGATCTTTTTATACTATTGAATAGGAAGGTGTAAACTTCATATGTGATCCATCTTGCACTTGAAATAAATTTTTAAGAGCAGTGTGATCAGCTTCACGTAAACAGAAACATCATGCCTTCGAGTTCGGCTGTTTTCTTCTCTCTGACAAACCTCACAACATTTAAAGTACATTCTTTTTGCATCCAGGCAATGTTTTTCACCTAATAAATAATTGCAGAGTGTTGCTGCTCTACCAGCTTAGTTTATTTAACACAAAATAAGGCACTCTGTGTTTCCCCTTGCCCTGGATGATCCATTGCGCTTTTATGTAGGGTCTTATTAAAAAAAAAAAAAAATTCTTGAAAGAATTATCTTTTGACCCAGTTTTTAGGGTAAATGTATCCAACTTTTGTCTTGCATATCTTATTTATTGCAAAAGCCTGCAAGAAGGCAGGAGAGAATTCCTCCAAAACAAAATAATACAGGAACAAAGTAGCTGGCCACAAAGTAGGACGTTCCTAAGACCTGGGCAAATGAGCTCTGTTGACTTTGGATTCCTTGCAGCTTTCCTGACGTGTGATAATCTGCAGAGTTGGTTTGCTTCTTACGCAGTGAAATAAGCACCGGATTTACAGTGGGAAAAGAGCTCTGAATGTGCCTTTAAATGAATAAAATGTGTGCTTGCCCGATGTGGGTGCACGTGTTGTCTGGGAGGATTCGTTTGGCCTTTGCAATCAGAGCTTCCACTCACCAAGGTTCTACTTGGATTTTGCAGAAGACAAATAAGGTGATTCTTTGCAACTTGGCTGCGTTTAAGGAGGTTTAATTTACAAATTGGCTCTTATTCTAGAGTATTTTATTGCTTTTTATTACTCTCAGCTGATGGCAGACAAGTACTGAAGTGTTATTTCTATTTTTTACATGTTTGATACTTTTTAATATATTAAGCATCCACTTAAAATTATCCTCACCAAACCCAGTACTGAAAACTCCTGGAAGTCCTACTTCCTGATTAATAATACAAACTAAAACTTGCATCAGTCCTTGTTCATGTGCTGTCAACTACTCTGAGGAGCTGTTCATTTGCCAGATTAACTCATATTTTTCTATTTCAGTTAAAGCCTGCCAAAAAAATGATCTGAGGTGTTCAAATAGCTCATAATGAATAAAAATTCTAAGAGATGTTTAAAAAAACACAGGAATTTTTTTCTCTGCAAAGTTAAATCAAAACATTAATTTCTGATAAAATCACATACTTTGTTGTACCATTTTCAAATTAAAATTTTAAAACAAAAAGCATAATGAAGATAAATTTAGAAATTATTTTCGGTAAATGCTTTTTCCTTTAAATGTCAAAGTATTCAATCTTTTCAGGGTACTTTGGTTTTCACAAACAACTGTGTACAATCAATGAAATGGCTGTCATTTTTCATAATTTGAGTAAATACTATTCCAGCTAAAAAATACCAAAGCTCCTCTAAAACCAGTGGAAAAGAGCAAGGATGGTTTTTGTTTAGAACAAATTGGCCATTCTCAGAGAGGCCACACAGCAGGGACCCAGCCCCGTGCCTGCAGTGTCTGTGACTGCAGGAGAAAGCAGGAATTAAACCTCATTTCTGGTTGATTTGACTGGCTCTGCTCGCTCTTGAGGAAGGCAGTTGGGCAATTCCTGCTGTGGCAGTAAAAATGTGGACTAAAGCCATCTATGATTCCTCTTAAAGTACAAAATTCGCTTGACTATTTCATATTTTGTTATACAAACCAGTCCTTTTTCTCTTAATATGATGGAGAAATCAGTGTCATTCTTTTAGAGAACTTTAAAGTTCCTTTCTGCTGTAGAATATGAACCACGTATGAATGAAATAACCATTGTGAATTTTGGCATATTACGATGAAAATAGACGGTATTTTTTACATTGGACTACCTAAGATGTACCTCATGAAACCTGTTCCTTCTCAGGGACCTGGCTAAACAGAGCTGACAGTCTGAAAGCTGCCAATGAGATTTGGGGTCCAGCTTCAAGCACTTATGGGTCAGTAGGCACTGCTCTGGAATGTGTGTGCAAAGAGACTCAGCTGCTTTCAGGAGTTTCTGTGGTGACTGCTGTAGGCCAAGCAATGGTTAAAATATCATCATTTCCTGAATTTGCTGCTCCATGTCCTGTCCACTGCTAACAAGGGCTGGGAAAAGCTCTGCTCTGTTTATACAGTCTGAATTTTAAGTATACTTTTCCACAGCTTCTAGATGGATATATTTAATTTCTATCTGTATAAAGACAAATAAATTTCAGGCCACTAAATTACTGAATTTTAGGAAGGCAGAAATATGTGTTATGTCGTATTGGTGTGTTTTCTTCTAATAGTGCAGTGGTTTGATTGTTAAAAAAATTCTTAAACAGCAAAAAGCTTGGTCAGTTTTCTTCTCGGCCCATTTCCCTACATTATCAAGTACTTTACCAACATTACTCAGTTAATCTACACAGAGCTTTTTGTCTGGGATGTGATCATATTCAATTTTAAAACTAGAAGTGCAGGCAGAAGAGAACTTAGCAAAAAACTTTTGTCATCCAGAGGTTGGCCAGAAGTTGGCTTTAACTGTATTCCCATTTTGTCATGCCAGAGTGCTCACACTGCTGGGACTGGAACAACTGAAATGACTGTGGTGACCCCAGAGCTGCACAAACAATTTTAATAATCTGGTAATAGGCACTTTCCACCTCGTTGAACATTCCTTGTTTTGCGTTGGTTCATACATCTTTAAACAAAAGCTCTTTTATTTACTGATATCTGTTTTGTTCTATTTATATCTTTTTTGTTCTATTTTATCTTTTTGTTCTATTTATATCTTTGTTCTATTTATATCTTTTTTGTTCTATTTATATCTTTTGCCAGCTTGTGTTTATTGCTGGTGCTCCAGCCACAAACCATTGCAATCAAAGCTGCCATAAGTGGTGACTCTCAACATGAAACTGGGATGACCTGCAAATATTATTGTCTAGTTCCAGGCTCTGATTTAATTGCTTTCTTTCCATATGAATTACTTATATGGCTCTAGAAATTAGTACATCTTCCTTTGGGGTTTTTTTGAAGGTAGACTGAACAATCTACCAAACCAAAGACGTCTTTCCTTTTTGTAGGCAAGAAGTGAACATTAGAGTGATCATGTTTCAGGAGCACTTTAGAGGACACAGAATAAATTCTAAAACAAAGAGCATGGACAAAAACTGGAAAAAGCCACTTCTCTAATAATTTATACTTTTTGTTTTGTGATCCATTATTGAATAATATTTTATATCAAGAAACTACATAAATTTCAATATTCTACTTGTGGCATTAAAATCTTAACGAGACATAAACTATTATTTTATAACTTTTGTTTGTATACTTATAAAATGTAGTAGCAAGAAATAGAAATGTTAGGAAAATACCTGATAGTAAAGAATAAACAGAAAACGGTGATAAACTACAAAAAAATACAATGTTATTAATTAAGCTTTTTGATTAGCATTGTAGATTTCTTGGGGAAACACACCTGATGAGTGTGATCTTGTACTTCATTAATTTGTGTTACCAGGTTCCAGTTTCTTTTGAAGTCAATGCAGAGGTAGCCTAAGGAGGACGACTAAAGAGGACTTTGATTTGGCTGCTTGCTCAGTCAAAGAGCAGGCAAAGGCTAGATTGAAGGTCTTGTTTGCACAGCTCTCTGCTCTCTGTGGTAATTTTTCTGAGCTGTAAATTGTCATACAGTCCATAAATAATTTGACTCCTGACATTCCCATGTATGGAAATCTCTCAAAGTACAAGTTTTACTTTGCTGCTGCTGGTGATCCTGTCCAATACCTTGAGTCAACATCCCTCAGGTTTCAAGTGCCATTCTAATTAAAACCTAGAATTTGGATAGTCAAGTGCCAATTAGTTCCTAATTCCCACAGAGCACATGGAAAATCTAATTCTCCTCCCTTTTTCTGTACCCTTTAGATGGCAGCATAGCAGATGCAAACCTTTGTGCTGCTGAAGCACCAGCTGCAAAGAATTCCTTCAATGGGACATAAACTACCATTAAATCTATGATTTTTTTTTTTAAATGAACTTTCTTTCTAAAATACTACAGAGAGGTTATGCCATCTTTATTGGTGCAATAGTGTAGGCAGCCAACAGAATTTGTGTGTGTGGAAAGTCAGCTTCAAGTGTTATCCTCGTCACAATTTTTTCTGGAACTAGCAAAGCAAGAGTTGTTGGTGATTATAATGAGCCTATTAAGCCTAGTCATGAGTTCAGTTCCATCAGGAAAAGTTTTAGATCATTTTCTCATCTTTTCTATTCCTTTGAGAATAAGCAGCAGCATGATAATCTGTTTATTTTAAAAGAGGAATAATAATTATTTTCTAATCCCAGCGCAGCGTGTGATTTAAAACAAGGCCATTACACCTTTGTGTGTGTTTTTTTGTTTGTTTCTTATTAAATCAGAATTAGGATCGCCACAAGTGTAAAGTGGGTGACACAGTCAGTTAAGTTGTTTTGGGCTGCTTTTCATGAGCACAGTGCCACCGAGGTGGCTGGGCTCTCTCACATCTAATACGGCTACAAAACGTTCCAGAGGCTTCCAGATGTGACAGATTTGCAACTGCAATTACAGGGATAAGTCCCCAGCAAGATGAGCATTCGGGTATGTGCTTAACATGGCATTACACCGTAATAAGCAGTGGTGGCCTTGCCCTTCTGGTTGTCATTGGGGCCGAGCTGCAGAGAGGAAAACCATCAAGGACACGTCCAGGATCCCAAAGTGAATAATCTGCTACATTAACAGCAGCGTTCTGGGCTTGCTGAAGATACAGAGATACCTTGGAATGTTTATGGCTAGGAATGGCTGCTGTCTAATGCTTCAGCTGCTTCATGCACAGTAAAATCAATAATGGCCTTAGACAGATTTATAGTTGTAAATATTTCAGATGCCTGTGTTGGTGCAGGAGCTGTTTTTTGTGGTGTTTTTTTTTTGTTTGTTTGTTTTTTTCCCTAAGCAAGAAGGTGTGCATTTGGGGTCTGGAAAGCTGCATGCACCACAAGCTCTTATTTCCCTTAGAAGTAAAAAAGATATACGTGCAGAAAAATGATGTCATCTATGTTTCTGTGACTAGAAAGAGAAATAAAATGGCCAACTCCTGAGGTTGTTCTTACTGGTTTTTTAAGGCAGGAACAGTGGCAGCTCCTGGGGATTTGGAGCACAGTAATTTCTGCATTTCTGCGCTGTTCCAAAGGGGTCTGGGTTGGTTTGAATTGTTCTTTGTGGCTGAGGTAATCACAGACAGGAAAGAGACCACGATCACTTCTAGACAGGAAAGTTTTTATGGTTATTTCTACTATTACTTACAAAAGGTTTTGAGGCAGTTCTGGCTACAGAGTTGGTGTGCACATTGAAGCTGTTGGGAAAAATGCAGCTTTGTCCCCAGATTGTGCCTGACATCTTTGTGCCATTTAAGTGCTACTTAATTTTGATGGAATCATGAGAGAAGGTTCTTACCTTTTCTGAGGCTCTGACCAGTAGCTGTCTTAATTTTTTACATTCTCTGGCAGGAATTTGCTATTGATAATTGCAAGTTAGAGTTTGAAGGGCACCAAGGGGAAATTCTGTTTGTACTAAAAAAAATCAAGCTCCCGATTACAACAAAGACCATGTTTTCCTGGAGATCATCAGAGAATTGGTACCACCCTGCTGATATCTAAAGGAAATGTCAATTTCTTGCTCTAAAAGCACCAAAAATAAAAGAGCTATGGCTGAGTGTCGTAGATTAGGAAAATAAAGCAGAAATTAAAACTAGGTTAAACGTATAGCAATCAGCATTAACTGTGCAAAAAGGTACTGACAAAATTCCACGTGACTTTTAGCACTTTATTTCTCCAGATGAAGTAAATGTCAATGCTGTGAATAGTAAATATAATTTTTGTGATAATACTAGAATGATGTTTCTTGTTATGGTTTAATGCCTCGTTTCTGCATCACTAGGGAAGCTGCTTAATATGTGCAGAACAGCAGCAAAATTGTTAATAGAGGAGAAGCAGCTCAGAGTGTTCTGCTTAAACAGGTCCTATTGATAGAACAAACAGCGATCTGCTCTTGTAAAGCAGCAGCTCCTCACTGGAGCAGCTTGCTGCGTTTATGTAAATCTTCACAGAGAAGCAGACCATGAAATATGTTCTCTATAGAATACCTCTGCAGAGGCTGGAGGATGTGTTTGCTGAGGAGTGGATGTCTGAGGCTGCACTGGAGGTTCCTGATGCAGTTCTTGGAGGAGAACTTTGAAAAAGAGCATTTTGTGTCACCCAGATGTTACCTCAGGCTGCTTTGCCTAACTGCTTTCCAAGTGCTGCGTGTGTAGCAGTTTTAGGTTGTAGTGTGTTGACAAGGCAGACAATAAAACCATTTCCTTAGTGTAGACTGTTGTTTTGTATTCACTAACTTGTGTATCATATTTATGTCCTTGTTATTTCAACATCCCTACATGACTCAGAGAGATCAGGGGTTGTATTAAGGCAGTTTGTCTCCTGCAAAAGTTACAAAGCAAAAATGATTACGTACTGAAAAAACATTTGTATCTAATTGCAAGAATAGTGTACTCTCAAAATCAATATCCTTGAAAGAAAAAAGAATTAAAAGCAATAATAAAATCTATTAGAAGTTAAATTGCTATGATATATTAGGGTGTGTTGGTAAAATGGTTTCCTATCTTTTCCATGGTGCATTGAGAAGTAAGGCAGGATGGATGGATGAGTCATAATATCCATTATTAAGAAATGGTTAGGGCTCACCAATATCCCAGGGTCATTAGGCAGCTTAATGGGAAATAATTCTGGTTCCAGAAAAGGACTGTCTTGCCCCATACCTTCTCATAACTGGGTGGAGTACCTGCAGCAATCCCTGCTCGCAGCCCAGTGCGAGCACAGTGTGGCTCAGGCTGTGTATCCTCCTTCCTGACAGAGCATATGCAATTCTTCTCTGAGGGAAGAAAAATAGAAATAAGGCTTTTGAGATATGAGCAGAATGTGTGCCACGCATGTGGAAATGCAAAAGTGAAGTATGTGATGAGAAAAGCAAGACTGGCAGAATGCCTGGCATCTCCCCTGGTGAACCTGAAGCCTGCCTGGGTGTAACCACGTCCTTCTACACCTTTTGTTTAAAGAGCTTAAGTGAGAAATGCACTGTGCAAAGCAGGTAACAGAATACACACGCCGATCACGACTGTCTTGTCATTATTCTAAGAACACTTAATTACCAATTCTGCACTTATTTTTTAAGGTTTTGTTTGTTTGTTTAGCAGAGAGGTGGATTTATTTATATGCTTCTTCATGGCTGAGTTTCTGTTTTAACAAAGTGCAGATTTTTCTAGTGCACAGACTTAGGCTGCAGTGTTGTGTTAGCAGCTATGGACCATCAGTGGAAGGAGGGCACAGACTGAACCCTTCTCAAGTAGGATTAATGGCATTTGAGTATAAAGATGATTTAAGTCATCTTTTATAAGGGTGGATAGATAGCAGGTTGCAATTTTATTTTCCATTATTTCTTTAATTAAACATGACGCCCAGACCAGGCCTAATTAGATCAGTGAAACAGTGTATGTCACAGTATGTTAGAGTTTTTGTTAAATCAATACCTTCCAAACTAGAACTTTCCTGCACAATTTTTCTGACAAGCTTTGTTGGGAAGTGCTGTGAACTGCTCTGAACTGCTGGGTCCTAATTGCCCGGACTGCTCATCAAACATTTGTGAGAACCCTCAAACTTAATTTCTCTCCACCTTAATTCCTTTAGTTCTTGTCCATCACATACTTCTCCAAAGACCCGGTGAAAGTAGATTCGTTATTATCAGTGAAGAGTCAGATGCCCCAGGGAGGAATTTGCAAAGAGGTGGTAAAGAGATGAATAATTCTCCCATGAAGAGGTGAGCAGGTCTGTCCTGATAACTGAGTTTGAAGCGTGCAGTAAAAATTGAACCACTCACACACTAATGAAGACAAACCAACAAAATTCACTATGTGTTAAATAAAAACTCTCCATCCAAGCTTTTATAATGAAAAACTGTATCTAACTGTACACATACAGTGGCCTCAGGCTGCAACCACAAGGCACAGCCTTGAGTACTCGACTTTCTCAGTTTTAACACTGTTTTGTCTGAAATTAGTGTGTGAGGGAATGGGTGCATGCACACAGGATTGCTTAGGCCTGATCAAACTTGAATTTTTCTACAGCATGTCAGAAACTCCGCATGCCATAATTCATAATTTTAATGTATTTTGTTTTAAAACTTGTGAAAAATAAAAAGAATCAGAAGTGACAACAGCAGCAATTAAAATCCATTCTGCCAGCATCGTACCCTGTTGTGGTGTGTATTAACCACTCTAGTTCTTTGTCTCCTGGATTTATTAGAGCCTCTGATGTCTCTAAAATTGGTCAGAGCATGGTGTTAACAACACCAGGGCTGTGTGTTCAATCCCCATGTGGGTCATTCACTTAAAAGTTGGGCTTTATAGTCCTTGTGGATCCCTTCAACTCTGAATATTCTGTGACTCTGTGAAACCTGGAAAACAGGATTTTTACAATAAAATCCTGGAGAAACCCCCGACAATGTTCCACTCTCTCAGTTTTGGGTACAAGCATGCAGACAATGACACTGTGAGCAGGAGTGACAGAACTGCTTAGCGCTTCTTTTCTCGTAGCAATCACCTTGGACTGAGGGTGTTTTCTTTTTGCACCACAGTAAATAAAACCGCATTTAAATAAGAAAGCAGAAATGAGATGAGAATGCAAAAAGAGTAAATTGTGTATGACCCAAGCAATGAAGAGTGCAGACAGGACATGTTCTGAATGAAAGTCTGGGTAGTTAGCTCCCCTGAAGGCTGGTGCGGCGCTCAGGGACAGCCCTGAGGAATGAACAAGGGCAGGTGCAGGGTTGTTTCTGCCATTGCAGCTCGGTTTCTTAGCCCTCAGGAAAAGAAAGACAAATCGCATACAGGATTTTTAAAAGCCTTGATGGAATGATCCTCATGTTTCTCTTAATATTCCTTGAGGTAATCGTCAAATAACTCGTTTTTAAATGGACAAAAATCTCTGCTCTTTTTAGAAATAGTTTTGGTGCGAGATATGGAAACCAAAGACTTACAAGAAGTACTTCTTCCTTTTCTTTCTTTACTGAATTAGAGCTGAGTGTATTTAAAATGCTCCTCTTCTTCTGCATACCACAGTATCAAAAAGTTTGAGTCTGCTGAGGTGTGAGGAGCATTAGAGTGATATAATTTGCAGGATCGATGTGGAGCTGTAATTTGCATTCCTGGGTGAGCAGTTCAGAACGAGGAACATCAAATAAGAACAAGTTCAACTCATGTCTGTTTTTCAGCTAAGTGGAAAGGACTGAAAGAAACAAAGAATTGAGATTTAGTTATCCTGCAAGAGTTTTCTCTTCCTGCATTGCTCCTAACTCAGCTTCTTGTTGAATTATAGACCTGCAGGTTAGGGACTGGTTTTTGGTGCTTGCATGGTGGAGTCTCAGTATTGTTCTGTGAGCAGGCAGGCTAGAACCAACAGTGTGTAATTACTGCTGAATGTTATAATTATCAGCGGGTTTTGGGTGAATCTTACTGTGAATAATGTTTGGAAAAAGAAGAAAGGTATGTTTCAGTCAGAATGATCATCCAGCATGGAATTTAGCTCTGTGCCTGCTGACAAAGTTGTCTCTTAGCTGCATCACTGGAGTGTGCAGATTACACCACGTCTTTAGTGGAGCTCCTGCTGGTTCACAATCAGTGAACAGTTTGTCCAGAGCTGAAGTTAGCTTTTAAATAAGCCATCGGAAATAAAGGAAATAATAGGAAAGCCACGTGACTTTCAAGAAATACTTTCTATATTTCTAATGTATCCAAAGATGTAAAATGATATAACTTCTAGTAGATGCAATTCAAATGTTTCATTTCTTTTTTTTCCTAGTGTGTTTGCATATATCTAGTGCATATGGAAAATACCTTTTTGAGAAAGTCAGGATCAGTCAGTTCAGAAAGCTCTAAACTCAAAGAGGCTGTTTGTTGTCTATTGAAAATTTTCAGAGACTCTTGTTACTGCCTTCAGTGGAAGATAAAAGGTTCTTGCTACAAATAGGTTATTTAATGAGTTGACTTTTCCAATTTTTAAATAAGTTCACTTTAAAATATTTTAAGAAGTGTCAAAGAATTCGCATTGGATAGTATGAAAGAGGCGGGGTGGGGACATGAAAGAGAATGTGTTTGCACACAAAGAATGAGTGTCAGTTCAAAGCTACCTGTGACCTTCCTGTTTAATGAACACAAACCAGGCTTAGCTCTGCTTTATAATTGCAGTCAGACCAGCAGCAAGCTGGACTAATGTTGTTTTTTATTCTCTGATTATGGGAAAAAGCAGCAAATACTCTGCCAGAGCAGTGGGCTAAGATGAGGAAGGATAATGGTTGTTGGAAATTAGAGTACAAATGGCATGTGGCTAAAAGATGCAAAACATAGCAGAAAGAGCATTGAGTCTGAAAGAGCTAAAGGAAAGTTTTACATTCTGAGACTTTTTATAACTTGTCTTAATCCAAGGTCATCAACCTGCAGTGTTTTTTACAAGTTCATTCTTCAGTAAGAAAAACTACTTTTCAGGCATTCGCGCATTTTTTTGAGAGGAAATGAGTGCTATGGTAAGCAGAGCAGCTCTCAAAATATTTGTTCCAACTAGCCCAGCAATAATAAAGTACTTATTCAGCTGAACTATATGTTCTTAAATCTCTTTTATGTTTATGTATCATAAAAATACATAAACAAGTTGAAAACCGGAGAAACTGAAACTGTTTAGATACCTGAGGTCACACGAGATACCAGTTTAAGATTTAGAAACAGAAAATGCCTCTCTTGGTTCCTGTTCCTTACCTCTTATCTGCATTATTACAGCATTTTATATCCCTTCTTTATAATGGCATTCAGTAAGTTTTGTCCTTGCACAGGATAAAAGACAGTGAGAATTCCATTCTGAAAGAACAGCTTTAAAGCACATTTGTGTCAACTTCTCTACAGGAAAAATTAGTACAGCAAAAGCTTTATATTTAAAAAGTACAATTTTTTAAATCACTCTAAGAGTCATACTAAATAAACAACTCATCTCTGTCAATTTATGTATCCATAATTAGTCAGATTCAGCCACTAGGCAGATAAAATGCAATTTGTAATTATTTTGTTGGTGAAAAGCCTCCTAATTACTGCACGGTGGTTCTGGGCACTCAGGGCACTGCTCTTTTCCTGGTGTTATTCAGTAAGCAAGATTTAATTTATCTGTTGGATCATTATGAACTCTTGTTGTTTTCACTGGAATATTTTGTCACACAACAAACATTCCAAGAATTCTCTCACATGAATATATTTTTGCTGCATTTCTCAGTTTTGATACAGAACAGCAATAAATTTTCACCAAAAGCAATAGCTTTAAAAGTATAATTTAGATCACTCTTTATTACAACTGTTGGGAAATTGTGCTTTTTGCCAATCATGTGAGAGAAACTGGCCATGACACTGGCTGCAGACTTGTTTCCAGCATTTTATTTAGAGTTATACCTTTAGATTTCATTAGAAGTCCTTTTGCATCATCCATCTGCTGAATAACCTCAATAAACAGCCTTCATCCAGCAGGACTGCTGGAAAATTTGTTTGATTAATTGTACGTTACAGGCTTGCAGGTTTTCTCATGGGTTTTGTGCTCGGTGGCCTTTAAAGAGGCGTCATAATCCCAGCATATTTTGGGGTTGGTGAAGGGTTTTGCAAATTTCTCCTGTCTTTAGGATGCTGTTAATTCAAAGATGAAATATGTGTAAACCAGGATGTTTATATAACTTTCCATGTACTCCGACCCACTTTTTGATACAATTGCATAAAAAGGTTTTTCTGCTGAAGGAATTTCTGCTTCTAAAGGATCTGAAAACTTTACAAAGCTGGTAGATTTGTGGTCTCCATGATTCTGGGCATTGCAATCATCCCAAGTGGTGTCGTTGTTAAGAGCTGTGTCTGGAAACCAGTCTAACAGTTCTGATGCATTATTGATAAGCTTAATGAGGTTTGAAGTTTTAGGATCTCCGTGCTTGTTTACACGTGTGTACACAGGAAAATTAATGCAAATGAGTTCTGAAATTATCTTAATTCGTTTTATCGTTCGTTTAGGAGCGAAATAACATAAACTAAATTAAGATCATTTTAATTTTAAATAAGAATGGCTACACAAGGACTTAGGATAATGTAATTAATCCACTTCAAAGTTCATACATTTTAGTTAATTCCAATTAACCTTCTTGAGTATCGTCATGTTGGTAAATTCCTGTGAGCAGCCTGTCTCTAATGCAGTCATGTGGAGGACCAGAAGTGCTTCTGTCATCTCTCTCCAGAATTAGAGCAGGGAACAACTTCCTTGAGGATGCTTCCTTCTTCTGGGATATGTTACTCTGCTTTGTCTGACCAGACACACTTTCTGACGGGTATTACAGGATTCTCTTTCACTTTTCTTAGGAAGAAGAAGAAAATGGCCCAAACACTCCTATTTTTCCATGGGCAGTACAAAAGACTGTAAGCATTTTCCCAAAGATCAACAATCTTACTTTTTCTAGATTTTTTTTCTAGACTTCCAAGCATTCGTATTAATACAGATGTATACTTTAATGTGGATGTTATGCTGTCTACACCACAGCATCATCCCTGGAGCCACACTCCTTAGCACTTGTTGAGGTACATCCCATTAGGGGGTTGGGTGTTTTGTTTATGTCTGTGTTTATTTTAAAAACAGTGAGAGGCTGTCTCTTCCTTTTCTGGATGCTTCTGCCCTTTGGGCGAGGCCTCTGAAGACTTTCAGCCCTCCTGACTCCCCCTAATCCTCATTGCCAGGGGAGTGGGTTCTGATGGAAAATGTAGAGGATTTGCATCACTTCCAGTGAGGTTTGGAGATGGGTAACTTGTGATGCAAATCCCAGGTCATTCTACAGTACTGACGTGATCTAAATTAGTGCCTATTTAGCAAAACACAGAAGGAAGCCCTTACACATTTCTGGCTTCGTGCTCAGATTCTGGATCAGAATTGCTTTTTCCATCAAGTTTTCTCTCTTCACACAGTTTCCCTTTACACAGATTGGGATTGCAAACAGCTTCTCTGCCCTGTTCTTGCTCCAACTTCCTGACATTTACTCCTCAATCAGCTCTTCCCATTAGCAGCAGATTTCCACCTGGTTCTTTGTTTTCCTCCTTGCAATATCCTACCCTTATTGTGGATGCTTCAGCTTACAGGCTAATGACCAATCTCTTTTGAGCTGTGCATTTCCTTGTTCTCATTTTCATTTAATCTATAGCTCTACTACAAAACTTCTCTGCACCAAAATAGCTTTTCTTTACTATTTTATTGAGCACTCTTCTTCTTTTCAGGCATGCTGTTGTTTCTTCTTTTCCACAGATCTCTTATTTGACGCTGCCATCAGCTTTTTCCTGCATGTGGCACCCAACATTTTTTGGACTTGTTTTAAAATTCTCTCAAATCTGTGCTTCCTTCTTATTCTTCCCTTGATTCCATTTATTTTTATATCACTGCATAATATCTTGTTGCTTTCTTCTGGGAAAAAACCTGACAAAATGAGGTGTTTATCTGTGCCTTCCTGTTGGTTTGACATTCTTTCTCCATCACAAAGATCTTTCATTACAAAAGTTTCTCATCTACTTCCTCATCTACCTGTTCTGCTTGTCCCATCACATTTCCTCATATGTCTTGCCCTGTTTTTATCTTTCCTTTCATTTCCCTTGACAATAAAAACATGATTAAGCCTTAAGCCTCTCAACCTTTAAAATCACCAAACTCCTGAAAACTCTGCTTCTATTCTTTGCTTTCTGTCGGTTTATGCAATATTCTAATTAAGGTTGTCTGGAGCTCTCTTTCTCTCACTCCTGCCCCACCCCAGCTTCTGAACACAGCTAAAAGTATTGTTACCAAACTTTTAATCACACATTTTTCAGTTTGAAGCCATTCTCATCTTACCTGAGCCATCAGATGCTTTTAACAGTCAGTCACGCTCCGGGCTTTTTTTGAGATTTTGTCATTTCTTGTGTCTTATTTCATCCTACTGTGGAATGAACCTGCATCTGTCTTCCATTTGCCTTACTGTGTTCTGTGCTTTATGAGCATNCTGCATCTGTCTTCCATTTGCCTTCTGTGCTTTATGAGCAGATACATTTTTACCTCATAATTAGGGCTCCTATTTTGGTAATAACACAAATAATAAATTTTTATTGCTTCATCCAAAGAAGCCAGTAAAGTTGAGGTGAGAAAGGAAATTTGAGAACATCAACCAAAATACTTTCCAGAACTAAAGTGGTTAAAATTAAGCATGGTATTAACATCAACTACTTTAGGACATTATCTAAAAGTGTAAAGTGACATTTCCAAGTAGTAAGCAGAGTGCTGTGAATTAGGGATAGGTGTAAGGTAATAACCACACCTACCTGGAGGCACTGTGATTATTTTATCCACTACTTACAGTGCCACATTCTCTTCTTACAATGCCAATGATGTTTCACCACACAAGCAAAAATGGGAGAGGAAAGTAAAACACAGTATTTCATCTTGCACTGTATTCTACTGCACAGTATTTCATCTTGCACTGTATTCTACTGGAAGTGATTCCAAGTAATTATGTTACATTTTTCATTGACTTCTTAAAAAAAAAACCCAAAAACAAACATTTGCTTATGCCAAGGCCAATAAGCAGAAAGCCAAGATATTCAAAACTGTGTGGAGTCTGTGGATATTTTCCAACAATACCTTTGGGAGTTGTTCACTGCAGCCCAGAGTACATCTTTGCAAAGCTGCCTTGGGCTATCGGACAGTCTGTACGCAGCAGCCTCTCCCTGGGCAAGAAAAGTGTTCCTACACCGTGCCATGAGGGGGATCAAACGGCTGCTAAACCATCAGCTGCTGCTGTGGAGGGGATTAATTTGTTTTAATGACAGCAACACGCTGCAATTCTGTGGTTTTCAGTGAAACGGCATTAGAGCAGGGCTGCAATTTGTAGCTCATCAATGCCAGAACCTGCTGGCGCTGCAGCCTGTGGAGGATCTGTCTCATCTTGTGCGTTGGCACGTGGAGCCTTTGGGTGGCCACAGTTCCAAAACGTTCAGGTTCAGGATAAGAGTTTGAAAGTAGCATTTCCTGAAGGTACAGCTGGAAATTTGATCTAGTCTTTAAAAGTTTTAATTAAAACCGCCATCATGAGCAGAAGAAGCTGCTGCATGGGCGTTTTGTAAGCAGAATGACCCAGAATAAAGATCAAGAAAGTCTGATTAATTTTGCACCAGATATTAGTGTGAAAATATTATTAAAATTAATGCTGTTTACAGGAAAAGCAGATACTGGATCATCATGCCATTGCATATTCCAAGTATGCTGGGTTTTGTTTGGACTTTTCCACATGATTTGGCCTTTGAGTACAGTAAACTTTGTTCTTGAACATTGAGAAAAAGTATTCTGATGTTAGTCCGTAATAACTGAGAGCAAAACTTAGAAGTGAATTCAGGGCTCATCAGAGATTCTCTGCAGTGGGAATTAGCATTTGAGACTTTTTATATAAAGTTAGAAAAGAAAAACAGCTATGCAATGCATATTCATAAAGCTATATCCGTAAAGCTCACTCCAAAGTGTAGGATTATTGCATTACAGTAGTCAACTTTTCAATGAAAATGCCCTTAAACATAAAATAATAATGTCTGCAATCTTGATTATTTTTGTTCATATATGATTCAATAATATCTTACTCGGAGTCTAAGATTAAACTCATGAATCTGCAATCTCAAATACTATGTTTTCCATGTAATCTTAGGTAGAAAATAATTAATAATTTTCTTTTTGTTTAGCTTTTAATTGAAATGAAACAATTATCTTCTTTCACAACTAATACTCAATTAGAAATGAAAACAGAAAAGCCCTTCCCCCAGAAAAAAAATAATTTGCAGTGATCTAGAAGAATAACAAGAGCAATTAAGAAAAAACTGTTTCATTACAAGTGCAATTACACTAAGCAAACTTCTTTTACTTCTTCTTGTTGCTTCGAAACTATTCACTGAAGAAATGCTGAGTGGAACTGGTTGTGGAGCGTAACAGAGAGCATGTGGGTGCACCGAAGAGATTTGGAATGTCTCGTGGTGAAAAGGGTGTACTGAAAAAACGCCGAGCAGCCTTTACAAAGCACAGAGAGAATTGCAGCGGTGGGCTGGGATTTGCTGTCCCACAGATTGCTGCTGCGGATTCAGGAATCATTTTCAATAAGTGCCTTTCTCTTTGTGGGTCCTTTCGTGCCTGTGGAGAGTCGCCCTGTGAGCCCAAGGCCGGCCCCAGTAATCTCAGATCGCCGTGGCCTTGCTGGGGTCGAGGAGCTGCAGGGGAACGGGGTCGGATGTTGGCACGGCGGTTGGATGTTGGCACTGCGGTTGGATGTTGGCACTGCGGTTGGATGTTGGCACTTCAGTTCCAGACCTTTCCGTCCCGCTGCAGCGCGAAAGCCCGGGCAGAGCTGGAGCTCTGCTGCTGTGAATTGCTCTGTCTGAGGGCTGCGTCAGCTCAGGATGCGCTGCCCGGATTTCGTGCAGAGATTTACACGCAGCCAGAAGGTTTGCACTGCAACAGCAGCTCAGGCTTTATTTTATGCTGCTGCTTGGGAGAATATGTAAATTGTAGAGGCACCAGGCTTTTTTCTTCTTGCCTCCAGATGTACTATTTCAATTTAGATATTGCCAGTTTGTCTAAGCAAGTTTGGATTAGGTCAATACTTCATGCTATTCCTGGAGCATCCTACTTTTCCTTAGAGTCTTTTCATTGAATAAATTGCACTCTAAGTCAATACTGAGCAAATCACTGTGTTCAGAGGCACTATTGCAGACAATGTGTCAAACAAGTGTCTCTTTAATTTGAAACTTTTTATGGGCAAGAATCAGCCAAAAAAAAACAAGCCCTGGAAAAATGTGACCAAAATAAATTTATTTTTGAGCTTATGTCAATATGCAGAATCCTGCTATGCCTTGGCATATGTTCCAGATTCAGTACCTACCTACCAAAAAACCCTACACAACTTAAAGTGGCAATTTTGGAGTGGTTAATAATTGTCACAGAACAAAAGAAAATGTTAAGCTAAAAAGAAGAAAGAGCGTTTCACCTTTTTTTTTTTTTTTTCCTTACTGTTCTGTGTTATCAAACAATTTCTTTATATGTTTGCCCTAGTATTCTGATAATGGTGTGAGAAAATTAGTCTCTCAATTCCTGCATTAAAAAAATTATATAGGATGGAAAATAGTTTCATATCTATTTTGTGAGTCCATATGATAGCTCTGTTCCTCATTAACTTTGCCTAAAACTCTGGCTGTTATGAAACTTTCTTACATGGTTGTAATTCTGGCAGACTTGTAACTCTTGTAACTCAAATCCAGCGTGCAAAGGTAACTGCTGGAAGCTTCTCCTAAAAATGTTCTTCAGGTCTTGTGTGATGTTGTGAGCAAGGCTGTGCTTGGTAAGAGGAGAAACCTGGACAAGAGGGTGTTCTGTTCTGAAGCCTGAAAGGGAAGGTCTGTGAGTCTTGTCATTGTCAGGAAACCGTTTTGATGTTTTTCATTCAGACAAATTCTTGGTTGTTGAATTACGTTTCAATTTGTTCAGCGTGATTAAATTTACCATAAGGCAAAAAATTCAATATAGAGCTGAGTCAGATACACCTGCTGTAAGCTGAGGCCGGAAATGGAGCTAAAAGATCACACAGCAGGAGTTACCACAGACCATCTGAAGGAACAAAGGTGGGAGAAACTCCAGCCAAGGGATTCACCTTTTTGCTCTTGGAAGAACCTACAAACCCAACTGCGATGCTGTGATTAGGAGTAAACTCAAATTTAGAACAACGATATGTGTTACTCTCACTCTGTGATGAGCCGGAGGCCGCTGGTGATTTAAAGCTCAGCTGTTTTTCCCTCGGAAGCAGTGGAGGCTGAGAGCAGCGAAGGATGCTGTCAGCGCGGAGCAGTGCTGAGCCTTCCCGCTGAAACCCGTGCGGGAAGTGGCCAAGGAATGGCAGCAAGATTCCTTGGCAGGGCTTGCAGACACATGTCAGGGCACACTTCAGAGCTGACTGCGCAGCTATTTTAACACACTTTGGTTGCTTCCACTGGTGATGTTGTCAGCCATGTCATATTTTAGTACATCAAACACTTCTGTTACATAAAACAGATTTCTAATCCAGTAACGGGCCTTCAAGTCAACTGCTGTGCAAGGCTTCATGCTTGTATCAAATCTGGCCTGTGCTGACAGATATCTTTATAATGTGGGTCTGGCAACCTGTAATAATCAGAATATACACAAATGTTGTCCCTCAGCTTATGTGGAGCAGCAAAGTCAGGGTATGGGAAAATGTGATTACGCTGTATAGGGTGACAGGGTTATGAAGTTATGAGGTAAATAATTGTAACCAATTGTTTTCCTCTGAGAAGACAGAGGGGCCAAGGAGGGAGACTTTAGGGAAAGCTCAGTATTTATTAAATATTTCCTCAGATCTCAGTGGCTCAGGCAGAACTGGTTTCTTCAGTACTTCATAAAAGCTGTCTCAAGGAAACTTCCGTCAGAAGTTTACTCACTTTGCACAGCTAAACACTGAGTGCTTTCCAAAATGAAGCAATTCTTTCAAACCGTGTCACCAGGTGCTTTATGCACAACCCCTTCATGATGTGAGGGATTCTGTGAAATGATCAAAGCATCGTGGCACTGCCTTTACTACCTAATGATTTTTGTTTCTATTTTTAACAAACCCTTTGTACCTTCCTCCTAAAATAGCAATAGGACTCTTAATAAACGCAGTATTAAATCTCAGTAACAGCATAAGTACTTTGCTCTTTCTGTTTTCTGTGGCCTGTTATGGAAAAGAGGCTCAATAGTAAATCAAAATACTCCCTATGGGGTGCACCACTCTTTCCCCCCTGGGGAGAAAGTTCAAATACTGCAGAGGTGAAGGAGTCTCATTAAAACCATTTACCCCCTAATGCTCTGCCAGGTAAAACTGCCTATGTGTCAAGGAGAAAGGACTTATTTAGACTGCAGACAATAAAGCACTGCCAAAATTATATTCAATTCAGGAAAAGAAACAAGAAACAAACAGTAAAAGAGGATGAAAAGTGCAGTTTATAGAAAATGTGATGACAAGTTGTTTCCTTTCGGTCTTTCCTTTTTTTTCCAATTGTACTTTTTTTTTCTTTTATTCAAGCGTTCTGCATAATCTCTCATATGAGGTCTTATGACTTAATGTGGAGAAATAAGGAATGCAACTCAAGAGCTCTGTGACAGAGCTTAGAGGTGGATAATTCAAGAGCAAATTCTGGCTTTCAGCACTCAGTAGAAGCTGCCAGTAGTTTTGGCACGCTAAAGATGAAAAAGTCTGGACTATGCAGTTAGGAAATAATGCAAGTAACAGTTTTCTTCTGTGTCTCAGTAGGTAAAGCCAAGTTTCTACTGGAGATCATAAAAGTTTATGGTGGTGTTGTGGTTCAAATCCATCAGCAGGTGAAGAAATGAGCTATTTGTCATCCCCTCTTGCTGTTATTGCTGGTTTTAAACAGTTCTGGAGTACAGAGTGTTCTGTGAAAATTACATTATCTATTTCTTGATAGCCGTATGAAACAGTTACACTTTGGTAATTACTATTTTATAAAAAGCAATGAATAAGGTAATGGATTAGAGCAGTGTGGTGAAGAAACAGAAGGGGAGGACTTAAAAATTTGGGGGAAGAAAAAGCCGAACAAAAACCAAACCAAACTCCTTCCAAGGAATAAATGTATTGACGTTTTTGTGGGGAACATCTTAAAATCTGTTCAGAGAGAATGTGTTCTGATTTAGAAGTTGCTTCAAATTTTGCAAGCGGTGGTCAGTAGTTCTTGCAGTTTCTGTTGATGAATTTGAAGCACTACCAGAATAAAACAGAAGTCTGGTTTTACTTCTTTTATTCTTTTTTCCAAAGAGAGAGGACACAGAAACTAAAGTATTCAACTGGAGAAAGAATAAGCACTTAAGATTCTAAGAAGGAACAATCTAAGCAAAATATGGGATGTCTCAAAAATATCTCTCTACTGTCATAGGTCTGTTTAATACAATTAAATTGTCCCATTCGTCCCATCGTAAAAACAAAGAGGAGTTCGAAAAACAATCTGAAAAGAAGGTTTAACAGAGAATATCAGCTTTGAACACAACAGCATGCCCTGTTAATTCCATGTATTTACATTCCAACAAACCAATGTGCAGAAGTGGTAAAAATACATGGGAGCTGGTTTGTCACAGTTTTGTATTTTGGTAGGATAAATGCAGTGATAATATGGATAGATAGAATGCTAGAGGTGTGAGAAACTGAGCCCCACCAAGGCATGGAAACTCTCCCTGTCCCGGTGCTGCCTGGATAATTTTCCACCCCAGGCTGGACACAGGGAATGTTTCTTTGCACTTCTGTGAGTCCTCACAATTCACTGGGAACCAGAGCATCTGCTAAACTGTGCATAAAAAAGGAAACATCCATAGATACATTCCACAGGAGCTTTGGCAATCAATTGGTAGAAATGAGATTTAAAGGTAGGTTATTTTGTGGGATGGAAACTTGCGGTATCATGACCTTGCTTCAGCAGGTACACCGTTCATGCCTGGATGGAGTTTCTGACAAAATCAGCATGTAATCATGAGCATTTGATCAAAAGTTCAGGGGGAGAAGATACAGTCACTCTGAGTTTGACAAGGTCACTTTGAAAATGCAGTCCGCGTGCACTCTTGCATACCTGCTGTAGCAATGCAGTTCAATCAAAGGCATTTCGAAAAATGGCTCCATCACTGGATGCTTCATCTGTGGTAATATCTTTGGATCCCATTTCCTTGGGAAGTTAACAAGGCATATTCTGAGGATAGATGCCTTTGGCTAGGGTACATCCAATATTGTATATACAATTTTTCATGAATATGAATGAGTAACTTCAAAATTAACATGTAAGTATGCATTTCTTCACTGGTTAGGACCACTATTACATATATTTCTGAATGCAGAAAATACTGAAAAGCAACGGCTCTAAGGCTGAAGTTAATTTAAAAATATTCCACATATTTTGGCTATTTTGGCAACTTGTCACATTCTTCAGCTGATCAGATACTAATGAATGAATGGATGACTAAAAGCTGAAATGAAATTAGGTTCTGATCCTGTCAAACTGCCAGTCTGCCTCCTCATGAACTGAGTGAAGAAAGCAGCAGGATCTTGCCAAAAGCATCCAGCCTGGGATCTGCTTGTTCTGGCATCCCCTGTAAGGCATTCAGGAATGAGTTGTAGCTATTGGTTACTATTTACTGCTGAACGTGCCTCTGCTTCTGAAAATAAGTGAATTGATAATTATGTTCTTTTTCCTGAAAATGCACACTCCTGTATGCATTGGTAGCTAAGCTGTAATATTGAGCCAAAAGTTACTGTTGCCTCAGGGCAGTCTCTTTCTTCCCCTGCTTAATTCATGGTTAACGTGAAGGAATCCAAGATTAATAACAAAACCCCAGAGAAAACGAAATCTGCCGCTACTTATAGTCTACGTTCGTGTGGTCCCTGCTCAGGGCTTGAAGGAATCTCCGAGACCCACCAGCCCAGCATCAGAGTTTCAGGGCAGGTCGCGTTTCCCACGCACACGAGTTGTGCGTGCAGAGCAAAGCTGGCGTTGGACGCGTCAGATTTATTGTGTTTACACAGGGTATTTGTGTGTCACACACACCCAGCTCCAGCTGGGACACGCGGGCACCCAAACAGCGTTACCCCAAAGCCACGGTGGCAGCGGCGGATTTGTATGCGGAGAACGTTGTGGAGCTGTGCCGTGCTGACAGAGCTAGAGACCAATACATATTTTAAGAGCTTTTCCTCCCAGAGACAGAGAAAACAATGCTGGAAAGTTCTCACCTAGCAAACGTGGAGTCTCAGGATGAGGCAAGGAGAGGCGAGGTGTAGGCCCAAAGAGTGGTTCGTGCTGACAGTGGCTCCCCGATATGTTTATCTCACCATCACTCTGTGATCCTAACAGGCAAAGGTATTGCAGAGTTAGGGAATCTTAATTTTTATGGTTTGATTTGGCTAAATAATGACGTTCTGGATGTTAATGTATGACTATTTAGTTATTTCAGTTCCACTACAATATAAATAAACCCTAAGGCATGAGTGAGCCTTTGATTTTAGGATGTGCCAGTAAAAGCAAGTGGAGTGGACTAATGGCTTCTTTGAACACCCCTCAGAATATGAAATCTCATCTACATATCTGTCATTGGAGATGCGATAATAGCTACAAATCTAACATTAAAATTTCATTTTCCCTCTTCTCCAAGATGACATGAATAAAAACCAGTCAGAGTTGTAGAAAATTCTTTTTATGATTTCATTTCTGCTTACACACTAACCAGCGAGCACCACTTTCCATAGCTCCACTCTCACATCAGTGTATTACAGTTTATGGCCAGCATGTTAAACCTCTCCCCTACTGGAGGAAATACTGCAAATAAAATACTGGAACCACAGAAATACAGAGGCTGGAGAGAGCCTCTGAAGGTCACCTAGACTGGAAATTGAAATGCCACTGGAAAAGCAGCACAACACTGTTTGTAAGTAAATATTTTATTCTTGATCTTTATTTATATAGGAAAGCCAAGAGAAACCTTGTTCTCCTTCCCAGCAGAATGAGAAAAGTATTAAGTACTTTTGTGTGCCACAGGAAGGACTGACATCCCTAGGAGATGGAAAGGGCAGCGGCTGTGAAGTGCTGAGTGCAGGTGCCGGAGCAGGGGGTGTCCAGCAAACCCCGGTGAAGCCGATGTCTCGAGGAGTGAAATAGGTCACTCCTTGCTCTCGGCTGCTCTCTTGTACCTGCAGGAAAGAGCCTTGGATAGAATCCGGCTCTTAGATTAGGAATTATGTTCTCCTGCTGAAAGGCTTTGAGAGCAGTGAAACTTCAATAAAATGTCATTCCCAGAAATGTTTTTTAATAAAAGGGTACTTGTGGTGAAGGTAGACCCATCATAGGGGTGTCAGGGAAAGCTGGAATTGTGTGCTCAAAGAAGCAGCAGGATAAACATGTTTATATTTCTACTCCTTGCCTGCATGTGGTCAAAATAATCTTAAAAGTGCTTTCATTTCTTCAGCAGAAATTGAATAAATATTTCATTCTAGTGATGCTCTCATGTTAATGATTTTGGCTGGTCACTTCTGCAGTAAAGATAATTTTTTAAGTGCTTCTATATTGGGCAGACACTGTGTTTTCTAATCTTATTATTGAGTTTAATTAGTTTAGGTTAAAGGTCATAAAACGCCAAATTTAAAGTAAATATAATATATAATTGCTTTTAGAGTGGATTCTTCATAAGAATTGTACACTGCAGTTTCTACCCCCAGTCTTATTTACAAATTATTAATTCAATAGTAGCATTGCAGTATATACCATTCCCAATGCTTGAACTTAATTAAGAATGCATCCCTGCTAATTGATTACTGTACTGCTTTCGTAGGCATTTTTCCCTAATGGCTAGCTCAGGATATTTCCTGCTAATTAGTTAGAAAATTTACTTTCTTTCCTACATTGTCACTAAAAGTAAGAACAATCTGAACTTCAACTTTGTACTATAACATCTATAAGTGTTTTCTTAAAGTTTCAGGGAAATTGCAACCTCTTATGTGTTCTACTCTTCTTCAAAATCAGGTCAGCTGTATTTAATTTTGGGGATATTTTTCCCAATAAATTAACTGAATTACCAATCTAGTTCACCAAGTGCCTTTATAAGAAAGTTTTTCGGCTCTGCGGACAAAAGTGCTATGCTGGATCAAGGCATTTGATCTGCATTTGATTCGCAGCTACCACAAGAAATAAAAAATGACTGCAGTCAGTATTGCAGTAATTTTCTCTCAGGTGTGAAACATTCTCAGGACAAAAAGGAGGTGTGACAGCTCTGTGCAGAGGGGCAAATCAATAAGGCACCAAAGGGTCAAATACGAGAACTTTGTGAAGATTAAAAGATTGCGGGAAACAAAAAGTTCAAATCTGACATATAACGTCTGAATCACCCATTAATTCTCACCTATTGTAAATAAGAGAGTGCTGGGTTAGCCAGTGTATTAAACCCTCTGATGCTGGTGAGTGATAACATTCAATGACACTTTCACCTTGTTTAGACTTGCAGATTTGGGAAGGGATCATGAAAGTTATTACAGCAGCCCCATTCATCCTGTCATGACCTCGTGTATAATGAAATAAAGACTGCAGGAGTAAACAATTGCTTAGGGGATAGGCATGGTTCCATAACTATTTATTTCTCATTACTTTGTGTTTGTGGTTCTCCACTTCTGATACAAGCACTGACAAAAGTGAGCTTGACCCCCTGCACCCAGCACAATCTGGGATTAAGATCCCGAGCTTGAATTTGATGTGAATTTTTCAAGATTTTACAGCTTCACATTAGAGACAAATGAGAAGTGACCTAACAAGTGATAAACTCCATCCAACAGAGATCCGTGCTCGCTGTGCCACAGAACGGAGCTGCTCTCAGCCTCCTGGGTGCTCAGGTGCTGGCCCTGGTGGTTGCTTCCACAGAAGTTTGAAATCTCTGTGCAGATAATTCTGGGCATTGTCAACAGCTGTGATGCAGGTTAGAAAAATGTTTGAAGGGAGCCATTGGAATAAATTATGCAGTGAAGAGGCCTTACTTTTCCTTGAAAGGAACTGGAGTTATGGTTCTACCTGGCCATTTCTTCAGATCTATTATCTGTGGGCTTGCTGGTTTTTCACATATAAATCAGGTATTTTGCTACATTTCATAAAATGACATCAAGTTTTGCATTTTTCAGTGCGGCCCTTTCAATCAGTTATCTAATGACAGTCACTTACAAGATGTGCATGGAGGGCAGAAATCCACTCAAGAAACAGAAGGAAAAGCACATATTCGTGTACAGATATCATGATTAAGATTTTCCTTATCTCTCAATATATTGCAATCTGTAAGATATAAAATGGAAGTGTAGGGATTTTTTTCCTGAATTGAATTCCCCTGAGAGATGTCACAAATTTTTTTTCAGTTTCTTTTTTTTTTTTTTTTCTCTTTTTTGGTGAGAGTTTACAAAAAGATTGTATTTTTATAGACACTTAGGTGATCATGAGATGAAAAAAAAGAATCAGAGCAAGTGTTTGGTATTCAGCAAATATCTCATTTCTCTGGTAATTTTGTTCAGAACAGACTGTGTCTTCCTGAAAGCACACTGACTTTTTCTCATTTGATTTTTTCCCCTCTCTTGCATTTATCTTTGACATTTAATTTCCAGATGGGTGCTTAGTATGACTGATGCTTTTTTTTTTTTTGTGTGTGTGTATGTGTGTAATTCAATCCTGAATTCATTTTCAAGGCTGCTGAAACTTGGCGGCTGCCAGTTAGGTTCCAGTATTTTTGTGTATCTATATGTGAAACCCTAATGTGATTAATTAATTATTAAATGCAAATTAACATACCAAGAACCTCACAATCTCTGTGCATTGCTGGGTCTCTATCTTGTCTGATACATTTTGATTTGTTCTTCATTGACATCACTGTCACCATAGTTACCACCAAGACAGGTTAGAAAAACGTCTCAGTAAAAACAAAGGAGAAAATATCACTGATGTGGGGTCTTAGATGGCAAAAGGTTGTCAGACCATAATAAATGGTCGGCATCATTCAGATTTTTTGCATTGTGAGGTGTTAGACATGTCTGATTTAAAGTTGATGGGCAGAGAATTTGCAAAAGTGTTTGCAGGTTCGATGTGAGAGCAGCCATTGCCATGGACTAGTCATTATTTTTATTTGGCTTCAAGGAGCCCAAAGGTGAATGCTTGAGAGGAACAAAACCCAAAGAAAATCCTTCAAAGGAGTTGTAACAAGTGAGGGCTGTTTGCTGTTCAAAGAACGGTCACTGGAACAGTCGAAGATTAGGAAAACAATTTGGCAGCTGAGTCGGCAGAATAAAGTTCAGAGGAAGTGCTGTTGGCAGAAGTTCATTCCATTTGGTTGATTAAGTTTAGCATTGCAGAAAACAATGATTTACTTTGCAATGGGCCAAACTTTGGGCACAGAAAGAGTTCTGCACGACTTGGGGGAGCAGTACATAGATGGCCTGGCAGAGAGAGCCGGGCACTATTTCATACACACGTCCTTTGCTTCCACTGGGTGCATTTTCCTCTCCATTTCCCCAAATTAACATTGTCCTGTAATATTCTCATTTGGAAGGCTCAGTGATTCTGTAGATAGATAGATAGATAGATAGATATCTCTATGATAGTAGCTATTGCATGTGAGTGTGTAAATAATGGAATAATGGAGTGGCTCTGCTCTTTTGGATAATGTTATGCAGCAGTGATGTCAAAGTATCAAAGTTAGTTCACTTTCATAGATAATTCAGCAGTTCCTTTTCAGTCTAGATGAGTGAAAAATTAACTGTGACATTTTATATCTCTCAAAGTATCTGACCTGAACTTTTTTTCCTATCCCTGCTGTATATTTTATATTGATTGGTCCCACTTAACCCTGTATTTTGATGGAGAAGTACTTCCTTTGAAATGACTGAGTGTGCTGATATATATTGAGTTCAGCAAGTAAAATGCAGAAAGGAAACTGATTTTTTTTTAACAAAAAGGTCCTCTTTTAGAAATGCAGGATTGCAGTGGGTGAGATTCTGGGCTTGATCAGATAAAGACTATTCACACTCCAAGTGGATGTGGCTGCAGAATGGATGCAGACACACACCCAAGGTCAGACACTGAAATGTGGGAATAAGCATACAAGTGAATAATACTGTAAATTCCACAGCTCTGGCAATTGGAGATTTAAAGGAACAGCTCTGGTTGCTTTATTTTTGTCCTGCTACCCTTCCCCTGTAATGGAAGATCCATCTGTGTGATTAACAGTGTTTTATCATATCCTTCGTGCAGTGGAGTTATGTTCATTTACAGTTCTCAGTGATAACCACTATAAAGTTTCTCATAATAGCTATCAACCAGCTGATCAGTAAACCTTGTTTTCTAGCCCATATTCATTTTAAAAGAGGGGAATCAGGAGGGTCACACATGAATCTTAACTTTACAAGTGGTTCTTTTACCCTATTGAAGTCTGAGAACAAACACATTTTCTAGTTAAATAGAGAAGAACAATGCAAACTATAACTAAAAAGTTTAAGTTTAGCATTTCTAATGTGTGATTGTGTAGCAAGATAACCTTCAAGTGCTCCAGATCTATCAAGGATTTTTATCTCAGTGAATTATATCTGCATGTTAATTGTATTAGATTTTCCTGCTCTCCATCACATGTCTAAAGCTTGTTGGCCATAAGCAAAGGATTGCTGGAGACAGAAGACAAATAAGATCTGAAAGTAGAAGGTTTCCACTACATGAAAAATATGCCTTCCATTGTCACATGTACTTTTAAGAGTTCTTTTAGGATTATATTAAAATTATGTCTAAATCTGATTATCGTCTAAATTTTAAACTTTAAACAATTTTTAATGTAAGATTCTCTAGTAAGTCTACCTAAAATCTGAGGGGTTTTTTTAATCTAATGACATTAACCTCATTAAAAAGAACAATTCTGGTACAGCTTCCACTTACTGATATTAAAAAACCTTGTAGCTCTTAGCATTAATTCATTCAGTCTAACAAGACATCGAGTTGATAATACAATACAGAAAATGTGAAATATTTTCGATAATTTATGTTATCACCTCATGTTTGCTGTTTATTAAGCCACTAGTTAGACTGGTATAAATCAATATTAGGCTTTTTGCACTCATTTTGTGCACCCAGCACTTGAGTAGCAAAGTTCAAAGTGCAATGTTTGTATTTAAATAGTCTATTTTTCTATTTCTTTAATGACGGTGTCTAATGCAAGGACAATCAAAGCCTCATTGTGCTTGGAGGCTGTGTAGATAACAAGCCAACAATGCAGCATTAAATAAGCAGCAGTCACAGTGGTGCTTCACCTTGTCAAAAACCTTCTTTGGAAACAGCTCTGTCAGTAGAAGGTGTAATAATGATGATAGATTCCACGCTGATTGTTTCTTTGTCCTACACTCACGATGAGAGAAATGCTTTGCTGACTTCCTCTCAAGTGCACAACCCAGCATTAAGAGCTCTTGGAGCTGGAGCTCTCCTGTCAGGGCTCAGCATCTCCTGATTGTTTTTACCGCTAAGTCACAAACCCCACAGTGATGGAGTTAAAAGTGCTGATAATTGTCTAAGTCCGCTGTCATTAGAGGAATTCAGGGATCAGGGAGGTTTTCCAAGACTGTAGAAGTATCGCTGTCTGTGACCTGCAGGGTGGTGGGAGGGCAGGAGTCACTAACTCCCTCAATTAGGAGGCTTAGGAAGGCAATCCACACAGTACTTCCAGGGCAGCGAAAAATATAGACACATTTAGTGAAAATATGATATTGCTTCTACTTTGAAAACTCTGTGCTAGCTTTACAAATTGTTACCGGGCAAAAAGAGTCCAGCAACAGGCAATTTGCTGTTAACACAATTACAACCCGAATGGCTGACTCGAGTTTTGGTGTGTGACAGGAATCTGATCTCCTGCCACAGTATATTATGCATGGGAATTTCCAACCACAACCCATTAGAAAAAGCCACGGTGCTGCTCTTTTGAGTTCCCAGCTGCAATTAGGCAGCAGTGGGACACTGATGTGAGGCCTTTATGAATAGAAACCAGCATGGCCCTGGGCAAAAGTGTGTGAAGTGAAGGGATGGCTCAGCAGCAGCAGCAGGGGACAAACTCACATTTTGAGCAACTCTGTGTTGCATGAGAAATGTGTTTTAATGTGAACAGGCATCTACATTCACCTGGGTATTACAGGAGACAAACTCCCTGACAGCATCAGCTCCATCAGTCCAGGCTTGAGCATGAAGCAGGGTGGCTCTTAAACAGCAAAGTGTCAAATTTTTTTCTGTTTATGGAAGTTTTTCCACAAGCTAACCTCATAAACAGAGCTAGTAACACAGCTGAGTTTTATTATATAGGAAATTTGTTCAGGGGGCTCTTCAGGTTGGTTCCAATACTGCGGAAGAAGCAAAGAAAACGTTAAAAAAAAAAGTCACAGGTGAATCAGTTTGCAAAGTTTGCTCACTAAGTTTTGGGGTTTGTTACCTAAGGGCTTAGATTTGTGGTAATTCCTTTCTTGGAAGATTGAGAGAGATTGGGTTATACAGCCATGAGTGGGCAGATAAGAATAAATGATTAAGAACTGTCAACATATGAATGTACTTAACTGAGATAAATCAATGAAGGACCTTAGTAAACGTCAAAAGATGCAGAGCTTGAAACAACTAAATTATCAGGTTACAGAGACAAGGTCTCTGTCAGCAGAGTGAGAGAGGAGGCTCTAGATTCTTATTCTCCCAATTTCCAATGCTGTTTTAGAGTCCCTAACTTTTCTTTGGGTTTTTGTTGTTTTTTTTTTTCCTAATATATGCTGTCCTGTGCAATTCCAAACACCAACTGGTTGCAAAAATGTCAGAAAGGTAAAGCCTCTGAAATGATGTTTCATCAAAAAACTATATATAAACAATATTTAGTAGGTGTTAAGTGTCAAAGTATAGAGTCAGAGGGGAAGCAAGTCACCATCTTTGTGAGTGAAACAGCTGAAGTGTGCAGAGTTTAGACAAGCTGGAGCTGAACTTCCCTTGAGGATACCGGCGAGACCTGAAGCTGCTCTGATGTTCATGCAGCGTGTTAAAAACTCTGATTGCTAGAAAAGCTCTAAAACACCAAAAGGTGGTGTTGCTGAGACAGTATTACCTGTTCAGATGAGTATTTCTGGTGAAGTCAGAACAGCTAATTAAGCAAATCCCAGTAATGTGGCTTATTTGTCCATTATTTGCATAGATGCTGTAGTTATGTACCACCTAACCCTGGCAGAACTTTGCTGCAGCATTCAGGACAAAATGCAAATGCTGGTGCATTTGCACTCATTTAAGGGACAGATACAACAAAATCCACATTTTTGCCATAGCCCCTAACTGCTGATTGAGGCCAGGCTTGAAAGGCTCTTGATTTTAAATATTAAATGTTAATGAGTTTTAAATCAGAACTATTTTGATCACTGCTGGTATTTTAAAAACTGAAATGCTTCAGAGGTCAAAATTCCCAATCAGGATCCAAACATAACTAAGTATGCACTGAAAAAGAAGTGAACAGAACTCCATAAATCAGGAAAAAAAAAGTTAGATGGAACAGTACTAAAACTTCCAAAGAAACTAGAGAAGAAGCCTCAGAGCAGAGCATCCAGGGTGGGGGAAAAAAAGCTTACTTAAAAGTATTGATTTTGGAAAATTACCTTCCCAAATCATAAATATGATCTTGGCATTGTCAGATCTGTGTGAATTTTGTCCTTGACCCTGAGTCTGGATCCGAAAAAAATCCAAACTTCCAATGCATTTGGCAAGAAAAATTAAGGAAGTAATTTGACCAGATCGACGTACTTAATCCAACTGATTATTAATTAAAGCCAGGATAAGGCAGTCAAGTCAGGAGCTGTGGAGCTCCCTTCCAGTGAGCCAGGGCAGGCCAACATGCAGAGCAAATCTGCTGCGCCCACAGTTTCAACAGAGAGCTGCTTGCAGGCAGGTTTAGACAAAATTCTTCTGGGCAGTGGTGTGTTTAACCAGATCAGCACTAAGCCATCTTCTACATTTCCACTCAGGTGCACAAACCTTCAGCTAAATATGTAGGTTCGTGCTTTTACAATATTAAAATGTAATTGGAACTGCCAGAAAGTAGCAGTATTGTCTTAGAGACATGAAAGTTACATAAAATGCAAGAAAATGAGACACAAGAAGCCTGCTAGAAATCTTAGGTTTGTCTTCACCCTAAACTGATAATACTTTAAGGCTTCTCCTCTGTCAAAAATGGCCAGTGAAGACACAAAAAGGAGGCACATCCCAAGCCCAATTTTCCTGAGGATACACTAAATAGTTTGAAAGAAAGTTCAAACAGTTGGTCCTATCAGAAGCATTTAATATGCAGGAAGCATTTATTCTGAAAATATTTTTAAAATCCATCGTTCTCAAAGGTGCTTTTTTTTTTTTTTCTGTCAACATGGCAAAAACTGAAACTATGTAAAAAGCCTCATTATCCCATAAACGCAGCTCTGAAAGCCTTGTCTGGCTGCCTATTGAATTAGCAAATACAAAAGTCGAGCGCTGCGATTGATGCTGCCCTGTCAAAGCAGCAGCCAAGAGGATTTAGGTGGCTTTATTAAAGCTGGGTTGTACGGCAAGACTAAGCATTAATTCTTAATATGGTCGAACACAAGGTTGGAGCATGTCTGCTGAGGCTGCTTTTTGCCTCTGTTAGATTACCAGATTCAAGCTTACTGTCAAAACGCAGAACAGAGGTTTAGATGTAAAGTACTAACTGTATTCCACAAAAAAAAAAAAAGCTTTAAAGTTTTAACCTTATGACAGTCTTAAGAAAAGGACCCTAAGCCCGCCCTCAAACTCAAAGCAATGGAATGTGTGGAATAAAATGTAAAGGGTGTCTTGGATAGTGTACTCTGCTTCTTCCAAGGGGGTGTTTGAATTTTCAAGAGCGAGGGGAAGAACGCGGTCCCTTTGCTGGCAGTCACTGGCCAAAGTGGGGCTGAGGTGGCTGCACTGCTCTGTTGGAGAGAGCTGAGCCTGCAGCTGCTCCCTCAGCAGGGTGGCACCGGGCCAGGCAGCCTCTGCAGTCCGGGCTGGGTGCCCGTCCCACACACCCCAGCTCCAGGAGGGCAGCCTGGGGCTGCCTGCAGGGACTCGGAGGGCAGGAGGATGGAGTTCCTTGGCCATTCAGGAGGCACTTACACAGGCTTCCTCTGTCTGCTGCACGTTCTGCTTAGAGCCGAGTCAGCTTATTTCCACAGAAAAAACATCTGTGACAAGAGGAGCACCAGAGTTAACTGGCGCATGGGTAACTGGTGGAGATGGAGTAGCAACTGAACAGGGTAGAAACTGGGTTTTCAATTTTGAAACGATTTCTCAGGCTTCCCTTTTCATGTCTTTAGCATGAGTCAAATAGGAAATTCTTACAACTAGAAGAGTCATACTTTTTCATCACCTGCTAGTTTTATTGCCTACATATTTTTGTGTATCCAGAAAGTGGCAGAAAACAAAAATGACATTCAAGTACAAGCTTACTGCTCATCACCACCAATGCTGGGAACTATTAAAGTGTCTGGCAAGATTTATCTCTGTGAAATGTATCTGATTGTGCAGGCTATCTTGTTCCTATCCAGGGATTAAGATATTCTGTTTGTGTTCTATGATGCCTAGTGCACAATGTTGGAGGGCCACAGACAGAGGATTGCGAATGGTGCTAAAGAATTCAGGAAAATATTCTAAAATAATTAAATACTCCTCTCAGTTTCAGAAAGTTGCATGCAGCTTTTGTGTAAGCTTACATCTGAATTATTATCAAAAAAGATCACAAAATATGGAGACAGCAGGGACAGAGAATAGCTTGATACAAAGTTCAAATGTCACTCCCTTTGTGCAAAATAAAACGAATATTGCACCGTTTCAGAGGTGTAACTCGCTAGTTAGAACCCATGTCCTGCTACAGAGCGTGGAAGTTCCTTCAAATAACTTTGACAACAGCAAGGACAAAGAGTCTGGTGTCCAAATTCATGTGAAGTAACCAGAACTGAGAACATCTGCTGAAGCCCTAAGGCGAAGCAGTAACCCACGAGCTGATCTCTGAGCAGCAGCATATTGCAGAAATCAGCAAGCATGTACAGAACAGGACTCCAGAGCAGCTCCTATAGTTCACAGCTAATTTTTGCCTGGCAAACAAGGATACAGATTTGATGAGCTTTAACATACAAGATAATAAGAGCAGTCCCATGGTAGGGAACACTACACAAAAAGAAACAGAGAAAACATGAAAAGCTAATTACTCTAAATTCTCAGCAGCTGTAACGAAATACAGTAAGAAACATCCCCAAGCAGAGTGCATTAGATTCACTTGCTCAGAAATCAAGAACTGGTTAAACAAGCAAAACTGAGATTGAACACTCCCGAGCTCAATGGCTCCAATTTCAACACAATTTTTACAGGAAAATTCATGCTGTTTGCCCAGCATGCACAAATTAAAATTAAGCTAAAAATGTTTTTTCCTTTGTTCTTTTCTACTTTACTTTTCAATGAGCAATTTTTCTTGCATAAACAGTGAGCAGAGCAAATAACAAGCTCATTGAAAATATGAGTCAAGAACAAGCAGTTGATTTCTTATCTTTGCACTGCAAATTAGGCATACAACTCAAGTGAAGTGTTGTCCTCCTTAAAATGCATCTTTAAGTGTCTGTAAGAACATCTTCATTTCCAAAAAATGGGGTTACTCTGCCAGCTGAAGGATATGTTATTCTAGTGAGCTTTCCACCTCTGTGTTATCCTGGGTGTAGGCCTTAAGCTGAAGGGTATCACTCAGACCATGGGATGATGAGGACTAGTAGATGGCTTCACTCACAGCTGAAATGGAGTCGGTGCAGGTGCAAGTCAGTCCAATTGTCTTGTACCTGTAAAATAATAATAGAATTAAGGAGACAGCATTTCTCAGAGAGAACAAAGATGGAACATACCCAGACATTCCACTGCTGGCTTAGTTGGAGTAGGAGAGTGGACCAAGTCATGCAGAATGAAAGATTTCAGTGTTAGGTTTCTCCACCATAATTTATATTACTGCTCTGTACACTACTGTCATATCCATCTGGCATAAGGGCTACTGCCTGGGCAAGTTGGAGTCCATCCTGATGATACGACATGCTCTGAATTTCACCTTATTTCAGTTGTTCAATGCAATAAAAGTCTCATGCTTTCCACTCCGGGGTTTTACCGTATCGAGCAATATTTGTTTCTTGCCCATCTGACATGACCGTGCAGCAGGAACCTGCGAGATCTGTGAGAGGTTCTGTCACTCTCCCCAGCACTAGCCACCAGCAACTGCAACTAAAATCAAATTTGCATTTAGGACTACTTTTTACTCCAGATGATTGATAGAAAAAAAAGGTATTTTGTAAGCTGGCATTTATGAAAATCAGTTGTGCTGGATATCAGGTATAGTTTGGCTCTCTTGAGTGGCTTGATAACTCCCAGAGAGTGAAACTGCTCTGATTTAACCACATGCCTCTGTTAAGTATTTATCAGTTTTACCATTTTACTTATAGAAGTCTTTGCTAGCAAACCAAAAGTCCAATTAAAATTGCTTTTCCTTAGGAGCTCAATTTGGTGAAAATCTCTGTTAAGATTTTCCACTTGGCAGTTGAAAGTGTAAAGATTTATTTAAACAAAAAGCTTGTGGGTGTTAATTCTCATCCTGCACGTCCTTACTGCTGTTGACTAACATGGTGAATGAAAAAATTGTGATCCTTCCTTTTCCAAAACACAGAATTACTCATTTTCCACTTGAATATCAGGTGTCAGTCAAATGTGGGTCTCATAATTACGGTTGTGCAGTCACTTCTATTAATTAAGATTATATGCATAACAACATATTGTTTCTAAATTCCTCCTCAGAAAAACAGGATTCCACTTTTTCATTCTGCAGTTTATTTAAAGGTTAAAATTTGATTTTAAAGCAAGAATTATATTGTGCCAAATATAAAGCTCTGTTTGTTATGACTTACACTAAAAGAAAATCTTGCTAATTTTATTCTGACACTTCTCATTCTGTACATGATTTTTGATAGTTGAATATATTTAGTGCAGAAATACTTCAAATGTTCTTAGTTTGACAGAACAATAAATAAATCAGTAAGTAGAAAACATATTTATTGCTGCCAGCAACTGCTTCCCTTGTAAGGAAAAAAGAAGCGGTTTCAATTTTTTTTCCCCAATATATTAAAAAAAATTAGTTGTGCTGGTTTATACTAGCACAAAACTATTATATCTCACAATATTTACACAAAGTATATTGTGTATTGACAAGAACATATTAACCTTTAATAACCAGAAGAGTTCAATTTTTATGTAATTAGCCAGAAATGCCAAGAGGTTTTTGGTTGGTTGTGGGGTTTTGATACAGCTTTTTTTGTTTTTAACCATTCTGATGTCTGCCTTAACAGTAAATTTTAGATTGGTCTATTTTAATGCAGTTTTTCCAGCAGCTGAAATACTGCATTTGGTGTCTGAACTTCCCTTTCACTGATTAATTATCCCCATTGTGAAGCAATCTGAATTTTCACCCAAGTAAGACGGATCCAAGGAAGCATCCTGGATGCATTGTCCTGGTCCTGAGGGGGCTGTGCAAGTGCAGTTGTCCCATCTCCTGTGCAGTGACTCGGCTCAAGACCAGCACTTTGACAGATCCAGCTGCTTCGTGGAGACTGAGGAGGGTTTTTTCCACGGCACACAGGCCGTGAACTGCTGGGGAGTTTGATCTGCAGTTCTCCACCTGTTCACCATAAGGTGAACTTTGCAGACTTCAGTCTCCTAAAGCCATCTTTGGGGAAAATGGCACAGAATTCTGAGCAGTAGGCCCAAGCCTTAGTCTTGCCGCAGGAATATCCTCCAGCTATTGCACATCTGGCATTGAGAAGCTTCCAGCAGGGACAAAACGTTCTAAAACCAGGAAAATGTTATTTGTCCATTAATACGTGAAATAAGGGCAATAATTTCTTGGGTGTCCCTCGAACTTGGTGGACAGGTTGATTTGATTTATGCACATTACCTGCCCAGCCAGCCTAACAGCCTCAGCAATGCCCCAGTTACGGGGGAATATTGTGTGTATCCAGCTGGGCAACGGGACTTCCAGGCAGAGTGCAAACCTACATCGCTGTGTTTGGCTGTCTGGCAGCACAGCCTTTCAAGAAAGGAATGCCACAATCCTTTAATTGCCACACAGTGGGAAAGCCATTTTATCACACAATCAATAGGGCAATTGCTTCGGTAATTTATATCCTTTCTGCAGATTTCACTCACGTGAACATGTTTTTGCCTGAACACCAGCTAAGGCCTGGTCTTTCTCAAGATAAATGGCTCACAAAAAGCTCCTAACAAAATCTAGATGCTGTTTTTGTGGTTCTAACATACCATTAGGAATCAAAAAGGGTTGAAAAAAAGTCTTGGAATTAGCAGTTTGTGAAAATCAGTTTTGTGTTTTCAGTGAAGAGCCGCACCGCACATGAGCTGTGAGAAATGGGTTTGTACCCAGCTTCATTTGGTTTCATTGAAACTGAGACAAAGGCTTCTAAAATTTTAAACACAGTGATTCTGGGGCTTAATCCTCTCTGAGCTCAGATTTTGCAAGGCACAGCCCAGCTCATGGCTTGCTTTCATCCTGGCTGCATTGTTTCTCTTTCTACAGTCTACAGCTAGAAAAGAAATAAGAGACAACCTGCAAGGTTCAGGAGTAACCATTTAAAAACATATCTTAGCAATCTTTCCTGGAGGATTCTTCGGCTCCGTGATACCCTCTGGCTGGCCTGTGCCAGGGGGATGCTGCCCCGTTGCCCACACCGCGGATGGAGCATGGGGTGGTTTTTTCCAGAACCCCTCTTCCTCAGGACTCCTCAGCCCTGTTCTGGGAGAGGATTCCTGACAGGCAGGAGGGGTTCACTCTCTCCATGGCCCCTTCAGTCACTGCTGCTTTTCTTTTCCTGTGGCTGCCAGCGAAAGTGCCAATTAGTAGCAATTGTGATGGTGATTTCTGAAGTGCAGTTTAAAGGATTTCTAACCGAGTTGGAGCTGTTGTCAGTTGACTGACTGGAATAATAATAATAAAAAAAAAAGCTCAGTGCTTCACCAGAAGCTTGTTAGACTTTCCTGAGTGATCTGCTATGGATAGCAGAACTGCAACAGCTTTTGCATTCAAAAGAGGGATTTTCCTAAAAGCATCAGTGAGCACTTGGCTGTTTTATCTGCGCTAAAAAACCTTAATTTTAAATTCTGTTACAAACAAAAATAAATGAGGATCTGGAAATAGGAGGGAGAAAAAAAGAAATAAAGTAACCTGCGGGGCATGCATAACTGTTTCAATACACCAGGATCCCTTAAGTGTAGACTTCTGAAGTGGAAAAAATATTATGCATTTTTTTATGTACAGAGTTACCAAGATAGAACCATAAGCACTAAATGGGTTAAAACACAAGGGGCTTGATATACTGCAGCTTAGTGTTGACATTTTATCACAAACATTGCAAACTGACACATGCTGACAAGCCATCCAAAGAAATAAACATTTTTTATTTGTATATTATAAGGGAAGGCTTGAGCTGTGTGTGAACAACATGAAGCCATTTTCTTAAAAATTAATCTTTGTTTAAAATATTTTCTTTCTGGGATCATTAATATTTAGCTTCTTAAATTTTTTGTCACTTGCTAGTTTGATCTTGCAGCACCGTGAGACCCGTTCTCAGAATTAATGCACTCACATGAGAAGCCTCTTTGCAAAACAAATAGCATTCTTAAATCTCAGGGCCATATGTATTGGTTTCATCAAATATCACATCTTCTTTTAGCATTCCCAAGAGGCTTTTTTTTTTAACTTGGAGAAGAAATGAATCCTACATTCAAGGCCCCGAGTGAGTTTCAGGAGCACAGGCGGGACTCGCTGTGCGGGACACGGACAGCAGCCCTGTCCTCCTTCCTGCTCCTCTCTGGAGAGCTTCCAGCTGTCTCTGAAGCACCGACTGCTTTTTCCTCACTCCCAAGGACCCTTCCCGAGCTGGTCCTCTCTTAGGGAAAGGGGCATGAGGGAGCACCCACAAAACACACCCCGTATGGCACGCCGTGCCGAGGCTCCTGCCTGGGGAGAAGGCTTTGGCAGGATCCCCTGGGCTTCAACCCCAGCCTGTCCTTCTGCTTTTGTGAACAAATTCTGATGGGAGGCAGCGGAAGGGTTCAAAGTCACTCTCTTTGGAGCAGGGGGTGTGAATCTGTGAGAGCAGTGGCCCCATTGCACCCACGCGGGGTCACGGCTGTGATCCGCCCTGGCCCAACAGGGCCCAGGGAAAACGACGCCTTCATTAAATGAGCTTTGAGTCACTTCTCTGGGACTCAGAATCATTTAAACGGGGCTTTAAAAAGACTAGAGCAATTCGTTTGGGTGTTTTCAGAAGTCTCAGAAGTGTGAGACGTTGCGCACTCGTTTTGTGGAGCCCTAAGGATATTTGTCCAAGGAGACTTGGGGACCACCACTAAGAGATAGTTAATGCTTCTAAAATTGCTTTTGTGACTTTAAATACCTGTTTCATGTTGCATAACTTTTACTCATATCCTAAACCACACTTTTTTTTTTGCTGTGTCTGTTTTACAGTGAGGTTTAAGCAGATGTAAATCATTAAGAGATTTATGTTACAATGTTACGACACTCCCATTTCCATAAATAGGATTACAAAAATTCTAATATTGCAATGCAGTTTTTGTGCATGCTGGATTATATTCTGGTTTTATAAGTGACAAGTGCCTCAGAGACTGAAGGTGTTTTGAAATATGCAGTGGTTGTCCTTTGGAGAGAAAGAAGGAACGCTCTCTAATGCTAATAAGAAACAGACAGACTGTGGGTGTAAAATGTCTTTAAAATAATCGCTGACCAAAAATACATGAGGGTTTCCGCCTCATCTTTTTCTAGTGCATATTGTAGAAGAGAAATCAAAATTACTTGGTTTACTTTTTAATCTGGGAAAAAAAAGGGGGGAGAGGGGACCTTAATTTTTAAAAAATAAAAAAAAAATGTTGGGGTAAAGGTTGTATTTTTTCGGTAGAGTGAGTTTTCCATCTGTAAGAACAGTACAACTGGCCCCTCCACTCCTGGAAGAAGTGGCGTCAGTGCAATTAATAGACCAACTAGTAGCTCACTGAAGTTTTATTGTTCTTAAGTTAATTAGTGTTTATTGTTATTAAGTTATAACAAAAAATAGTTTTGTTGGTTACAAAATTGGATCCAGACTAAGACCAAAGAATGTGTATGGTTATTTTCCAAGTATCCCCATTTTTCAAGTAGAGTTTTGTGCAAAAACCTGCACACATATATGTGCGTATTTATATATAATAGCCATATTTTCTTTCATAAAACAATAGCAACTCACGAATGTTTTTAGTGTAAAATTATTGATGTAAGGCTCTAATGTGTTTTTTTTCTGGCTAAAGCCTGCCTGAATATATGAATATTTTAAAGTAAATGTCTTATGTGACTATTCCTCTATATACCAAGAAATATCCCTGTGATTAAAGTATGTCATGTATTTTAGGCACAAGCAGTTTGCCAAATTCAGAGTTATGAGCACAGAACACTTCTGTGTAAACAAAATCAGCCTCTGTTTCTGGCAACCATATCGCATAATATCTTTTATGTCAAGCTCTGTCTTAAAAATGATTCTTATGACTGCTTGGAGCTATCAAATTCCTTTAATGGTTCTTAAGTTTTCTAATTTCTGTGCCAATTTATTCACAGCATTTGTTTTGTACCAACATTATTCTTTTAATTTGCTAATTTTTATTCTTCTGATCCATTTTAAAAAAAAATACCACTGTATTTTGGAATTCATTTTGTTAGGCAAAGGAGCAAGCATCCTTTAGTCTGCTTGTTGCAGAGTTCACCATTTACCAGTCAGCTTTAATAATTTTATACACTCATATCTGACTTCATTTTTTAATGGCTGTTTACAAGAATTGTATAAACCCCTCTAGATAAGACCCTCATGTATTGAATTAGAGCATGAATTCCTCCCTAAATCTATAGAAAAATACCAAAAATGTCTATTTAGAACAGTAAGGTGCATTTATCTTTTTCATCATCATATTAACTGGGAATGTTTAGGGACAAGAGCAGCTGGGGTAGTTCTGCAGAGACCCATTCTCTCCCAGTCAGAAACCCCTCTGTAATTCTGTAAATTTATATACTGTAGGAAGAAGGGGATACTTTGGAAAGGAGGTGGGAAAATGGAGGCATTAAAAAGAAGTATGTGGGAGTAAATGGAAGTTGCTAGGGTGGAAGAATTTTGGGACACAGTCATCCTGTTAATTAGTATTCCAAAGATATTTTCATCTTGTAACTTTTCCCATGAACTGCCCCCTGGGCTACCATCTCCTGTTATTAGTACACTTAAATTTTAATAGTGTTAAATTTCATTTTGCCGTCCTTCTCAAGGTCATCTCCTTCTTCACGTTTGATGTTCTAGTGCCCTTCGAGCTGATGGCTTCCAATTTCCTCCCACCAGAAGACCCCACCAGCACCTGCTTTTTTATGGAAGCCATTACCACCGGATAAGAAGCCTCCTGCCCCCCTGTTCATTTTTTCCCTTTGCAATGTTTGTTTTGTAATATTTAAGTGACATTTTATCACTTTTTACAACTCTCTTACTACCTCTTTCTGCAGATTAACTCATGGTTCCCTACATGTGTCAAATACTTCATATTAAGGTTCAGAGAGATTGGTTCTACCACATTTCCTTTATCTACAAAATCAGTTATCATTGACATCCAAAGCTATGGGTAAACTTGGGCTCTGTCATCTCCTTTACCATCTACCTCCATGTCTTTACAAGAAAAGCAATGACTTTTAGGTTTCTTCTCTCTGTGTGGAGAAGAAAATCCTCACAGAAGAGCTGAGCAATAGAAGATAGTTTATTTCTCAATGTTCAAAGCATATTTTAGACAGGAAGTAATTCAAGCATTGCTCTTTTTTTTTTTTTGTGGAATTATAATAGTCATGTTTTTATGCACTATACCAAGTGCTGCCTTTCTGACTTGTTTCTCTGAATAATTCAAACTATATCTGAATTTCTTTCCTTGGGAAAAAAAAATAAGACTCTGACATGAACATGCAAATTCAATAAAATAGATATTGCAGTGTGCCTAGGAGTATGGTGTGGGAACATTTTGATTTCCTGATTCATGAGAACAGTCCAAGTGTCTAAAGTGGAATTCCCTGCATGGAGTAGGGAAATAATTTCCACTTCGTTATTGGTAATTTTGGAACGATGACAGAATAAATTCAAGTCCTGTATATATGTTTATTCCTAAGGAATTATTTCTCCTACCTTGAACTCTGGGTCTATATTAAGCAAATCTAATGAAATTTTGGAATGACACATCACATGTGATCTGGATACTTGGGGTTTGTTTTCAATATGAAGATCTACCATGTTGATTGGCATTATTGTTGCAAGAATTAACATAATTATAGGACTAAGGTACTGTTAGATAATGGGTTGTCACATCTGATGGGTTAAACTCAAACTGTGTAGAGCTTTTTTGCTAAATCTTTCCTTAGCGTTCAGCATGTTTATTTTATTGATACTGTTCTCTTACAAACAACCATTGTCATTGCTCATAATCACTGCTTACACCATCTTCTGCTACAAACTCCTGGAGACACTGGCTGTGTTGCATCCTGAGCAGTATTATATAATAAAGTAGTAGCTAATTTTTGTTTTGGACAAATTATCCATACACCTATTAATATTTAATCTGTGAAAATTGCGTTTGGATGTTAACATTCTATTCAGATAGATGGGGGCTGCTCATGCCTTGGTAAGTGCCTTGCTGTTTCAGCTGGTTTGTAAACAAGAGGGCCAGAAATCCTTGTGCAGGAGAGAGTTTATCTTTGAAAACAGAAGAAATTTTTTTTTTTTAATTAAAATGTTCAAAATCTTAATAAAGCCTAACATGTAGGAAGTTCTGAAATCCATAAGCTGCTCTTACTGTTTCACTTCCCAATTCCATCTCCATGAAAAGCTGATTTTCGTTTTTTTTTTTTTGCTTTACACCACCCAAATAATGTTGTGCCATAGGGAAAAAGCACTATTTGCATTAATTTGCATTTAGGATTCTGGACTAATCTGGCTTCCACACAGAGCAATGGAAATCCGAACTTTCTCTTTGTTCAGTGTATTCCTCCAATTACTTTCCAGTAGGAAAAGGTAAAGAAACTGATATCATCTTGCAGAAATTGCCTTAACAGATTTTGTAAAGCTCTCCTATTTTTGCCCCATAAAACTGAAAATTAATTGTTATTCAACTAAAGGCAATTGTCTTTAATTAATTGGATTTCTTATATAAAGTTCTAAAGGCAAAGCATGAGAAATCTTTCACCTGAACTTCTAGAGTAGTCAACACTACTTTTTAAAGCAGAGTAGAAGATACAATGCATGTGAATCATTGATTTGAGAAAATATGGTGATTATTCCCTTTGCTGTAGAGTAACTGAACAAGCCTATAAGTATGTAAATTGTAAAATCTTTTCTATTGTCTATGAAAAAGTTTGATTTTATTCTTCCCTGACATGTCTATGGTACCCCAGCCTGTTTTTGTATCTAAGCTGTCAAAGATTTCCATAGATTTGAAAATCTGTCCCCTGTTCCCCATATGAAATGTCACTGTCAGTTTACTCCATGAAAAATGAAGTTTATTTGATGTGGTTGTCATGATCCTTGTATAAGCAATGCACCTATCACTTCTTTCTGCAAAGCAAAAACTGACATGATATGCAGTCAGATTTTTTCCTGCAGTGACTTTTGCAGAGCAAAACCATAGTAATGTGTGCTTTCTTTACTCAGATAATTTACAGAATACAGAAATATGTCATAGTCTAAAGGAGAAGAGGGTAAAAAGCAGGATTTACTCTGTGTGGATGGTTGTAGCTGGAAACCCTGCTCGAAAGCAGCTGTATTCAATGCATGTTTGTCCTTATCTAGTGCAAACTTAATTGTCAAATAATTATGAGGACTGATTGCAAACATTCACCCCTAAGCATCTATGTAGATTTCATCTATCTCATTTTTTATTTCATTGGGACAAAAGGGTAGCGCTGACCATTTAATGAATGATTTCTAACGAGAACCCTCCTGACCTGAGTTAGTACTTTTAAGTTCCTTGTGTTTTCTTCTGGCAATTCCTCTCTATATAACAGGTACATTCAGATTGCAAGTCATCTTTTTTTCCCCCCACTGCTGGGGTTTTTTTGGCCCTTTCTTTTGTATTTTAGGATTGTCATCTCTGTATTTGTCCATTGGATAGCCCCTCCTATGACAATCCACATACACAGACATTCTCTTATGTTCCTGCAGAAAGAGAATCATTTTATTATGGATGTTTGACAACTGCATTTGGAAATTATTCAGTTCCTTCTCATCTGTAGGACTCCATTTAGAGTACAAATTTGTGCAGGTCCAAGACACTATTTCAAGAGTAAATCTCCACGCTAAAGAATGATAATTTTCCCATTTAAAATCTAGAATGGCCAGTAGCTAGCTGGTTAAATGGCTCCTATCTAGCGAGGCCAGTACCTGTGCTGCAGTAATATTGCTGCCTGTGGATGTTTATTTGGTCCCATATATTAAAGAATAGCAGCTACTGAGTTCATGGAACACCTTAATTCAGGTGTTTTAGCATGACTGGGCTTCACTGAAATATGTCTCTGGTACAGCTGTTAACACTGTCCTTAATTACAGCATGGCCCAACTCACCTGTCACCTGCAAGAAGAAAAACAGGTATTTAATGAGCCATATCATAGCCAAGAAGCAAATTCCACACTAAAAGTGGTTCAGGAATAAACTTCCTAATGGATGTTTACGACTTACCTCGAATAAAGTGAGATTTGGTGTTTTAATTAAATACCTTTGCTAGTTTAGGAAGGCCAATTTAAAATATGAATGTAAAGTTTGGCCTACGTTGACCTGCTACATTCTGGTAAATCAAGGCAGCATTTAAGTGAATATTTTAGTCTGTCAAACTAGCCTGAGCAGGTATAATAAATGGAAAAAAAATAAAATTGCAAGTCTAGCTGGATTATATATTATTAATAATAGCCTCCAAGATGTATCAGGCAGTATACAAAAATGGAACATTGGTTATGATGCCAAAGGGCTTGCACAAAAAAAACCCAAAACAGGTAGATAATCAAGGATGTGACTAGAAATGTTTAGTTTTTTCTTTCAATCATATAACTTCCTCTCATTAAAAAAATCAAGCTCAAAACCAACCAAACAAGCAAAATCCCCCCAAAGCCCTGTCAGTTGCCTGTATTTCTTTTCACCTTTTCTAAGTTTATTTTATAGTACAACTCTCACTCACAAAAACACTTCAGGCCTAATTCGTTTATCCTTATATTTGCACTTTTATGTTCCCCATTAATGTGGCATTTGAGTATTTCAGGATCCCTCTGAACAATTCTGAGGTCGAATTTCTGAATAGGCAAGGACTGAAAGGAAAAAGTAGTAAAGTTGTACAGAAGGTACAAATAACTTGGAGGGGACGCCAGATGTGGGACAGATGTGGTTCCCATTTGTTGGCTTTGATGGTCTGCCCTCCCACCACCTGCCTGCCGTGTTTCCCCCTTATCTCCCTGTAATCACTTAAACTGCAAAGCGCTGACTCTCACATGACTTTTATCCTATTCCAAATCCCAAGAAAACAATCTCCAGTTTATTTTTCAGCAGCCTAGTCCAGTCTTTATTTTTGTTCATTGAACTCTCCTAACAGAAGGGGAAGGTTTGGTTTTTGAGAGGTGATGTGGTAAAGCTGTGATGTGGGATCATGGAAGATGTGGGGAGGATATTTTCCAAAATCTTCAAGGAGGAAGAGCAGAGAAATGGAAAACTGGCCTGTTCAAAATCAGCACAGAGAGCTTGTTTTTCTCTTGGGACTAATGATTAATCTGCATCACTCATTGCCATATGGTATCCTGAACTGAACATTAATAAGAATAAAATAACACTCTACTTGAAATGATTAGTATTTAAATTATGTCAGAGTATTGAAAGGATTACAGATCTTATGCTTCCTTGCATAAACGGTCTTGTGGCACTTGTAGTAAAAAGTACACTTTTCACAGGGTAGATTTGTCTCCCAAATGAAGAGTTTTGGGTTTTTTCCTCAGAATGTCACTGTTCAAGACAGGATTTGGGATTAGATGGATGACTGCTTTGATCCGTGCTGGCCATTCCTCTTGACACTCCAGACAAGGAGTTCTAGCGCTAACGTGTGTCGTCTTGAAGATTTTTGATCGTCTGGCTGCCTTGGGAGATGGAGGGCTGCTCCACGATCTGACAAAGTGCTGTGATGTGTTGAGATTTTCCATCAAGCTTTAGGCAGCAGTGAACGTTTAGTGACAAATTATCGCCCACTCAGGAGCAGTGATAGTAAAGGAAATGCTAAGGAGCCTTCAACCCTGCTGGAGGAACCTGTGCTACTGTAATTAAGAGGGTATCAGAAAATCTATGAAAGTTTATTTTATAATCTATTAAAGTTTGGGCCTTTTTTATCCCCCCTCTTACACAGAGTCAGCAAAAGATGCCCTTATTTAGACTGGAGAAGGTTTGAGGGAGGAAGAAGCAGATGTCTGCAGTTATTCCCCAAATGCCACCATTTTGCATCTATTCAGAAGTGTTGCTATTGTTGTTAATAAAGGTCAGCACACCTTTGACAAGTAGATAATGGTGGAAATTGGGCTGTTAATTTTGGTGAAAATGCTATATTGAATTAGTAGATGCTTGAAGAATTGCACAATAGATTAGTAACGAAACGATAGGATCATGTTACCTAATCTAGAAGGGAGAGATTTTATTTTGATTAACTGGAGGAAATACTGACACTGCATGCTTGTACACTCTCTTTTTCACTCATTTTTTACTCAAAACACTCCATAATCCCCTCTTTTAGGACACCTTCACAGCACATATGGTGTGCAAAGTCTCCAGTCCTTGGAGCCCTGTGATACAGTATGGGAGTTAATAGTTCCTAACTGTGGCCATACTGGCTCAGGGTTTTGAAGTTGAAGCTTAAACAGCTCCTCCTGTATAAATTTAGTTTATTTAATGCTGACTTGAAAAATTTAACCCAAAAAGTCAACTCTTAGAGGAGTATGTGATTGCTTGAATTCAATAAAAACACTGTATTTTTGGGAAGTGTTAAATTTGGATCAGAGTTGTTATGGATCAGGACACAGCAGAGAAGAACAGCTTACCTTGAAAGCAGAGGGCTGCAGGGAGATCTACAAATATTTGGACATATCCTCCATCAACAGATGCTGAACCAGAAACTCGTTTTTAAAACTGCCATTAATGTTAGAACACCCTGGGTGTGTCAGCATCTATGACTCTACAAAAATTATCTCTTCCAATTATTGACGACAAGCAAAGATTTTTCTGGGGTGGGGGAGAGTGATGAAGTCCGTGTGTTCACATCCCAAGAATGGAGTAGAAAAAGCTGATTCTTGGTTCACTTGGCTACATGTGAGAGATTCCACTGAGCTCTGGTCTTGTGTGTGCATCAGTGGCTGTGCTGGTGGTGTGGGGGGTTGATTTTTTTATTATTATTTAGAAGTTGTTTCTTTGTTTTAATCCAGTTGTGGGAGTGCTCTTGTGCCTGTTTAATACAGAATACAGCCAGGTGCCTCTGACCCCAGATTTGTAGGGCAATGTGGGTTGTGCAGCCCACAAGGCCCCCAGAGCTGAGCTTTCCTGGGCAGTCATCCCACAAATGCTCACGTCCCCAGTCTCTAACCCAGTGAGTGCAGCATCCCTAATCCTTCCTGCTTTGCATTCCATGAGACCCATTCAGCTCTCATTAGAGAACCTTAAGGAACACTTGGGAACTTTTTTTTTAATTTTATCCAGGGTTTTTAAGGTCTCTAAGCTGGAAGCACAAAGCTGTTCCATTCCTGAGAGTAGCCAAGGAGCCCTGGTAAGGCTGGGATGCTTTGAGGCACACTGTCACAAGGACACACAGCTCACCCAATGTATTTCCAAAACATTCCTTTTCTGTGGATATTTGGTAGCTGTTTTTCAGGGATTCAGGGAGAACTGTAAATGTATTTTTACAGCAGGACAGTAGGGTGTGTGAAACATGCAGATGGTGTTTGAGGGTGGTTCTGAAAGCCCATTTTGAAGACTGAGCTGGGAGGAGTGATGCCTGGTGCATCTTCTGCCATGTTTGCTCATATAGTCCCAGATTTCATCTAGTGGGAGATCTTTTGTCTCCAGTCCAAGAGAGATTTTGTAAATGAGTTAGCACGTGTGGAGGGGAAACTCAGAGCAAGATCCAGGGGTGAACCCTGTTGACAGAATTAGCTACTCTTCTCTGGTTCAACCTTATGCAAATCGCAATGTGACTTAATTGATCCAGGAAGTTTAGTGTTTTTCTCTTTGTTTGTTTAATTCAACAAAGCCCTTCCACTGATTTTCTGTGGATTTTTGGATTGAACTCTCAGGCGAACAGTGAAGTAATTGTGACTACTAGAAGAACTAAGGTTAAAAAGCTTTTAATTTTATATTACTTCCCAAACACTCGGGGGCTCAGATTCAATAAAAATACCAGTGCTTTTGAATTTTGTTGTTGATCTCTGTACTGTATTAAATTATGCATTAATTTAATAAGTGCTCTATTGAAAGATGATCCCCACCTATGTATGTTTAACAGCGAAGCTTTATTCCCATGTTGTTTAAGTGGTGTATAAATATATAATTTAAACTCCCCCTTTGACTGAGGATGGTTATAAAAGACGCAGAATTAGAATGCACAACTTTCTCCTTTTATTTTCTGGTGTCTGAATAGGTGCTGAGCACTGCCTGGCTTTGTCTGGCCTAGCAGCTACCCCAAACCATTCTTCGGGAGTGGCAGAGCAGAGATAGGAGTGGAAGGGGAGAAGAGACACCAGCACTATCTCTGAAATACAATCAGATTGTGGTTTTATTTTGTGTTCCCTCTAGCAAGTCACAGTTTGATTGTTTAAATGCACCTGGGGTTGAGGAGACTTGGGTCTAGGGAGCATTATAAGAAGTACATAATTCTAAAAGAAAAATCCTTTCTCTTGTTCAAAAAAAATTTTATAAAAAGAACTTTTAAGTATTGCAAAGTGCTCTTGTTAGTTCTTTCAAATATGCAGGGAACGTGGCATGGTCCATGGATCTCTTCAAAAGTGCTTTGTCATCAAAGGCTTGAATGTAATAATAGATTTCAGAATTATTCAGTTACACAAGATTCAAACAATACAGGCTGTTGTAGTGTTTCAGAGGGAGCAGTTAGCATCAGTGAAGGATTTTAATTTTGTTTTTCTGCTTAAAATATTTCTTAAATAAAGCCATAAAAAAATTCTATACAAAATTTAAAGCAAACATCTATTAATAAAAAAATCTTAATTTCAGTTTCTGGAAAGGAGTTCATGTATAACCTTAAAAGAAGTTAATTAACTTTTGTTTTATTTGCATCTAAGATACTCTAATATCTGATGTTTAAGTTCAGTTCCACTATGTGTTACTTCTTGAGCCCTTGTGAAGGTAAATATCTTAAGCATGATAAAAACCTAAGTATGTGCATCAACTCATAATGCAGATTTATTCATTCAATATCTGTAGAATCTCCAGTTAACTACAGTCTTAATATGAAAAGGATTGAGCTGCTTGGTGTTCTACAATTAATTTCTACAATTACCACTATTTATTTTACAAATGGATAAATTAAAAATACTACATTACTCATAATTGTGTTGTTCTCACTGATTTCTTTTACAGTTGAGGCCTGCATCCCAAAAAGAGAATTTTCACCAGAGGGAAAACCCTGTGGGTATTGGTGACCATGCATTTAAATCACTGTTTGTGGGTGGGTATGTGTGTAGAATTCCACGAGAACAGGAAATGAACAGGAGCAGTCATTTGCAGGGCGTTTGCAATTCTCCTCCACTGTTCAGAGTTCCTGAGCTGCCAGTTTGGGCAGGCTGGGCCACTAAAAACTCCTGCTTGGCCACTGCCAGCATGGCAGTGCTGGGGCTCAGGGTCTTTTGGCATGGGGGTATATCAGTTTGACATTGGGGTATATCAGTTTGACATTGGGATATATCAGTGCTGTAAATCCGTTAGGCAGTGTGCAGCATTTCTAAACTCTTGAGCTGATAGGACAGAGCGTGCAGAAATGGAGTGTGTACCTGGTACTAATCTTGTCCAAAAGGTTCAAAACTTCTGGGTCTTCTGTTGATCAATTCCACCTTATTTACACTCCTAAATCTCTTTGCTGTAAGTGCTTGGTTGTGAGTGCAGAGTAACTCATGCATGGGCAAATTTAGGTGCAGTGGCAAGCTGGCCTTGGTCTGGACTCACTAACAGCTGCTCAGTGGAGATGTGTAGGCAGGCTGACACTTTTCCAAGTGAGAGAAAGTTTTGCACTTTAAACTTTTGTTTGTCTACATCACATCTGTGGCAAATATCTGCAGGCTCTTCTTCTGTGTGGATGCATTAGAGGGGAGATGGGGTACCTTACGCAGAATATTTTGCATCAGCCTGTTTTTTATTCTCCTTCTTGGCAACCTCCTGAGGAAACAAGACATATCAAAATTAAAACAGCAGCAAGGAAAAATCAGTTACTGAGGTGAAGTTGAGAAAAGCAAAAGTGACAGCAGTTATATGAAGAAGCGCTGGCTCTTGAAGTTAAGCTGCTCTGTCACATACCATCAATCGGACTATTATCTGGCACAGGAGGACTGTAATAAATTGTCAGATTTTCTTCTTAGCTGAAATGATGGGATGGAAATTGTGCTGTGTATTTTTGGACAGGCATGGGGGGGAGAAATCCAGCATGTAGCCGATTTCCTCACATGCCAGACCTGCCATGATGCACAAACCCAATTTCCTAAATGTAGCTCCTAGCAATCTTATATGGTAAAAGCTAAAATGGTTAAAAAAGAAATCCTAGCTCTTCTCTGGGAAAATAATGTCAAGGAGGAGAAAAGTCACTAATGAGAGACAAACTATTTATATATACATTTATATTTAAAACATTAAAAATGTTGTTTCAGATGGGTTTTTTCTCCTTATCAAAGAAAGTGATGAGCAATGCAAGCTTTTGTATATCGCTGTCTAGTTCTGTAGTATTTTCATTTGAAGTAAACTTTTGCAGAATTGTGGTATCAGAATGTTGGTTATTTGATAGCTGAATCTCATTATCATTGCCATTGTGTGGGACAGGATATGGAGAAGTTATTATATATGGAAATAGTTCATGGGGTGCATACAATCTGATTTAGGCTCTGTGACTGAGAAGCAGCTGGTGACATGTAGTGATGGTAGGATCAGCAGATAAAAATACACTTTCAAAATGTTTTATGTTCTCAGTAGAGGAACTTCTTCAGTAGAATAATTGTATGATTAATAGGTAAATCTGTTTTTATATATGTAATAACAGGCTATTGATACCCATTTTAAAAGCCTTAGCTGGATCGTAACCTAACTGTATAGTCAAATATGGATTATTTTGTATGGCCAGCATCCTGCTAAGACTTCAAGGACCTTGGAAGGTAGTACATTTTTCTAAAATATTTATAATATTGTAAAGAACAAGTTCTTATTTGACCAGTACTCTGCAAAGACATCAACAGAAACACCTTAATGAGGGGCTGAAATTCTAAGTGGGTAACTGTAGAAGCCATTAAGGCTGCCAGCTTTGTTCCTCTGCTTCTTTATGACCATTAGCTGGGCATTCACCTTTCCCTCTGTGTTCCACTCAGCTGCAGCTGTAGTTTAGTTGCGTAAAAACTCACTTTGGAGCCTTTTCAACGGGCTTGGGGAGGGTCAGACAATGAATCAAATGTGAAAACACATCTACTGCCTTCAGCTTTCCCTTTGTGAGCCTTTGCAGGCCACTTAATGTGGAAGGTTCAAGCTATGAATTACAGCAAAGACTTAGATCTCAGTGTATCTTATTAAATGTTCTGTGTACATAATATTTTCATTATTAGATAAGGCTGTAAAATGTGCATGTTTTACGTAGGCCTTCCTTCTTGGCAAAAGAGGAATATCAGAAGGTATAAAAACGGCACATTGGAAATTTTTTAAATATCAGTTCAAGGGTCTTGGTAGTAGGTTCTGAAATAAGTTCCTTTCCATGAGAAAATGGAAATTTCACCTGTTGAAGTCAATAAGTATTTGTACAAGCCAAGTAAGAAAGAGTGGAACAACAAGAACAGAGTAGCAGAAACCAGTGGAAAACACATCCTGGGCTGGATCAATCAGAAATATGAAGGCTGTAAAAGAATCAGCAAGTCTGACAGAATACTGGGAAGCAGAGAGCAAAGCTGAGAATCATGTGGTGAAAAAATCGATTATTGACTTGCCTTATTCCACTGCCATTAGAATCTGAGCCAAAAACGGAGGTGCCAGAGCACGTCAGAGGAGTGCAAAAAATCCTCGAGCTCCGACTCCATTGATCTCTGAATTCTGAAGGAGCACACAAGCAGGAGCAAGCTGTTAACAAAAGGGGTCTTCTGCATCTAAATAAACACTGGTGGAAGGAAGAAGGCAGCAGCTGCTGCATCAAGTTTTTACAAAATTCTAGAAATGATCCTGGGATCATTTCAAAATGACAAAACATGTTGGCAAAATGTTTCAAAGTATCTAAAACCTTCTAAAATTCTTTAAGAAAAGAATTCTGAAATACTAAATTATGCCCGCATAGCTTCTGTAATAGGATATTTTCCCATCCTGCTTCTTTAGGATTTCTTGTTTGTTGATTGAATAACAGATACACTGGAACATGTTGGAATAATTCCTTGGAATATTAAAAGATTAAAGTTTCTGACAGATTAATAGAAAAGGAGTTGTCATGAATTGTCAGGTAAATTATTGCTTTGGATTAGAAACTTGATAAGAAACTAAAGCCAGGGTAAGAAGAAGTAAACAATTTAGAACAGTGTTGCCTCAAGGTTCCACTCTGGTACAATAATAACAAAAAAAAAAAAAATGGCTTAAAGTTGCAAACTGATTGATGGCACATGAGAAAATACATTAGTAAATGTCAGAGAGGTCCAAGGATTTATGAAGATTTGATCTCAGCTGAGAAACTTTGGTTTCACCTTTGTGTACTAACAGGTATTCTAATTGTTTATACCTCGTGCAGCCTTTAAAGAATTGGGGCAACCCGTGTTTGAAATACTCTTTAGGTTTGTAAATACATGTTGCTACATTTTATGTTTTCTTTTACCATGGGAAAACAAGGTTTCAGAGGATTATGAACAGAGTTTTGTTGAGTGCAAAATTTCTTAGTGTCACATCAAAACTCATGATTTAACTGAAACCAAATATTTCTTTAATTTCAGAAAAACTGACATTATTCTATGAGCTGTTGCTATTGCAATTGATTTTTTTGGTGCTTTTGGTGTGGGTATATATCTTCATTCTGTGGCTAAAGCAGTGGGCCACAAATCTTTACAAGCCTTTACAAAGCTCCCCAAGCATGAAACAGATTTCACGAACCATCTGCTGTGTGAAGGACACGTTGAAGGAGCCCCCCATTTCTCCAAAGCATCAGCACATCCATGCAAATCCCTGTTCTCCTACCTGCGCTCGGGAGAGTGATGGAGTGCGGTGTCTGCACAGCTCATTGAATCCTCTCTGAGCTGTGCAGCCCCGTTCACAGGGGCACCAGGTCCGGAGGTAACGCCAAAAATGCAGAGCGCACTGAGGTGTTCAACGCTTTCATCTCCAGCAGAGGTAGTCAGCTCCTTAATGTGCATAATTACTCTGAGAATTAATTTTATCCAGAGTCCCACTAAGGGTATAACGGAATTTTGTAAAGCAGCTAAAACTTCTGGAGAAGGGTGAACTCGTGACATTCAATGCTGAATTAACAGCAGTTCCTCAAAGGATTAATCCCTTATTTGTCACACTTGAGGTTACTGTACCGAAAGCCTGCTTGAAGAATGAGAGAAAAAACAAAGTAAAAAATGAAAATGCATGAGTAATGAGTTCAGGGGTTTTTTTGAATTTCTTTTTCCTTGTTTGTGTTACTAACTGAACCAAGCAATTTAGCCTACTTAAATCAAATGTCAAGACTTTTCACCCAAATTGATTACAGTGACTTTTGTACACCAGAAAAGATGTTTCGGGCAGCAGGACCTTGTGGTGCATCAACTTCTTCTGGAGACTGTGACCTTGCTGTGGGTTTCTACTTGTCTTATCCTAGCAAGATGATCTTGGCCAGAAAGGCCTAGCACATGGAAAGATTTCTTGACAATCAATGTTTATTACTGTTAGTGTAGCTCAAATCCAACCCTCCCCCCCAAGCATTAATTGTCAATAGAAGAGTAGTAAGCAGCAAAATTAAAACAAAAAATTAAACTGTTCATCATAATCAGTAAAACACAGAAGCTTCCTGGAGCACTTAAGACCCTTTAAAGCAGAGTAGCAGGGAGCCTTCAACACACCACTGCCACAACCCTGAGTGGAGGCCAAGTGGCCCTTCAGCAGATTTTAGCACTAATTTACATGAATTGCTTATATTCTACTTTGATATTCCTGTGCATATTCCATAAGTCAGAGCATTTAAAGCTCTGACTTTAAATTCCATTCCAAAAGTTGCCCTGACAGCCCAGACATTTCCTCTTCCATATGACAGGAAATCCAATCCTGGGCTTTGCGCTGGGGAGTCTGTGCGATTAAAATATGTACTTGGAATGGCACTTGGATTCAGGGAAGTTTTTGCAGATGTATCAGTTTGATTGCTTTACTCAGAACTTTTATTTTGGAGGAAAATAGCTCCTTGTTTAAAAGAAATAAGGAAGGCGCCTCCTGTGTAAAACTGTCTCTTTACTCCCGTCTTGGACTTTTATCTTTTTTGTTGAGTAGTGAAGTAAGTTTAAAAGAAATTAAATTCTGTATCTGGAATGCCTGGGTTTACTACAGATTGAATTGGGAAGTTTCACTGTTTGAAGAAGTTTTCTCTTTTATTCACCTCTTGCAGCTCAGAGCTATCTCCATCATGTCATAAAAGAAAACAAGTAGGTAACAGAATGAAGTAAAAGAGGCAGATTTTTACAAGTGTTAGCTGGGGGGCTTTCTTGTCCTTCAACATTGATTTTTACTAAATGCCATAGGCGTAATTCTATTCATTCTTGGGAAGTGATTCCCTAAACTGCAGTATAAAACTTGGCTTATCACCTTAAAGACAATCTTAGTCATTCTGGAAATCTCATAAGGCAGTCTCATAGGAAATGTTCCTTTCATTTGCTTACTCCGGTTGAGTTTCTCTTATCGTGCTATCCAAAGGCAGCTTGCTTGGTTTTATTCATTCTTGCCCCTGCTCTACTCCTAAATAAGCCTCAAAGAGACTGCAGTGCCTCAAGTCTGACATTGTAAACTACATTTTAAAATAGTAACAAAGAATGGGGGTTAAAAAGTTTATGATCTAGTCCAAATTTTAAATCAATGCCTATTTGTCCCAAATCAATGTTTTGTTAACTGCAGATTAAAAGGAAAAAGTAATTCCAAGATAAAGTAATCCAGGAGTCATTTCAAGATTCATTAAATCAGCTGTGTCAGTTAAACTTTACAGCAGGCTGTTACTTCCTCAAATAGAGAGCATGGAATTTAAAATAAATAAGAATTTTATATAATATATAGTACTGGAAGTGAATTCAGCACAATCTCCATTCACAGTATGAGTTGATAGTGACAACGTCCTGAGCTTCCACTTGTCCTGCTTGAATATGGTCTTGGTTTATAAAGATTTGAAGTCTAAAGCCAGGAAAACACCAGAAAAATTAGAGAAATAGCAGATTAATCTCTCCTTGGCTGTGTAAACATAATTCTGTATATTGAATTGAGAGGTTGCTAATCCCTTACAATCATGTTTCTTCCAATTAAGTTGCAGGGCTTTAAATACTTTCAATCACAGGAGGCTGGAGAAGCAAGTGCAATGTCATGAAGGAGAGGAGGGCGGTAATCCTAAATGAAAATAATTTTATTAGGAGAGAAAGCAAGCAGCAAACAGAAGTTCTGAAGAGGAGAAGTTCAGAAAATAAAAGATTCTGCAAAATGTTCTGACCCCCTAGGGAAGCGAAGAAATAAAACTGGGATTTTCAGCTTGATTAAAGTTTGATTTATGAGCTGCTTTTTGTTAACAGCAGTGGAACAGAAGGAGGAGAAAAAGGATTTAACTTGTAAGGGAGAAAATTCTTTTGGAAATTGCCTTCAAGTTCATGGAGTTTAAAAAAATGTGACAGCTGGAATTGTTTTGTAAGTCTTCCCCGTCTAGCTCTTCTTTGCACTCCACTCCCCTGCAATGCATAGTTAGTAATAAATTATAAGTAATAGTGATCTAAAAACTTAGGTACCTAATTTGATGTTTTATTACAGTTCAAGGGTAAATAGCCTAATTTTGGGGCGTATCTCCTGTATTTATGTAGTGTGCAGACTACATAGGTGCCCAAAAAATGCATCAGAAGATCTAGGAGGAATTCAAAAGCCTGATTTCTGTAAATGTAGTGCCTTGCACAGAGGTTATTGCATGCAGGAGATCAGGAGGTGGGAAAAAAATTAACAAAGTGCTGCCCAAAAAGGCAGTCTTTAACAAATGGAACTGAGATGAGGAAAGTGTAGAACAGTAAAGAGTTTCTTAGGATTTTCTCCTGCTGGGAAGGAAGGAACATGGGTCAGGTTAGGACTGGCAGGGAGTGGTGGGCGGTCCAGCTTTTTTCTCAGTTTATGGAGATATTTGTCCATCTTTGTTTCATGAAGCTCTTGCCCAAGTTGATGTCAGCACCTAGACCACAGAAGAGGGGAAAAAAAACCCTAAATTTTTCCTGCTGTCCCTTTCTCTGTAAAATATTAACTAAGGGACTGCTGGACCCAGCAGCTCTGGGCAGGTGCTGTTCCCACAGGTCTGGTTCTCCAAAATGGAGCAATGCTGCCATCCCCCCTCAGATCCAAAGAGAGACAATGTGCTAAAAGTTACTAATTCCTGCACTGAAGGGTTAACAAAAATGCTGTCATGCCCTATAAGCAATAATGGCGTCACGTGGGCTTACAAATTGAAAGTTACTATTGTAGAATACCTTTTGAAGGTAAATGTAGGAGTAAAATTGCTTTTCAGTTTGAATTGCCTCAGACACTGAAAATTCTGAATTGTCATCGTAAAAAATTCAAGCTGCTTGTGCTTTAACCACCCTTCACCTTTCATTTTCAGATGAAGTACCAAATCTGTGTAAAGTAATAGCACACAGAGATATCTTTCTTTTTTTCACTGAAAAGACATTATAACTTATTGTCCATCAAAAGTTTTAAATGTGACCATGATAGGATAGTTTGCAATTACGTTAAATATGTTATTAATTTCAGCTGAACTTGAATTCTAAACAGACTCCCAAAATTCAGCTTTAATAACTATGAAGCTGTCACTGTGATAGTTGATACTGTAATTTCATTTGTAAACACTCTGACTGTGCATTTGTCAGTAAAACATACTAAGTAGTACACAGGAGCTGTTGAAAATATTTTACCCATCATCAGGGCTTTGTAATTTCTAAAAATTTCCCTGTATAAGTCCAACTATACCCACTTTACTTCTACATGCTATATATATAGCTGAGTGGAAAAATTGGAGAAAGTATAAATAATGGATTTTGAAATAATTTTTTTTCCTTAAAAATATGCCAGTAAATAATGCATGTAATTTTATAGAATTCATGAATTTAAAATTATCTTGCGTGTATATCAGCAGATATTAACATCTGCCTAAAAAAAGGGATCTGGACAGGCATGGTATTATGCATCTGTTGACCCAGCAAAATCTCCATTTCACTGTTTCAGCAGAAGTCAGAATGAAATATAAGAGTTTCCCAACTGTTAGCCACAGCAAGGTTTTCAGTCCGGAAAGCTGAAGTTTGTCTCGGGTACCTGATGGGATGGGCAATGACCTATCAAAGTGTCAGTAAACCTCAGCGTTGCCCGCCCCCAGTTTGCTGTGGGCTGTGTGGTACTGGAGACCCCTCCACCACAGGTGCCTGGTGCCACCCCACAGCAGAGGGGAGGCTCAGGCGTGTCTGTGCCCCCTTCCCGCAGAGGAGTCACGGCTCCCAGCCCACCCGGCAGTGCAGGAGGAGCAGACCTGGGGCTGGCCCTGGCCCCTTCCCTTTCTCCAGCCCCAGGCACCTTCCTCTCCCTGTCAGAGGGGCGCAGAGCAAAGGAGCCCCAAGGACACGGTGGAGGGCAGGCTGGCACAGGAAGCGGGGAGGGAAGGGGGTGCTGGCACTGCTCCATCCCAATCAGACGAGAGCAGAGGATGTGGCTCCCCTCACCCAAAGCTGCTCCAGTTACATCCTTGAAGAGGTTATAGCTCTGCGAAGAAAGAGCAAGTTAGTGAAGAGAGAAGAGATTTGAAACATCTGAGATTTGAAACATCTAAGCTACCACAGACATGGTGTGTAGCAAATAGTTTGGCATGAAATCAAGATTAAATGTTTGTTAAAGACGTAGATAGCATCTTGGCTGAAAAATCTCGGCAAGGGCTTCCATCACAAATCTAAAAGCTAACTGGGTTTTTTGCTTCATGGGTGTGCAGCCATCGTGATAAAATCAGACAGTATAAAGAAACAAGGCTTGCCCACCAGATGTGTTTGCTTTAATAAAGGCAGGGTACCTTCTCTCCCAGCAGTGCCCACATTTAACACCAGCTTGGATGCAGCAACGGGAGGTACTGGTGCATTTAAATGTACAAATACCAGTCTGTAAAGTCAGTGTCAGAGATTAGAAAGTACAATTTGGTGTCTTCTCTGCGGAGAAGGGTTATCTTTATTGCAGTGTAGGTGGCAGGGGGCTGCTGCATGTAGAGATTTGTCCCTACCATCACGGTACCTTTTAGACGATCTTCCTGTCACTTGGCTGTTCCCAGGCTGTCTCTGTGCCACTTAAAGAAGCTGGACTGTCACAACACTCCTGGCTGCCACTGCCGAGCTCGTGGAGGAGAAGTGGCTTAAGTACTGCTGATGAGTGTTATCTGTAATTTACCAAGAAAAGCAGAAACTTTCAGGGTTAAAATTCTGCCCTCTCATATCTTTTCTGGGTGCTATTTTATTTTTAATGTACTCTTACAAGGTAGCTTTGAAGTCGTTTCACATAAAAGAGCCTCCAGCCGTACATCTTACAAAAAGCACGTAGACCTCCTTTAATCATTCTTTTTATTCCTCTGACTTGAGTGTGATCTCTGTTCCACTCTCACTGATGGAGCTGGCACTTTATCTTCATCCAAATTTATTCTCGATCTAATTCAACAGAACACACGGCAGAACAGATTTCCGAAGTGGAATAACAGCCACTTAAATATTGTTTAAGCCTACCACATACAGAGGCAACAATTTCAATTTCTTCAGAATTATGTTACATCTTCAACAAACATGATTATTCTTCCTCCTTCTTTGTTAAGACCCCGTCTAAGTCATAGCATGTCCACTCTGGGCCAGAGGTTTTTTTATGTGATCATTGCTACACTTTTTGTATTGGAGTGATTTTTTTTTTTTTTAAACCAGCATGTTGAAGGATGGGTTTTGTTTTTTTCAAGCAGAAAATGGGATGGTTCTGCTTGGAACATGAGCTACTGAGTGGGGAACTTCACCTGCTCATTAATAATGAAATTTAGCCCTTTGGACCCAGTGGTTCCCAGACCACAGAATTCACAGATCGTGTGTATTCCCACACTTATTTTAATCAGAATGAAATGCAGAGATCAGCAGAAATGCATTTATTGCTCACTTTCATAGAAATACTACTCAGCCTGCAGAAGAAAAATGCTTTGAAATTTATTACTATCTTAAAATTTTGGGTCGGGTGGGAATTGTTACCTTGTCCCATCTACCTCTGTATGAATAGAACTGTAGGTCAGCTAAAGTGCAATTGGATTTAGAAGCTGGGATGTCTTTTTCTCATTAGCCAGTACATGAAGTAGCAAAAAGGTCTCCATTACACAGATTCATCTGTGTGAAATAACTTTGCAAGAAACTTTTTTGTTCAAGTGTCCCTTTCCTTTCTTCACTAAGCAGCTTCCTAGGAAGTAAAAGAAAAACATTATTAAGGCAAAGTGTGTCCTAGATCAATCAAAAATTACTCTTGTCATCTAGGTGATATTTCTTGGTGTGCTTTTTGCTAGGAAGGGCACTTTTTTTTTTTTAAACTTTTGAAATAAAAAAGGAAAAAAAAAGAGAAAAGGACTCCCCACCAAACTTTAGCCATGCAATAATACCTAGTTCAATTATCCTAAGATTTTTGTTCCCAATCTTACAACACGATAAGTATAATAGATATCTTTATTTTATAAGGATATTCTGCATGAAGTGCCTGTCAAAGCAAAATCACAATCAAACCTGGAGTACTCTGGCCTTCAACCTTTGATTTAGTACAAAGAAGAGAATCACAAGTGGTCACAGAGTTCATAAATTAGCAGCAGCGGTGCTGTCACAATTGTGCCATGACTATGACATGTCATTTCCTCACTGTGATTAACTGTGCTTTACCAGAAACCCATTTTTCAGTACAACAAAATGGGAGAATTAAGTTTCCTTTATATTTCACTTACTTCATTGTGCCCATAGACTTCAGCCCGTCTGATCCAAATTGGTTAAATGTTAAAGCAATTTGGCCTCTTTTCAGCTCCAGTTTCTACTTTCAGCACCTGAAGACCGTGAACTCTGTCTTTCTAAAGGGTAAACTCCGTTTTATTTTCTGTTATGTAAGCTAATTTGTGAGGGGTTCTCATAATGTCATGTCTGCAAGGAGATGGCAATGAGTGTCTTAAAGTTCAGGCCAAACATGGGGATTTGCTGTTCGTGTTGTAGGATTAATTAGCACTAACTTAGATCTTTTCCAAATGTCCACAATCTACAATTCAGAAAACGGAAAGTCTCATCTACAAGTGATCTGAGACCTTAGACAAATTCCACCAGAAGTGTATTTAGAGCAGACATTGGGATTCCTCTGTTGAATCTCTGGCTGTTCCATTGATTCATTATTTTTTTCACTTAGCCTTCAATTCTTTCTCCATTAGTGGCTGTCATATTGCTTACATTTTTATGGGGCCATGACACCTAATTATTACATTTGGCAAACTCTGACATAGCCAAATGCTTTTTAATAAATAATAAGGTGTTATTGAATGAAAGCTGCTCATATTTTCACCCCTTTCCTCACTGTGCTGTGTTGCAACCAGGCCTCAGAGATAACCAGACCAACCAAATCCAACACAAGTAACCTTAAACAAGATCCTGAGATCCAGGTCCTTTTAGGGATAATGAGATGATAATTTATGCATAAAGAAGCAGTGCAGTACCATCTATAGAAATGACTAATTCTGTTTTGCCCAGCTCTGAAGGGAAAGGGAACGAGCACAGCTCAGTAAGGTTTGTTGCAGCATTACTTGAGCAATTTAGATGTGGTTTCACCCGTGCTGTAAATTATGATCCTCTCTGATTCCCCATGTTTCACTTGAGTGATTCCTGTGCTGGTTAATTTCCTCAAAGGGTTTCTGATTTGGTTTGGTTTCTTTCTTTAATTTGCTAATGTATCCATTCTCTGGACAGCCATCCCATTATATTTACTCTGATAACCTGTTCATCATGTGGACCATTGATTTTTTTTCATAACTTGGTTATCTTTGAGCCCTTCATCACAAAAAGTTTTTCCTTGGCAACAGATTATCATTTTGAACCATATTTTAGTCATTTTTTTGCCAAGCATGGTTCAAGATTGCCTCAGTATATTCTTGGTCAGTCCAAAAATTGTTAATCTGGGGTTGCCCAATTTCTCAGGGTCCCGGAAAATTCAAGGTAGGTAATAGCAAAAGAACATACCTGTGTGCACACGTGTGTGCAGTGCTTTTGAAACCACTTGTTACTAACATCCTATGTTAATGGAGGTTCTCAAAGATGTTGTTTAAAAATAATTTGATTCTCTTCAGACTGCAGCAGTACAGGCAGGATTGATTTTAAGGTGTTTTGGGTTTTTTTTAATTAAGGTTCCCAGAACCATAGAGCAAGTGAAATGCTGCAAAGACATATTTAGCCTTGCCCAAATGGAAGGATGTTTTCAAGATCATGAACACAGATGGGTTTGCCATTATCCATCACATAAGAAGGGGAAAAAAATAAACAACAACAAACCAAACAGCAGCATTTTATGTTTTTGTATGGCTAGATCATGCTGGAGACTTGTGAGTCAGCATTCCCCATCCCAGTTTGTTGGTCCATGGCTGTGGGTGCTGCCCTGACAGGGAACACAGCTGTGCTTGCAGCCAGCAGCGGGGCTCAGGGCAGTGCTGGTGGCTGCAGGAGCCGTCCCTGCCGTGCCAGGGGGATCCCCTGGAACCCCCGGTGAGGGATGCTCTGGGCTTGGCGTGCTCACAGCTGCCTGTGCTGGTGCTCTCTGCCCTGTTCTGTGCCACTGGGCAGCAAAGGGAAGGGCTGGCTCTGCTCAGGAGGAGAACTGGGCCAGGGCACTCAGGGCTCGTCTCAAACCCCAATCGTTTGGGACCTGCCATGTACCTACACATTGCTGCTGATTATAGTGTCACACACAGGATAGCAAAAGCATTCATTAAATTCTTGATAATTTTCATGACCCTGGCCCTGCAATAATAAAATACTGCTACCTTAGTTATTGCTTCTTAATTGCCCCCGGCGTACAGGTGAATGCACAGTGGATTTACTGCTGGGGTGCTGTACATGTGCATTTGCAAGCAGTGGCTGGGGTTTATGTGAGCTGAGTGGATCAAGTAAACTGTAACACGTGCCAAAAAAATTTAAAATTTCAAACAGAAGAAGAGAAGTTTAAGGGACTCCTCTAGTTTTGGAAGGCACCAATCACAGTGGTGTTTAAATACCTAGCAGATCTGTGCTTTCAGGCAGTTCAGATGCAATTTCACCAGCCCTCTGAGAATTAATTATGTGCCTTTCCATCTATTCCATATATAATCTATATATTCCCACTATGAAGATTTTTTTTTTGTTCATTTCTAGCTAAATATTTTATGCCAGTATCTTGCACTGAAAACAAAAATCTGTAATACTAGGGAGAAAAAGAAGAGAAAGCTGCTCCTATTCTCTGTTCAAATCTGGAGAATAAAGGAGGAGCCTTAATCAAATGGATATATCCTTTGGTGTACATAACAGCCTGGCACTGGCTATGAGTTCTCTTCTGAGCTTTGTAAATGAAAGTCAGGAGTTCAGTGGAGGATTGTAAACTGCATCAGCTGGGGATTTATAAAGGGAATATATGGCCAAAGGATTCTTCTTCAGGGCTTCAGCTGCTCAGAAAATGTGCAGTCCTATGGAATACAGATATAAGCACAGAAACGTTCAGAAACTCCGAAGTTTTGTTAAAATGAAAAAGAAAAATATTTCAAGAGTAAGCTGAACTGTGGTTTTTTTCTGGATGTTTCTGGAAGAATGGAATATAATAACAAAATAAGCTCTATAATGGTGACCATTAGGAAAGTGCAGATCGAATGGTTAAGGTGTTTTTCCGCTGTTTACAAATCTCTGGCCTTCTTTTTTATTATCTGAATAATACCTCTGCAATCCTGTAACCCAGAAATAAATCCCTGCCCATGGTAAGAAAGCTGAGGAAATCTCATTTTTCTGAACATTTTTTAATTAGTTTGGATGGAGGGAAAAAGCCAGTCCTGGCAAAACAAGAATAGTTCTCAACAGAACTTGTTCTGTGTTTTCTCTCACCTGGCTTAAACCAGAAGTACATTTTAAAAATAAGCTCATATTAATTGCAAAATCTTCTAAAGTATGGGGTTTTTTGAGACTCAGATGGTTTTAAAAGGATGTGAGAAGAGTCTGAAAAGTTAGTATGAAGAGATATTTTAGCACATAGTTCCTCCCACCTACCTCAGGCATAGGGTTGTGGGCTATCAGGGGTTGGAATAATCCTGCTCTCCTCTTCCCTTGGCCTTTTGGTTGCTTTGTTTTCAAGCAATTCTTTAGTTTTAAGTACCTGTTCTACCTAAATCTACCTCTGTTTTAAATCTACTTTTCTTTTAGCATTCACAGTCCAATTTATTCTGTATTAAGTTACCTGAAAGCCTCACTTGTGCTTGTAAATAAAATAAATTAAAACAGCATCCAAGTTTTAAGTCCACTTCCTGGCAGTTACTCACTGCATTGAAGGCAATGTAATTAATTGGTCAGTTTCTTAAGAGACTTGTAATGCTGGATATATTGATACAGCCGAACTGGAAAAGCAATATTTGAATTTCTGTCATTATTGCTGGATTTCTCTCTATAAAAAATCCATACTACAATTATTTATACTGCTTAGCCATGGCTAAGGGGTGATTGCAGATCTGTGGATTTACAGATAGCAATCCTTTCATCACCCAGTTGTGTGTTTCAGGAGCGCAGGATTTGGAGGTTGTGATAGTTGCCATGGCACCCACATGTGTACCAGGAAGATTGTCGGGAAAGGGTGATTTATGTTCACAACAAACTGAATTTAAAAAAAAGTGATCAGAGGTGAGTGGTACATTTTAAGCCGCGTTCCTTAGAAATCGAATCCTTTTTCTTCTTGGTGCGAGGCCAAAGTTCTGATTCTCTCTGCCAAAAAAGTGCTGATGTGGAGATGTGGCAATGGCTTGGGCACGGCTCTGGGGTGGTGCTTTAACAGCCCTGCTCTGGTTCCTGCTCACTCTCTCAGAGTGCCAGTGCCACTCCAGGTAAAGCTTAACTGCACGAGGGGCAGATGCAGATGGCCAAAAGCTCTCCTAAGAAACAGCAAAAAATACCCAATTTATTTGCCTGGCTCTGGCCCAGCGGTTACAAGCTACACTTTTGATTCCCATGCTGTGGCTGAACCGTGAGTGCTTTGGGACAGAATCAGTGCTCATTTCCTGGAGAAGAATGGGCAGAGGCAGCACTCCATCCTCAGCATCGCCCTTCCTGGGGCTGCAGGGAAGTGCCCCCAGCTCCGGGCATTCCCTGCTGGAAGGAGGAGGCTGGGCCAGCCTGGGCTGTGCCAGCAGGGAGAGGAGAGGTCCAGGGCAGGAGGAGGCTGGGCCAGCCTGGGCTGTGCCAGCAGGGAGAGGAGAAGTCCCGGAGGGAGTGAGGAGCCTCCTCCTGCTTGAAACACCAACTTTTCCTCTTGGAGTTTGCATTCTTTCTTCCTTCCAATTAAGGGAGGTGACCACTTAATTCCACCTAATTAGGGAGTTTTTTAGATCTATTCTCCACTGTACATGCCAGATCAGTGTCTTACCTTTGCCGTGAACTCCCATGGATTAATCGTTCGTATTGCACAGTTTAATTACTTCGGTTCAACACTTATTTACTTTTGACTTCTAATTGACTTTATGAGTGCCATTATTTGTATTGTGTGACTCTTTAAGGAGAAACTGGTAATTTTGTGATTTTTTTCAATAAAAATTACAAAATACCTACAAGAAGCTTTTGATTAAATAGACTATTACATGGGTAAACTTGTTTTCTAAGAGATTACAATGTAGAGAGCTTAAAAAATTTTTATATGTAGGCCAAAGGCTTTTGTACTCACAATTTTCTAATTTTTCTGAGTTGCTGATTCTCAGTTCTATTAAGTAGTTTTCCCCTTTTGTTTTCATGGTATTTGATCAGGATCTGTTTCCTGATCATCTGGAAAGACTTCCTTTTTGAAAAGAGGCTTCTACCTGTGAGGATTGAGATAAAAAGCCTCAAAACATGAATCCTGAAGATGCAAAAATCATAAAGGCAGAGGCAAATGCAGCTCTGTAAAATGTTCTCTGAGTGTGACATCATACTCGATCTTTGGATTTCATTTTGTGAAAGCCCTCTGGTTGCTCAGGTTTAAGTCATGACAGTTCTCGTGTGCCATTGGATATCTTTGGTGCCAAAGCCTTCTGGCCTTCTGCAAGAACACTTAAAATAATCATCTCCATGGTTGACATGGAATATCATAAAATAGTGGATTAATTGTTCTTGCTGTGATTTGATTCTCTTTTACATAGGATTTTGTTTTCCCTCTGGACGTCTACTTGTTTTTCAGTGGAATGGTGAAATATTTAAGCCTCTGGCCATAGCTAAAATATTCCCTATACTTTGCAAAGCAGTTTATAGTCTCTATGGCATTATAGTGATGCAAAGTTTATTTTGTGTCTAATAAATATATTATTAATCCATCAATAATAAAACATTACTGTATATCCTTTTCTAATTTTACCTTGCAGTCCTTAGTTGTGAGTGGAAAGATTGTGTGTTTTCGTTTTCCTTTTATTCAATTTCTTCTCTGCCTACAAGCATTTTCTCATTCAGTTTAACACTTACTCAATTTATGCAGTGTCCATCTCCTACCCTGAAGAGCAAGAGTCTTCTAGTTAATAAGAAATACTTATTGGCACATAGCTTTGATTCATAAAGAGAATGTTTCCTTGAGAGAGTAATTGGTTTGGGATTTTTTTTTTTCTGCTTACCAAAGGAGCTTATCAAGTTCTTTTACAGAATCCTTAATATTGTTGTTTTTCTTCCTTGAATGTGAATAAGTGCTACAATCTGGAGGAAAACTGACTCCTAACTTACCTCTCTTTCTTGAAATCAAAAAATGGCTTTCACAAATTGAGAGTTATAACTCTGTTTTCAGAAAAAACCACCCTAATCTATATTGTTGAGTCCTGTAAGCGAGATGATCCCTGTGACTGCAAACTGTGTTGGTTCAAAGGCAGCCGGGTCCCCTTGGCCCTTCAGAGAACAAGTCAGCTTAGAACAACATCTAATAATGCAATAGAGTTATAGGTCAAATTTGTTTGGCTTAGGGTGAGAAAATAATTTAAAGGCTGATGTGCTGATGGTCTGTCAATATTAGGAGTAAAGTGGGAATCAGGGAGACAAATCTAGTGGGTATTTGTCTAATTAGCAGTGACCTGTATTAAAGCAGAGCTGCCTGAATTAAATTAGTTATTGCTCATCTGGTACTAACTTTCTTTATATCTGAGAATCTGGCAAATCTCATCTAGAATGCTAATTCTATCCTTCTGTCTTTTCCTCTGAGGTATCTTTTCATTTAATAATGAGTTCCTTCATTGTTTTTAAATTTAGAACAGAGCTCTTTTTTGGGGGAGAGTTGTCTTTGAATTTCTGCACTGAAATATGTAAATAGTACTTTCGATGGAAAGCAGTGGGAGAGGTGGGTACTTGAGGTAGCATCGGATCTGTTGCCTTCGAACATAAGAATAAAACATTGAGTAGCAAGGTAGCATCTGAAAACTTCTCTGTCCCAGAAGATTTTTGTGCCGGTTTGGACACAAATCCAGGAGGAAACAACCCGAGAGGGGCGTCTCTCTCTCTCTCTCCTGCCTGCCAGGCAAGCAGGCCCCGGCAGCACCTCCCTCACGGGTTCGGGAAAAATAATTTCTCGAGTGAAAGTGAAAAAAACTATTTGTTTAACAAAACAGAGTCCCCTGCTGTCANGGCTGATGTGCTGATGGTCTGTCAATATTAGGAGTAAAGTGGGAATCAGGGAGACGAATCTAGTGGGTATTTGTCTAATTAGCAGTGACCTGTATTAAAGCAGAGCTGCCTGAATTAAATTAGTTATTGCTCATCTGGTACTAACTTTCTTTATATCTGAGAATCTGGCAAATCTCATCTAGAATGCTAATTCTATCCTTCTGTCTTTTCCTCTGAGGTATCTTTTCATTTAGTAATGAGTTCCTTCATTGTTTTTAAATTTAGAACAGAGCTCTTTTTTGGGGGAGAGTTGTCTTTGAATTTCTGCACTGAAATATGTAAATAGTACTTTCGATGGAAAGCAGTGGGAGAGGTGGGTACTTGAGGTAGTATCGGATCTGTTGCCTTCGAACATAAGAATAAAACATTGAGTAGCAAGGTAGCATCTGAAAACTTCTCTGTGATCATCTGAGCATCTGAATCTTCTCAGAAGATTTTAAAAAGTAATCTCCAGCATTTAGCATCCTCCTGCTTTAAACCTAAACCTCTTCTTTGGGGAGTCCTGTGCTGCCACCGGCTTAGATGTCTTCAGGTGGGCACAGGCGCTGCCCAGCAGCCTGGAAGGAAGCAAAGGTGTGGTCAGAAAAAGAGCAGGAAAATATAGCCCATGCTCAGGTTCCCAAAAGGCACCACTTGTGGCCAGCACTGCTGTGGCCAGCTGGGCACCACGGTGACCAGCAGGAGCTTGCTGGTGGCAGGGACACTCAGGCTGGCTGGGATCCCACGGGAGATGGTGGCTCCCACAGGATCTGCATGGGCAGCCGTGGGGAGCTCCGAGAATCCGGCTCCAAATGCACCGGAGCTCTCGGGGACGCCCCACACCGGGCTGGCCCCACACCTGGACGCTGCTCTGTTGTAGTCGCTGTTCCTTGTGCAAAGCACACCCCTTCGAGCCGTCCTTCTTCTCCCTCCTGGGGTTAGTAACTCCCTTCATTTTATTAATCTGAGTTTGCCTTGAGCTGCTGACCACCCAAAGTTTGAGCAGCTTTAGGCTCAGCTCTGAAGAAAGTTGAGGAAGTGCAGAGTGAGGGTTGTTCATGTGAACTCTGCCAAGATGCCTTGATAAACTGGCAAGGAAATTAATATACAAGGGTAGAAGGGATTACAGATAGAGATAGAAGGATTAGACTGTGCACTAGCAGCAAGACTTGCTGTAAAACTGTTGCTTCAGGCTTTTGTTTATTATTTGGAGAAATTCTATTTAAATGCAGATTAGATTTTCTACCTAGAAGTACAACTTACTCTTTGTTTAGAAACTCCACAACGAAGAATGAATACAGGGTTCTTGTTTTCATTTCTTCGTGAACTTTGACAATCACGTTGCTTATCCTGTTATCTGGATTAGATATGTGAGCTCTGCATGTAGGAGTTTTAGCAGTTTGTTTAGAGACCTGGGTTTAATTAATCAGTGTAAGATTACCAAATTGCCTTGGGATGAAAAACTGCGCCTGAGAAGTTGTAATTGGCTCCTGACTAAACAGAAGGGCCCAGCTCTGCCGGGTATTTGGGAGAGGAGGGCAGAGACAGGAGGGAAAAAAGGCAAAGAAGAAGAAACAATCAGTGAATTAGACAAGTAGGTTTTGTGGCCTGAAACCTTTTCATTCTGTATACAGCTTAATTTTTTTGTATTGCTGTACTTTCTGTAATCAGTCACCTTGTGAAATGACATTTTGTCTTCCTTAGAAGTAAAAATGAAATTAAAATAGTGCTTTAGCAGTGCTGATGGCTTTATGAAAAGTAGTCTGAAAAGTCCTACCTTTAAATAGATTCCTAAACACTCGAAAATTATTCTTTTGCATATTGTAGACTTGCTATAAAGATATCAGTAAAATGGAGCTAAGGGAAATATCCCAATCACTTCCCATGGTATTTTTATTCCTTTGTCCATTCTTCTTGCATCTTGTCAGCACATCCCCAGCAATCCTTACTGATCTTCTCAAAATTATGATAAATTGGTAATTAACATAACTAAGACAGCTTTTTGTTAATCATCTCATTTTTCTGTACAAACCCCCCCCCCACATGCCATACTAAAAACACTGATTTCCAGGGATATTTTCATTCCAAATATTTCTTTCTCCCCAGCATAATTTGTGACTTCTCCACCAAGTTTCATGACAGAAAATTCACACAGTGATTGGCAGGAACTGTCACTGGGATTCATGTACAGAGGCAGTAGAACTGAAATATGTTTCAGGATTTGAGATTTTGACCCAATTTTAGAAACGCAGTACGAAAAGAGTAGTTTGAATTGTTTGGATATAAAGATGACTCTTGTTTTTCTTCTAGTATATTAGATGGCAGCCAGATTTGGCTGACTGGAAATCAAAAGTGTCCTCTGGGCAGATTTATTGCACCAGCCATAGAACATGTTCAGTAATTTTATATTGATCATTTAGCATGGAAATAACAAGTCAATGTAATGGATTTAATGTGGTGTTATGGTCATGGTGAACCATTTGGCAAGGTAATATTTTAGTATTATCAGGTTCATAAAAGCTTGTCTTTTGAGAATATAATGAGCATTTCTCCATGCATTATCCAGCTTTGTTATGAAGTGGAAAAAAACATAAAGATCAAATCTTTGCCTAAAGGAGGTTGATGAAACTTTTTGCCTCATGCTAGGTACATTTTAGGTGCCCTGTGGCTTTTTTGCTCCTTTCTTTATTTCTTTTTGATAGACAAGCTAAAGCAGCAACTAAAATGAAAAAAAAAAAATTCTTCAAAAGGTAAAGAACCTTGGACCAATAATTTACAAGAACTAACATATTCTTAAGAGCTCACACACTCCATTTGAAGTATCACAGCTATTTAAAAATCTGAATTTATGCAAATTTTTTCTGCGCTGCCCCTTCAGAGAGCCAGTTGTTTTCCTTCATCCATTTTTGGTAATACCATAAGCTGCGCATAAAATAAGTCAGAAAAAAATGTATGCATGATGAACAATGCAGGTCTGGTGAGTGACAGAATTTGCCATATATGTTAGAGGAGAAAGAACTGAACCCCACATTTAGCAGTATGGGAACTGTCACATTCTGATATCACACAGAGCCAGTGGACAGCCTGAAAGGCAGTTATTAGAACAGCTTATTTCCCTTTAATGTGTCATTTCACAGTCGCTCGTACTCTTAAGCTGTATCAGATATTTATGTTCTTTTTCAAGAGTTTCTTGTAACACCCTATTAATTGACTGGAATACAGCAATTACCAGCTTTGATTTGAATATGTACTTGAATCTGTGTGCTCTGGCCAATCTTTCTTCGTTTCTAATACTTATTTTCACTTTTTGGCACTTTTTAATTACCGTTTCAGGCTGGTTGGCAGGACCCGCAAAAGTTATGAGCCCTAACTTTAGTTGTGTTTTAGTTGTGAACATTTTGTAACAAGTTGTTTTTTGGGGTTTTTCAGCTGGAGAGAGAAGCCTGCATTCAGGATGCTTACTGTGAGCCTGTGGAACTTCTGAGGCAATTCTGTCCAAAAATCTTTGGACAAATGGCCTTTCTAGTGGGTACTTAGAGTCCAAATTAGAACATGCAGTTTGCTGAACTGCCCTCTGGGGTGGCCAGCACCTTGTTACTTGTGAAGATGGAAGCTTGTAATGAAAAGTCAGGCGTTAAAATCTGATGGACCAGAACTCTTTTGGAGTGCACCTTGCTTTCCCCACTTCCCTTTTCTCTTTCGTGAAAGGACAGATAGTCATATCTGCTTTTTTTTTTTCTTCTTTTCTCTGGAGCACGAGAATATGACCATTCACTTCAGAGCTCTTATTCTTCAAGTTGTCATAAGTATAGGGGCCAAGTGCAAAGCTCTTTTGTTGGGAGTTAGATACCCCTTCTTCTCCCTCCTGCCTTGGAGCTGTCCTCAAGCCCATTTACACACTCTGGTACATAATTATATTGATCTAACCTCTACTCTCATGAAATGCCGAGCTCTAACCCATTTTGATGTGCTTCTTAGCTCCTCTGAAGGGTTTTTCTTGTGAAAAGGGGTGCAAGCTCATCCAAGGAAATTCGAGTAGCGCGGCTGTAGCTTCGGTGCTTGCACAGCACCCCAGCCAAGCTGCTGTCACTGCCCTGAGCTCCCCGTTGCCGTGGAGCCGAGGGGATCCTGAACTTTTTGCCATCTTCGTGATAACCATTTGTAAAGTCACTTTTCCGCGGATGATGTTGGAACTAGAAAGGGAGAGCAGGCTTCCTGCTATCAAAAGTATTTCCTGCTTTTTTCTGCATGTGTCCCGTTCCCTTCTCTTCATTATCAGTCTCTGCACTTGGCTCGTTCCCTGAGGAAAGGAGGGCTTAGCATGGGAGCTGCAGCCTGTCCGAAGCGCTTAGGGAGAAAAGGGTACAACCCATGGCAGAAACACGCAGGGAGAAACGGCCTCAAAGCAAACCCCTCATCAGCCAGGGGTAATGACAGCGCAGTTCTGAGAACACCGATCTACGTGTGCCATTTCTCACTGCATATGGACCAATCTGTGTTAGCTCAGTTAAAAATAAACATTTTACAGCGGGAACAGTTGTGACTATAGTCCAGTCCATTTTTAAACATGAATTAAAGTTTGATTCCGAGAAGCACTTTGAGGAAATTCTAGAATTGGTTTGCCACGTAAAATTTTATGAAATCGTTACATTTTATTACATTACAGTTAATGCTAAATTTTAAGATATATCTTTTGGAAAGTTTTGACACCCCAAGTAATCATCGAAGCACATAAAATTCTCTGATTTTTAGTGGTTTATTAAAATAATGAGCTCTTCATCACAGGAGGACTATTTAAAATGTATACATGGTTTTTTGATGTTCTCTTTGGTTAGATTTAGTAATGGCAATGAAAGCTCATTAATATTCCTATATTTTGTTGAACATTCTGAAATGGGCAACACAGCTCTTTGGTGGAGGGAGAGAACTGAATTTTGGCTATCATGTTTTGTCATTCAGGTTTCTTTGAGTGCAAAGGACATCATCCCCTACTCCAACAGATACACTTTGAAAACTTAATTAAATATAATATCCAGTGCTCAAGCGTGTAAAAATTTGGTTTAAGCTACCTCAAGTTGGGCACCCAGAAATAATAGAATAATGGAGGCTGCATAATTTTGCTCAATTTTTTTATTCCTCAGTTTCCGAGGTGCAAATGGCCTCAATAAAGCAAGTAATTCAGGTGGGATATTATTCATGTTCATGAAGTTTTTGATTGTGCTGTGAAAACAGCGGAGTACACAAGGAAATGAATAAATCTGCATTCAACACAAGGCTTTGAAAGTATTAATTAAAAGGGTGTATGGCCACATGCTGATTAGAGTAGATAAAGAGAAATATTGAATAACTACTTACTCTCTGAATTGGGCCCAAGGGTTCTATGAGAAAAATAGTATATGATAATTTAATTAAAGTTTGCATCAAAACACATTTACACAAGGGACCTGAATTAATACTGCAGAGTATACACTTTCTAACTCTCCAGTGCTTCCCTGGGAAATGTTGCCTCTCTTTTAGTACAGAGGTTCTTCATTGGGACATCAGGTACTGAGCAGACTCTTGGCATAGTCACCTCACCAAAGGCCTTAGGTTCAAGGCATTAATAGAATAAATATTTGAATCAGAAAAAAACCAAATATTGACAGCAGCACATTTGGAAGCACAATTCAGTTGGGTTCTGGAATATGATAGAAGAAAGGAGGGAAAGGGAGCTGGGGTGTTCTGAAGGAGTCATCCAGATAAGCCTATTTACAAACACTTGAGCACTAATATTTATTATTATGTCCATATATCAGATCCTTGTAAAATATCTAGGCAGAGCCTAGTGAGTTTTTTTATTTCTTGGGCAGGTCTGGACTACTCACTGGTTTTTTCCCCTCTTTTTCCCTGGGGAAATTTGGTTACTGAAATCCTAAAGCTGCATATTTACTCAGTGTAAGACCAGGAGTAGCGAAAGGGCTCTGGTGTGTACAGAATTAGGAGATGAGTACATGAAGGGGTGGATAAATGGAGTAACAGCCTGATAGAGAAGGGGCCGTGTCCAGTCTACAGCAGCCACTGCTGTGGAGGAGAGGAAATTCTCCCTGTGGTGCAGCTGGGGACAAAGCAATAACCGGCTGAAATAATAATAGCTAGGATATTGACTATGATGCCATGATCAATTGTTTCATTTCAAGTGTTTCTGGGCTTTACGATAAATCTCCAAACCCCTGTTACAACCACAGTGGTGCCACATTCATGACAGCATCTCAGTGCTTTCCAATTCCACTGGAGAATGGACTTACAACTACAAAATGTATTCTATTTTTCTCTATTATAATAGCACCTGGAACATGTTATAAATGCTGTTATATCCAGTTGTTTCTGTAATTCAGACAATATATAGATAGGTAGCAAGTGTGGTGTTACAGCGTAGTAGATCACCCCAAATCTACTGTTGTCACGGGATAACGACAACAAACGGCAGGTGAAATTAGTGAGTGTTGCATTGTGCAGCAGTGCAGCGAGGCCCTTTGCTGCACGGGTGTGTGGATGAGCAGCCTGCGGCCCCAGAGCTCCGGGACGGTCTCTGCAGAGCTCTGGGTGGCCCTGGCACCCCCTGTGCCGTGGTGCCCCTCCGTCCCCAGGCTCTGGGTGTGCAAGCGAAGGCCAGCAGAGCCCTAATGATTATTTCTGCCTCGGGGCAGCACAGAGGGTGAGAGAAAGGACCTGTGAGCCTGAACACGAAAAAAATACTCAGTGTCTGGAACCTCCGTAGTTGGGGAGTTGGAGTCAGGGGGTTTTTGTTTGTTTTCTCCTCTAGACTTTCGTGTCCTTTTCTGCACAAGTTCTGCAGTCATTCCAGTTTCATCTCCCAGCATTCCAACAGCCCAGTCGGTGGGAGGCTTTTTCCCAGCCATGATAAATTATTCTCTGTCAGAATCCAAATCTGCCTTTTCAAGTCTGATCATTTGTGATGAATTTATTCTGTTAACATGGGCTTGAATAGAAGCAATAGAGGATAATAAATTAACTTTAAGCATATTAATGACATCTCTAGACTATGGATGAATTAAGGAATAAATAGATGAAATAGGTTCAATAACAGGCTGGTGAACACTTAGTCAGCAATTGACTGGTATCTTTTCATTTAGGTCCTTTTATATCCTATGGTTAATTAAAAAACATAGAAAGATTTAAAGCAAGCCTTTGGAGCACAGACTAAGTGTGAACTCCTCCTGCCATCCACAGGAACTGTAGGAAAGGTGGTTGTGAAATGCAATTTGCTCAAGCTCAAGGAACATCAGCTTCAGAAATTCAGGTTTGGACCCTCTCAAAAAGAAATCTGTGCCAAATGTGGTGACAGCTTTCTATATGGCATCTGCCACAGCAGCACTTAACTCAGACTTAAAATATCCTTTCTGTAGAACTTAAGAAAAAATAAACATAAATTATAGGATTTTGTGGTTTTGCTCTTATAAACTAGAGATTAGGTTGTGTCAAGAACTTTGACTCCCAGCAAGAACTGCTGGGATTTGTTTGGTTGCCTTCAATGCGTGTCTGCCCTGACCAAGACTGCAAAACAAGTTTGAAACTTAGACTTTCAAAAGAGCTGGATGCTGGATGCTGAGCTTTAGTGACTTTGTAAGAACGGATCTTTCTTAAATGTGATCCTAGGGGAGCCTCTGTCCTATGCAACAGAGAAATGGCTGACTGAGCCTTATATGCTAGAGGAGGTGATAAGTTCCCTGACAAGTCTGAGTGCTAGTTTTTAACCTTGTTAAATAATATATGTTAGGCTTTTATTAGCCTAGGCATATTCATGCCAGAGCTTATCAAACAGGAGTGAACATTACTTTTTTGCAAAGATGGCTATGGTTCAGTGTATAAAAATATGAATATAAGGAGGGCTGAGTCAAAACTTGACACCTACTCTCTGAAATTTGAAGGTCAATAAATTTATCTCTCTCCTCAGAATCCTTGCATAGACACACAGACAGTGTGTGGCTATAAGAAGGTGTTTATATAATTGAGTTTATAAAAACATAGTTTAAAGATCAACCAATGTTTCTGTTTCCATTTTAAAACATTTCCATCTTTGAAGTAATGAAGTTTAATTTCATGAACAATTGGATACCTCCTGAAGTTTAACTTAATACCCCCACAGTTTTAGATTTGTTATGCTCCAAGTAATTTAATTTTTAATAACAACAATAATAATAATAATCACTACCCTGTTTTCAAGCATCGTAGTCCTCATGGTTGCAGCCACAGGACCTTTCCTGACAGCTGTTGCAATGGGCTGACAAGATACTGTCAGCAGCTGCTCGCTTCCATTCTCTTGTCTGATATTATTGACACTAAAATCTTCCAGAATAATCACAGCTATCACTGTTTCCTAACAATGTCTTTTTTAAAATTAGCCATGCCATGAGAAAATGTTCTGTAAAGAATTGTGTCAAATGTTGGTCTGGTCTAAATTATTCCCATCATTTGTCAATTGTCCAGAGGCTGATAGAATCATCTGTTTTAAAGAAAACCCTACAAGTTTAGTAATGCTTCTAGCTAAAATTCCAGTATTTTTATATTTTAACTGAAAATTACTTAGGAGAACATATATATATATATATATATTTTTTAATATCTTGTCAGCAAAACTCCTTGGTGCCAAAAAAACTTCTTAATAGTTGGAGAAGGCTCATGTGGTTGAGATGAGGACTTCCAATCAAACAGCAAAACTTCAGTGGAGAACCTGGTGACAAGGGACTGTTTAAAGAGCTGGTGACTGTGTCAGTATTGCCTCATCAGGATGCTGCCCAAATTTCTGAAGGTGCCAGCAATGCCTATAAAAGCCCAATTAGGAAGTTGGAGCCATCTTAATCAGTGGTTTTGAACTCTCAGGTAAATGATGGAAACTCAAGTCAGGAATCCTTTTTCTTGCTCAAATGTCTGCTCGGAATGAGGCTCTGAGCTAATGTGCAAAGATTGCTCCAAATCACTTGGAGCCACACTCCGATGCCTGACTGGAGCACAATGAAGTTTGGATTATGCTGTTTTAAATTATCACCCATTTGAAGTCATTTTCTTTATAAAACAAGATTAAAATGACTGTAATTCAAAACATTTTACCTCAAATTGATGTGAAAATTGTAGTGTTCATATTATTTCCATTTTTCAATTTGACAAAACATTTCACTCCACGTACAAGCTTTTCTGTGTTGTCACTATCTTAACAGTGAAAATATGAATTTTACTCTGTGCACTTTACTCTTTCCTGATGTGTCTCATTTTTTAACAGTACTTATTTAAGTTTTTGAAAGCTTGTCTTTCTATAGATTGTTGTAGTACCTGGGGAAAATATCCATGGATTTAGGAGGTTTGCTTACCTCCTTTCTAACCCACACAATAACAGTTTATAACTTCATATTGTTAAATTTGTTCTCTGGTCTTCCTACATGCCTAATGGTTAGATAAGTGCTGATGAACAAGCAAAGCAAGGAAGAAACTGAAGTTCTAGCTTGATGGAGTTGAAACTCAGATTATTTACCTGAAATTTCCTTTCATTTGCTTTCATATTAATACCATAGGAGAAATTTCTCTACACGGACTTTCCTCAAAGTTTCATATCTCTGAAGAGAATCATGTAGGGAAAGAATAGTCTTTTCCTCAGAAGTTCATTTCATAGACAGAGGGTATTATCAGTAATACTTTTTAAGAATCCAGTAAGGTCTGAGCAACTTACTTGAGTTCCCTATGAAAAAGGGTATTTGAGTCATCTAATACAGTGTTCTTCTTGCAGAGCTCTTGAGGAAGCAAAGAACAGAACAACACTGAAAAGGAAAATTAAGACTTGCAGAAGTCCCTGTCTAAATTATTGCCAGTAAGATTTACAACTGCAAAGTTCCTGGCCTAAAAATACAATTGCACTTATTTTTAAGTCATACTGTGTTCAACCACAAGTGCAACAGAATGCCAAACCTTATCACTTAAAGTAATAGCAAGGCACATGTCAGCTATCAGACCCTCAAACTCTGAAAGAGCTGCTTTTGTGTGCTCAATCTGCAAAGGATAATTCATTCCTTTCTAGGGGGTATGATTTCCAGAGCTGAAAGCTTTAACTAGTACATATGTATAGGGTAGATTTAAAGTGATTATGGAAATGTCACCGCAGGACAATGCATTATTAGTAGGCCCTCATATGTTGTATGCTGTCCCCTTATGTTTGCTGATAATTAAAAAGCAGATTGGGATGTCATGGTGAGAATGAGTGCAAAATGTCCCTTTTATCATTTGCGATAAATATGAAATAGTGGTCTTGCTGTATCCTTCAGTGATTGTTCTATTTGCGTTGGTGACAAATGACATCTTTCTCCTTGTAATGTGCCTGCAGGGTTAAATGACTTTATTATTATTAATGAGTCATTGCTCCAGCTGCCCAGAAATACAGGGAGTAGGAAACATAAGAGATTTAGACCTAAGTAATTACAAATGTAATTATTACCTTTCAAATTTCATTTTTACAGCAATCACAAGGTTGTTAATCAAACATGGCCCTTTCCATGTGTTCACACTTTTTGGAGCCTTTGTCAAAGGGATGAGTAGCTGCGTGGTCCCACTGAGGGTAGTCGGTGGCAGATTGACAAAGTGGTCTTGACAGAAAACTGCTGTGAAAAATTGGATGGAAGCTGTTGTGTAGTCATCGAGGAGGCTGTGGTTGAGAGGGCTTTCCAAGAGAAAAACCCTCCTGAGCTGCAGCCATATGGAGGAGAGTGTCCTCTTGGGGAGGACGAGAGGAGCAGGAGGGGAACCCCGGTGTCCTGTGGAGAGGTGGAACGTTGAGGTTTTATTCCTCCAGCCTGTCCTTCCTCAAGGTTGTTGGTTGTCATGAAGGGGTCTAAAAAACACAGCAGAGTCAGCATGCTGCTGGGCACTTTAAGGTAATTAAAAACCATGGCCTCTTACCCTGAAATATTTATCCTAATTACTCATAATTACAGATTTTCAAGTTTTTAGGTGGAGTACAAAGTTTGTTCTCCTGTAGTAGTGGTAAGGGAGAGTAAGAGTGCAGGGAATTCAGAAAATGGGAAGAGCTGTGTTAGGCCAAGTTGCAGATGCCATAAAATATAAGCAGTGCTGTTTCCCAGAATCATAACCTGAATTGGTATTTATCGTGAAATGTAAAATATGAGGAACAGCTTTGGAGACATGAGAACGTTTCCATTCAGTAATGCCACTTCTTCATAATGTTGAAATATTAAGGATCCTCATTTTTAAAAATATAAGTGAAAAGGAATTGAGTACAGAAAATGAGAACTACCAGTTACCACACTTTATACCCCTAAATGTAATGTGAATCAACACTGTCACGAAGCATTTGAATTTTGAAACTACATTTTTGATAGAAAGTTGTTTTATCAAAAAATCCTCAGCAAGCTTTATTTATATTTTCAACTGGAATGAATTAATAGTGTTGATGATCCAATAAAATCTAATAGCTATCAGCACTCAAAAAAGCGTAGTGTATTACATAGATATCAGCATAGGTGATCATTGTAAAAATGCTTAGAAGTTTTTAAAAAGAAATAGGGTAAACATAGTAAAAGCAATTTTTTTTATAACATTCTAATAAAGAAATATGGAGGTAGGGGAGTGATCCTTGAAATGCAATTGGAGTCACCACAAAAGGTACAGAATATTTTTAGACTGTTTAGGTTTGTTTTGGTTGCTGCTCCAGTGGTCTTTGACTTTAAATTTCTGTGTATGTCTGATGAAAACACAATTCAAAACAACTTTTATTAGCAATCTTTTAAGTTATCACAGGAGATATATGTTTACTAGCTCACTGAGCATTTGGGGGTTTTATGACTCCCTTTTGAAAATTAATGTTTCATTAAAATGTCTGAACTGTGACCAATTGCCCACAGCTGTTCAATTACTTCATTTAAAAGATTTTTTAGTATTCTACTTTCGATCAAACTTTTGTTTATTTTTTACTGTAAAGTCAATGAAAAGGAAGACAGAGCACCACTTGGCGTGGAGATACACCAAGAGACTGAAGTGAGTAAAGGGGGCAAGCACAGAGATTTGAGGCGTTCTTCCCACACCAGCCCTTGCAGGAGCTGCTGTGCGTGAACAGAACCGAGCAGGAGCTTCTGCTCGTCCCCATCCTCCTCGCTCAGCCCTGGCCTCTGCTGAGGGGGCTCACCCGGTCTGCTCCTGCCACAGGTGTTGGAATCTGGGACCTGAGCAGGAGAAAGGAATGTTCATATGCTCATGTAGGTCCGTTATCAAGAGTTAGTGCTGCTGACCCCGTTCCACGCAGAAATTCTCTTCCCTTTTTATCTTTGTGTCGTTCATCCTATCTCCAAGCCCAGATCTTTGTTCTTGAGCCACAATGTGTCTGATTTTTTGATTACACAGCCTAAGCCTAGGAAATGCATTTTCTGCTGTTTCCACACCAAAGTGAGTTTACGTAGATTGCGTAGTTCTCTTTTGGGATATTTCTCTTTTGGGATATTTCTCTTTTGGGATATATGAATCTTCACTCTTTTGGGATATTTCATGATTTTTAGTAAAAGCTGCCTTTCCTTCATGGACACACAGAGAGTTTTATTTAAAACTGAAATCTGAAAAACAAGGTATGTGCTATATTTTGTATAAATGGTTCCTCTGCAAAGTGACAGCTGAAGCCCTTTTTTTATTCAGCATATTTTTGTAGGATGTTGTGTTTATTACAGGAGTCTTACATCAGTAGCAGAGCTTAATATATATCACCTAAAATGCACAGTCTTTGCAGGTATGAGGGAAAAATGTGAATTTCACTCTTTACTGTGTTTCCAGGTCGAAGGTTATTGCTGGAGGATAAACCATTTCTCACTATGTAGTTTCACCTTGTTTAATTGATTTGAATTTGAATTTATATTCCATGTTAAATAATGAAGCATGTATTAATAATTAAGAAGGTTCAGTACAAATGGGAAGCAGTTAATTAAATATTAAATAAAGCACATTGTATTAGCCAGTATTGTAATCAATATACTAGATTTTAGGTTATCCATTTTAGACGGTCATTATACTTTACTAGTTATAGTTAAAATTCTTATTGAAAACTCAATATACACTTTATAGGCCAAGAAACATGCAGCCTTTGCAAATGACCTTTTTTTTTTTTTTGCCATAAAAAGCAGCAAAACATGGACTTAAAAGCTGAATTCAATTGGACTGTTAGAGCAAGAAGGGTCAGAGCCATGTACTGTGCTACAACTCTGTCACACCCATGTTCATTAGGCTGAAAAAGAAGAGTTTGCAGGAGGTTTGGGGGCTTGGTTTTATTGTTTTTACTATTTTCATGTGAAATCTCTTTCTGTGGAAAACAGTAACTGCTGAAGTTGAAGTTTTTACAGGACCATTTCCTTTAGATCATTTCTTGGTTATGATTAATACAAGATTGAAGTTCTAGTCAGAATAACAATGAGCTAACCAAATGAAAGATTAATGAGTTTTATTTGTGTGGCTATTGTTAGTGAGGGAAAGATTCACTTCACAAGCACAGTTAACAATACGAGAATTACCAGAGGCTGGATCTTTTGCCCTGACATTTGCTCCATTTCCTGTCTCCCTCACCAACTTTCCTTGGCCATCTTTGATAAGGTTTGCTTGACTTGCTGAATTCAGGTGCAAAATCCTCATACCTCATCCTATCATTTGGATTTTATGAGAAGTATTTTTTTCGGATTAAATTCAAATTAAAACCATGGCCATTAGGATACAAACTGTGTTCACTGGAATGGAAGCAGAGCTGATTCTTGCAAACTACCCAGCACAATCTGGCTAGCCTGGGTAGCACAGGAAAATGGGATTTCCCTGATGCCTGTTGATTTGTCAGTCAGAACATCTGGAGGATCCATCTTCCACTGATTTCTCACAAGCAAAGCAAGCTCTGTACACATAGCTGAAAACTAAAGAGAGTGGTGTGTCCTACTTGTTCTTTGAATAAAAAGGTTCCAAGGCTAGAATTTAAGTAACTCTTTTAGGTTTTTAATTTATTGAGACGTATACAGGAAATAAAATATTCATAGGAAACTCCTCCCAAAGGCATTTTATTATTAAACCAAAAAGCTAGAGTATATTATAGCAGCACTCATTTAAGGCTTCTACATTCAAGCTTCTTCCTCCTGACCTTATTAAAGTAACCCAGTTTACACTAACTACTGTTCCTCCCTCCCTTTTTTGTTGTTAATGTCATTTCTGTTCTCTTCACGTGGTGGAGACCTCTAAATAATGTTCCTCAAGTGGCCACTTTTGGTCACCAGGGTAATTCCGGACGATAATTTCCCCATATTACGCTTGGATCCCTGCTCAGATTTAGTACCACATTTAGTAAATACACATGGGCAAAGCGAGGTGGGGGGGCCTGACCCAGTCTTTAGGAGCTACTGGGGGAGATGAGCAGTGTGGGGTTGCCATCTCCATCGCTCTGGTGGGCTCCTGCTGAGCAGAGAGCGCTGGAGGTGCGCTGGGAGCTGCTTAACACGGAACGCTTGGGTAAATGAGAGGCACTTCTGGATGCTGACAGAACAGTGTTGGCACTGCAAGCTGTGTATTCATATATGTGCTGTGTTGTGAAAATATGAAAAATAGCTCAGCAATGGCATAATTATGGGCAATTTGCTTAATTGCTTGCTAATTGTTGCTTGCTTTATTATGAAACAAGAGTGCTCTAAATGTAACACTGGATGGTTTGCATCCAAAATGTGTCAAATTCAAAACTGGCTTTTCATTAAGACTTCAGCTACATGGCTTTAAAATTCAAGCCCTCTGGATTCTGTGGCTTAAAGTTTTTTTCTTTTTTTTTTTTTAATTGGTTTGGAAATTTTCTTTGCACAATTTATAAGCCTCTAAACCTGCATTTAGTGTAGTCTGATAGAGTGCAGTCTGGTGGTTTTTGAACTTCTAATGAATTTGAGTACTTTGCTAATGAATACATTTACAAATGTCTTTTATCATTGCTACACATGCGGATAAAGGTGAGATGTTTTAAGGCTTCTCTAGGAGCTCCTGTTCTTGATTGTCCAACTCTCAGAGAAGCACATTTTCCTTTCAACCACATGCATTTGGATTTTTTCTTTTAAGGGATATGTAAAGTTCTGGAAGTTTGGCCTTTTGGAAAAGCTACTCTCTTCTTTTTCAACCAAAATATCCTGATATGAGCAGAAGGTTAGACCAAAAGTCCTTTCCAGCCTAATCTCTGTGATTCCATGGTGCAAGTGATGACTTTTATGGCAGAGTGAGGGACGAACCTGCCCTCTTGATGTTCTTTTAGTAGTACATCTCTCTTTTGAGGTTGGAGGGGAGGGGTGGTAAAGAAAGCATGTTCTCTATACACCAAGTTTGTGCTTCAATGACCTTGCAGGTCTTTTCTGACCAAAATGATTCCATGATTCTAACTTTTCAACATTCTGAGACTGCTGGTAACATACTCCTACCAACAGCCTGACTCCCTTTGCAAATTTTCCATGAGAAACAGTCTTAGAACTGGAACACGATATTAAGCTGGAAATTCCAAAGTACTGTTCCGCATGTTTTGTGAGACTGAGAAGGAGAGTAGCACTTTAGAGCTCTTCAGTTTTCATCTCCAGAAAGCAAAGAGCATAACCAGCTTTTTTATTTACTATCTCTGAAATCCCACGCAGATTTTATAACCATGGGAAGTCTCTGGTCAAAACAAACAAGGAAAAATGAGGTATTTTTTATAGCTGTTTCGATTGAAGGATAGCTGTCTGGCAAGGCTGGAATTCCATGTTTTCTGGAGTGAAGGTAAATACTCTTACCTGAAAACTGCTTTGACCTATAAATGATAAGACTGTGGAACAATGAAGCAAGTCTTTTAACTATTTTATTTATACTTGACAGTTCTTAAGAACTGACAGACACTTTCTTTTAAAATGTTCTTAGTTCTGTAGACAATTTTTAAAAAACTATTTCATTCCTAAAACAACCTGGAGTTAAATCAAAGTGGAAAACTCACATGTGCATGAGTGTGATCTACTATAGGAATTAAAAATTCTCTTTCATATTATTTGTGTGTCATATTTGAAGAGTCTCCATGTAGTATGGAAAAAAAGTCTAAAATTGAGGGTTTATAACTGAGTGAAGTGAGAGAGGAGAGAAGTTAGGTAGAACTCTGCTAAGAGTTCAATGGAATGTACTGTTTATTCATAATATGTGGGGAATATGCAAACTCCTATTTCCATTTATAAACCTGTCGTGTCTTATGTGAGAAGATGGTACTAGACACTGAATTTCACTTGCAAGAACCATCATTTCTTCTGAAAATATTTTGAGACAGCCGGAACTTTCTCTTCCTTGATGGGTAGAGGCAGGTGTCAGAGGTGTTTCCCTCCCCTGATTACTTATCAGACTATGCAGAACAATCACCTGCACTACTACTTTGGAATGAGGCAGAAAGGCTCAGAATATTTGATTGTCACCCATTTGAATGACTTGCAAAGAAACAAAATAGAAGGAAGCTGGAAGAGTAGCAGCCAGAAGGTGCCGTGGTCAATTTGCAGAGCCTCTGATAAACGACCACTTGAACACTGAACTTCACACTCTCCCACAAGCATGGCTGGAATGATATGCTAGGAAAATAGAGAATGAGTTAGGCTGACAAAAAGGAGATAAATTTCATGGCCTGGAATAAAAGTAAGAAAAGATAATGCTCAGTGAATATTCATGAAGAAAGTTTCCTACAGTTTGTTCTGGTTTGAATTATTTTCCAAAAGCTGTTGCTTTGGGGGTGGGGAAAGTTGTTTGTTGTTTGACTTAGAAAAGGGTTTTTTAAAAGTTAAGGAAAACTATATATTTTACATGGTATTAACCATAAGCACTGATGAAAACCATACTCTGACAACAATATTGAAACAAGATTGAAAGAAAGATTATGATTTCTACAAAATACGTTTCTTCTAAATAATCCTGCATTGACAGACTTTTGTATTAAAAAACCCCAACATAATACCAAAATAATTTGTATTCATATTTTAGGATTGTGTCTAGGATAGTTACAAAGCTTCTGGGTTTTCATCCTTGTTTTTTGTTTCTTTTGTTTTGTGGTTGTTTTGGTTGTTGGTTTTTTGTTTTTTGTTTTTTTTAATAAAACTAAAACTCAGATTAAAATATCTCTTTATTAACAGAACAAGCAAGACTGTAATTTTAACAGTACTCTTATTCTTAGCATGGTAATGTGTTCGAAGTCTCCAGGTAGTCTGGCAACACATGGCACAAAATTACTGTCCTGATCTTTGAAATGATGTGGAGACCGTTTTATATGTGACTTTTTTCTGCACAGTTGCCTTGACCAATGTTAAATGTTAAATTTTTATTGTCAAATGCTTCCTTTTGCTGTTTTAGCTTTGTGTACTCTCTTACTGTAGTTTGAGAGAAATGGTACAGTAGAAGTGCTGTAACCACTTGCTGTGAAGAGCTCAAAACAAATAAGTATTATTTCCAAATAAATAATTGTGTGTGTCACTTTTTACCTGAATTAATAGCATTTTAAGGGTTTTTTTTTAATTAATCCATAAAAGATCAATTTCTCTATAAAATGGGGATAACTCAACACTCTCTCAAGGTTGTACCTGATTTCAGTGAATTGCCTCATCAGAATAGAAGGAAACCTGGATAATTAAAGATCTTAAAAGGCTTGTATATATTTAAATTTATGTCTCTAATAGCAGATAGTAGGACACAGAAAGATTAGACTAATCTACCAGTAGAAACTCTTTTTTTTGCAGTAACTATTGCCTCCACTGAATTATTTCCATATTTATGTCTCCTACTGCCCATCAAAACTGGATTAGTATTTCAACAGCAAGGTGCCAAAGCTTTGTCAGGATTAAACTGAAAAATGCTCAGGCAAAATGACTGAGGACATGTTGAAATGCCAGTAATACACCAAAATAACATTTATAAACAATCACTTCTCTAACTGACACGTACAGCATCCTGAAGGAGAAATAATCAAGAACAGAGCATTCATGATATAACAAGCAACCAGCTGTCTTCTTAAACACGGTAGATTTTTAAAAAAATGTATCCTGTTTTGGACAGCAACATTATATATTTCAATGCCTGAAGGAAAAACTTAATTCCTTTGTATTGAGATGTAACATGGAAATAAGTGTTTTTCCTCTGCAGCTTTACACAGATTTTAACATGCAAAGTATTTATTAAAACAGAAATGCAGCATCTGTTTAAACATAAAGCTCAGAGGGTGGGAGGCTCCTACTCGGAACTCTCATTGCTATAAGTAATTTTAGTGGCATTCCTTCTCCAGTGCTCATGAGCCAAAATCCGATTTTAAATGCTATTTTCATTAAGACAGATATTAAAAACGTGTGTGTGTCTTTCATTGGGAGGTTTAACAAAGAAAACACAAGGAAATATCCAATCAGATATTCTTCTGCACTTCCAATATATTTAAGCATGTACACAGGAAGATAATATAAAATTAACACTTGTAATATGAAAATTATTTCAAAGAATCATTTGTAGAAATTTAATTCCATTAGTTTTTAATTTGCCTACCATGGTAGAGCCACAATTTAAATGAAACAGAGAAAGAATATTTATATATTTCAATCATATTTAACATCTTTCAGATTTAGTAGTTTACTTTGCCTTTGAACAAATTAAAAATATCTGTAATCCTTTTCCAAGGGCACAAATCTTGCATCTAGTGAAGAAATCTGGTTTGATTATTAGCAAATTATAGAGGTTACATCTTCTTTTGCTAGTAACCTTTTGATTTTTCAAAGTTTCCAGTATCAAACGCATGGAGAAATCAATTCTCTTTAAAATACCTGTTACACTCTTTCATTCTTATAGCTCTTGAGTGAATCTTTGAAGCCAATGGTCCATCTTTGGCTAGTGCCCAATTTAGGCGTTTTTGCCTTAAGCAAAGGAAAACAGTAAAAAAATCCAGTTTTAAGAGAACATTAGAAAAAACAATTCTTTTTTTTCCCCAAGTAGTTCTATGCAAGTATCTAGAGTAACGACATTAAATTATTATAAAGTTTTTTTGCTTTATTACAGAAATGACAATTTCAATAAGTGAAAATATTATTTTAGGTAAGTGACTGGTCCAGAGGACATGGAAGTTGTGCCAGAGGAGGTTTAGGAGATTGGACATTAGGAAAAAATTTCTTCACTGAGGGGCTCATCAAGCATTGGAACAGGCTGCTCAGGGAGGTGGTGGAGTCCCCATCCCTGGCGCATGGATGTGGCAGTTGGGGATATTGTTTAGTGGTGAACGGGGTGGTGCTGGGTGAGTGGTTCAACTCCCTGATCTTAGAAGTGTTTTCCAGCCTGAGCAGTTGTACAATTGTAGGAAATCGAGCAGATAAGGGCTTGTTATAGAGCTGGAGTGATGGTATCAGCTGTTCATTAAACGTGAACTGTGACAGCACTGTGGGCCCCAACATCTGAACCTTCTCTGAAGCTCTACACCTGGAGGCCTTTTCCTCCCAAACCGTGGCCATCGTTGCAGGGTGGCGATTGCTTTGTTGACCTTGATTCCCTCTGCGCGTCTGTCCTCACACCCCTGACAATGCCTTGTCTTTTTCCACCCTCCCAGCTATCGAAGTGAACCTGCAGAAAGCTCTGGCCGAAGCCTCTGAAAACTGCACGCAGGAGTGTCTGATCCTCGGCCACTCCGACAACTGCTGGATGCCGCCGGCCCTGACGCAGTTCCAGCAGCCCAACACGTCTTTGCCATCGTTTGGCTTCCAGCAAGGCTGGGGCCGAGGAGCCAGAGCTGAGGGCCGGCACACTCTTGGCAGGCCCCTGCCAAAGGACGACAGTGACAAAGGCCAGGGCAGCCCCAGGCCCCAGTTCTACAACACCTGCGAAAGACATTGCGCCGGCGAGGATCCCGTCAAGGTCATTCCCCTGGCAAACTTCGCCGCTTCCCACCAGGCACCGGGGGCTGGGAGCAGCACCACGTTTATACACGAGCACCAGCTGTAGATGCATATCTGACAAATCCCGAATTCCAGGCTTTAAGCGTGACTGTGTATAGTCACGGCCTAACGCTGCTCCTCGGGCGCGTACAAACCCGTTAGGCTTGTGAATATTTGTGTATATAGAATCCTAAATCCGAAACAGAAAATCTAAATCCTTAGTACCTGGTTGAAAGGTGTTTACCGTAGTTCTTGGTAAAATGCAGAAAGTGGGGAAGAGAACCCACAACCCAGAAACAATCGGAAGAAAAACAAAATCCTGTTCATTTTCTTACATGGGCCATGTAGTGCAAATATCTGCCAGCAGTTCTTCCTGCCTTTGAAGGCAATTCCTTGGTACAGTTTGGGGAATATTACAGTCTAAAAATAGCTTACTCAAAATTTTCTTTGTTGTTATAATTTATAGCATATTCATAGATTTCATCTTCCATTTGCTTAGCATTAGAGATCAAGTGAGCAATTTCTCGTTCGATTACTTGATATAACAGAATTTATAAGATCCTAAAATCTAATTCTTCAGAAGGATGGTGTATCTTCCCACCAAAATTTATCTTTTACATAATTAAGAAGGAAAATGTACGTGACAACTGAGTTTTATTTGAATTTTTATTGGCTCAATGTACAGGTATTTATTCTCTGAAAGAATGCAATAGATGAAATAGAAAGCTCTCAACTAGGCTCTTCTGTGTGAAATAAACAACATGACAATGAGAGGATATGCAAGGTCAAAACTGGAAAAAAATAATAAACAACTCCATTTTTTTTAATTTCCAAGATTTTCCTTTCTATAATAATTCAAGGAACAATATTATACTTACTATGTTTTTCAAGCCATAAGTCTATTTCTCTCTTTTTTTTTTCTTTATTTTTTTTCATCTTGCAGAGCTTGCTTTGGCTACTGTTCCTGTTAGTTGAAAATTACATGGGCACTGCTGAAAACAGTAGGAAGTGGGGTAGTTTTTTTGGCTGATGTGATGTCGTGGCTGCAAGCTACCGGTGTTTTAAAGAGTGTTATAGTGATGTGTACGGCTTTTTTTACAGCTATATTCACCTATTGTAAGTATTCAGTAAAAGTTTAACTATAATATTAGTTACTTCATCACAAACCTGTTAGATTAAGAAGTATTTGTCATTGTGGATTAGTTGTTAGAGAATGACCGATAGTGCTCAGCAAAGAAAGAAGGATGTAGGTGATGAAAGCTGGATAAATATAAACACACCCTAATCATGTTACTTGGGAAAGTCTCAAGGTGATTCGCTTTAAAGAGGAAGGATTTTTTTCAGTGTTTTTTGTACTGGAGAATATATTCTCTTGGTAAATTCCACAGAGGATGAAAAGGAGATTCCTTTCTTAGATTAAAAAAAACGTATTTTCCTTCTGGTATTTCCTTCTAGTACTTTGTTGGTCTTCAGCCATTTCATCATTTGCAGTATGTACATACCAAGAATTTTTTCCTTTAAGAAAATGCGTAACTTTTTTGTTTTATTGCTACATTAAGTGAGACAATCGAAGTTGTATGGAGGGGAAAAACAGTGTGTGAATATTTCCTATTGGGTAGAACTCTATGTAGGCTTCATAATGTAACTTAAATCTGTAATTTATAAACAAAACTGTGTGTAAAAATGCTGTAATATTAGCTGCTTGTAAAATTTACAGAAGTTCAAGTTGTTGAGGGTTTCCAATGAATGCTAAAAGAGCTTCTCTTATGTGCCCAGCAGGTATAAGTAGCTTTATATATCGCTGTCCCCACTGTAAATCTATTCAAACCACATTAAGATTTTATGTGCAAAATAAAAAATAAAAAAAAAAGCTTCACTTTTAACCTACTGATAGGGTTTAATTAATGGGCATCAGTTTATCTAATGATGTACTTCTTTTGCTTTCTTTTTTTTTTTTTTAAAGTAGTTTTCAATAACGTTTAGAAAAGATGTGGCACACTGGCTTCCAGTTGCATGTAAATCCTGGAAAAAAATAATAGTCCTTTGGGTACTGACACATCTCATTTCCAATTCCAGGACAATTTAAAAATTGACAAATTAATTCATACCTAATGTATACAAAGCCCTTTGTTGTTTGCTTTGGAGACATCACGAGGAGAGAATTCGGCAGTTCTTTTCAGGGATATGCAAAAAATAAGCTTATCTGTAGTTTACACAGATTTACCAAACATACTAATTGTGCAAATTTAGAATAATGCTGACAGTAATTCCTCCTATTGTAAGCAGAGGTCTTTAGTTTTTATTACAGAGTGCTGCCATACCAAATGTTTACAGAATTGGCAGCCCCATTGGAAAACTCTCCTTTTTTTTTTTTTTTTTGGCCTGCAACAGTTCTTTTGGGGATGAAAATTAAAATAGTAACTGACATTTCCTGGCAAAGAATTCATTTCTACAATTTTAGGATTTTTATAGGAAAAGGTGAAGGACACAGAGTTAGTGGGGTTTTTTCATTGGTAGGGGAGAAAACCCCAACAAAATTCACTTAATTTTTTAAATGTTTAGGGGTTACTTTAGCTTTTTTCCCTAAGGTGGAGAAGCAGTTGACCATCCCTCTTCCCTTGAAAACAAACAAACAAAAACCCAACAAAACACCCAAACCAAACAACAATAAAAAAATTACTTAAACCAAATGCGTTGTAAAGATGAGTCTGATTATAAGAAGCATTAAACATTATATCCACGAAAATGTGCTTGATATTCCAAAATTCAGTCAGCAAGATACAGAACAATTAATTGTAAATACACATTTTAATCAGGAGATAAATCGTTCCCTCATTTTTATATATTATGTATCTAATATATAAAAATACGCATTTGAGGCAACATTTTTCTGAGTATCATGTCAGTATCCAGAGGAATAATGTTACTAGAGACTCGTTACACATCTTGCCATATATATAAATAATTTATCTAGTACATAGGCTGTATATTTTTGTGTATTTTTTTTTTTATTTTTAGTCATTTAACTTATTTTATCTTACTTGTGTGAATTTGTGGAGAAAACAATTCTATATACAATATACAGTAAAATGCTAGTTACATGATTAGATTTGTTCCATACGGTGTAACAATAAAGGAAAACCTTTGCCTTCAAAGTGATGTGTCACACAGTCTAATCTAGATTATTTCCCCCTCCAAACTCGTGCTCATTGCACTCCTGAGTATTGCATCAAAGCTATGGGTAGTGCTGGCAAAAAGGATTATTTCCACATTGTAAAGCACTCGGTGCTAAAATAAAGAACAAAGAAAGAAACAAACAAAAAAATCAGTTAAAAGAAAGAACCGAGTCAGACTGTTTGAAGTAAAAGATGCTGTTTCTTTGTTTTCCTGAGCTGTGCTGTATTCTGAAGAGTAACTTAATTCGAAAGAATAATTAGGCGTGTCTGCCTGGCCAGACAGGGACTGCCGAGCACCTGCTCTCGCGGGGCCGGGCGCTGGCCGGATGCGGGTCATTAAGCTAATTAGCGTGGCGATGAGCCCGTGCTAACAGGGCCGGAGGGCTCGCTCGGCAGCTCGGCGCAGCAGCGCTCCTGTGCCGCTGGTCCCAGCCGGGGCTCCGGAGCGGAGCGGAGCGCTCCCTCTGCATCCCTGGCCCCGCGCATCCCTGGCCCCGTGCCGCATCCCTGGCCCCGTGCCGCATCCCTGGCCCCGCGCATCCCTGGCCCCGTGCCGCATCCCTGGCCCCGCGCATCCCTGGCCCCGTGCCCGCATCCGCTCCGCGTTTCTGTCCGGGAAGGGAAACCTGGAGTTCCACCAGCCCCAAGCACCGCTATTGCCCCGCTCCAGCGTGGGCGAGCCAAAGGCAGGCACCTCAATATTTCCGCCAGGCACCTCAATATTTCCTCCAGGCACCTCAATATTTCCGCCGGTAATGGTTGGCTGGCTCAAGGGTGTTCGAGTCAAGCTGAGCTTCTAAAGTTGGGAAATTTACGCTTGGCTTTGTTTGATCTCTTATGTTTTCTTTTTGCAGGTTTAATACCGACCCTTAATCAATGATAAGCAATTAAATGATCACACTGCAGTTTACTACCCTTCTTTAGCTGGGTAAATAAACGGGAAGGAATTGGTTTGTGCAGACACAAAGTAAAGTTGAAGGCAAAGATTTTGTTTGGTATACATAGGAAAATTGTGTATAACTTATGTTATCCCTAGTGAAGAAAGAGATTGACGATTTCTTGTAAATATTTGAGTTTGTATTTCTGGGAAATCTCCCTGCTCTATGGCATACTACAGGATCTGAGAGTGAGCAGTGTATGTCTGTGTATTGAAACAGCCCTAACCACACTCTACAAATAATGCAGCTGGCCAGCATATACTACAGTCCAGCAGCATTTAAAGTCCAGTAAATTTGCAGTAGTTCTATTTCAGGTTTCTGTACAGCATGTTGTCTTGTTAATTACAATGCTTATTAATAAACTAGATCCACGAAAGCAGTTCTCTCCTTTGCACTGGTTTTTTTGGGGGGGTTTCTGAAACATAAGTTGTTTAGAAGTATTCCCTCAGCTACACTTTTCTCCCATTTTCAGCTTTCCAAATTTCCTTTTACTGAGAAGCCCCAAACTGTCAGAAAGTCAAGAAAATTTAACTTTATTTGCAGTTTCTTCATGCACCTGAGTAGCAGGCTTCTGGTAAGCAGTAAAAACGTTCACACACAGTGTTTACAGCAATTGAGCTTTATATGATCAGAAATATCTTCCATTTCTGTGTCATTTCTCTTTGTACCAAGCTCCCTCCTTGTACTATGCCTCTGATGCATTTACTTATAGAAAATCATTATGAGCTGGAGGCAGGAGTGTTTATGGTGTTTGCTTTGTTAGAAAATAAGCTATTTCTAATTGAGAGAACATGGTTAATGAGTTGTTGTTGAGCTAAAGGGATTATCCTCTCACCAGGAATGTGATATAAAGAAATAACCATCAAACAACGAACTAATGAAACAACATTTTATGCATTTTTCTATCTTATTTTAGTCCATATTTAAAGAGCAACTCTTGTTGGCCTGACACTAAGGCAGTAATATCTTATTCTTTGATGCAGTTATGGCTTTTATGTCTGCAGGACCCTTTCAAGCAGGAAAATTTTATTTATTTTGGCATCAAAACTGTGCACAAGTATATTCCCTTACAGCCAATAACTGCTGACACATCAGTTGCTAGGCTAGATAGTATATTCAGCCTCCAAATTAAGAAAATGGATGAAAATTTATGGAGCTGAAGGGTTTCCCTGGTTTGGATGAAATTCGCAATATTTTGCAGGGCCACCTTGGGAGGCAAGGAAAGTGTGGAATTTCACCAAGATCTGGCAAAACAAGAACAGGGCAAGGCAGAAATGTGTAGCACCTGAAGAAGCGCAGTTTTGCCACTGGTGTCACTGTGCAGGGCTGCAGGGGAGTGGCAGAGCTGTGCTCCCTGGGAGCCTCCGTTCTGCTTTCCTCCCCGCAGACGCAGGGAGCAGCTGGAGCCCTGCTCTGGCACGCTGGAAATTCCTGAATCCCAGGGGTTTGCTGGGTAGCCCCGCAAAGTGCAATATTTACAGGGTCCACAAAACACCTCTTGCCTGTAGGATGGGCTCCAACCCCTGCTGGGTGATTTGGGCTAAGGGCTTGCTAGAACACGCACATGGATCTGTTCATAAAAGAACATTTGTTTCCCAGCAGCAGACAGTTTTGGAGATGTGCTGCCCATATGACCTTTTAGCATTCTTGCCTTTTCCTCAGGTTTTTCCAGGTGTGGCCTTAGGGCTGAGCTGCAGCTGGAGCAGCCGTGAGTCTGCTCCTCCTTACAAGTGCCGCGTGTCAAGCAGAAGAGGAAACGAGCACGAAGGTGCTTCCTGCAGCAAACAGAAGGCAGCTCTCCTCCCTTGAATGGTCATGAAAGCCGTATTTTAAGAAGGTACTTGTGGACTCTACTTGCAAATAAGTGTTTCTCCACGATGTATCCTTTGTGTCCTGGTCCTCGCGTTGACATTCCAGTATGAAAACGTGGCATGTCTGAAAACTACAGTGAGACTAATAATATAGTTCCACTTTTATTTTTAGTACTTTCATGATTTAGATGTCTTTTGTTGGTGCTAATTTAATGCTTAAAGCTAAAGCTCTACCAGTAGATGTGTTTAGGATGCGACAGCTATGTCTTCATATTTAATTCAAAGAAGAAACTAAAATCTGTAGGTCCGTGCATTCTGCTTTTCACTGTGGAATTGATGCTACCTCTTCTCACTGTTTTTCTCCACTAGGATTAAGAAGTCTGTGTTTTAAAGAGGAAAGTTACTGTGTACATCCATCCAAGAGACAGATGAATGAGGTGCCTGCGAGCTCTGTACTAGATTTTAACCCGTAGCTGTAAGCCACCAGCTGTGATGTGTTCTAGAGCAGATGAGTAGGATGTGCAAAGAAAAAAGGACATTTTATAAGGCACTGAAATAAAGTTATTCATTGCCACTGCAGCTGTTATGCATGTAGTAAAAGAGTTGATTACCATAATGAGATTAAACTAAGAGAAATTGCTTTTAACCTGTGCTTAGCTTGAGTTGTTGTTTAGTTACCAGAGATGATAAAAGACTGTACCCAAAAGCTTGTCTAAACTTTCTAAATTTCAGCTGCTCTGTAAAGGATGTGGGGTTTTTCTTCTCTGCTGTGTAGATCAAGCTTCTGTGTACAGAGGGAAGCTAAAATCAGTCTGAAAAATGAAGTGATTATAAGAGGGGTGAGTAGGTGAGGGGAAAGGTGAATACTTTCAATAATTTTGGAAAAAAAACCCTAAAGACACAGGCAAGCAGGAAAAATGAGCAACTTTTCCAGCTAACACATACACTGCGATACACTGGGCTGGGCTGTCTGCAGACCTGCAGTGCAGTGCTAATTTTATTCATTAGCATTTTTCAGATATGTAAAATTTTTGGTTTGCATAGAAATAGCTGTTAAAATCAATATAATCAAGATCTGTAATGACAAAGGAGACCTACTTGGAATACTTTGAGTCCTATTTAAAAAGGCTCTTTCCCCAAGAAATCTTACAGGCTCATTTCTAGAAAATATGAAGGGACTCTTGCTGTTGCTGTGCAAAAGCAAATGCTTTGAAGTGATTCAAACTGGAGAGACCAGAATGGAGCAGAATGCTTTAAAAACTAAAATTCGGTGAAAAAAACGAATGTATGTAATCAATCTACATATAAATATAGACGCTCCAAATTTAATTATCATTGTTTTCAAAGTTCATCTCTGTATGAGAGACAAATGTCAGCTTTGGGTGTCACGCTAATTACTGTATATAATCTAAATATATTCATCATCTTATGGAGGCGTGCACAAAGTCAGAGCTTCCTGTCTTGGCAGATCCAAGTTGATATTTGTTTGTTTTAATTGCAGCAGAGACATTTAGCACTGTGCCTGCCTGGTAACGGAGGAAATGTAATGCAAGGCCTCGACATCTGAAAAGTAAGGACTGTCTGAGCTGACTGCCTCATAGAAATGATGCTGGGGAAATTGGCAAAGAAAACAAGTCTCTGAAATTCTAAACAAGCACTTTAAATGCGGAAAAAAAGAATCTAAAGGGTCATATTTGCAGCTGATGTGCTGCACAGCTCCTTCCCTATAAAACAAAATTGTCACCGTGAGGCAGGGTAAGATTGAGCCTTTTTGTTAGCTGGAGTCACTCTCCTGCAATGATTGCACACAATCATTCTACTTGGATTTTTAAATGCTTTTTATCAGATTTCAGCCTATTGACTCAAAATGTGTTTCTTGTCAGTGTAAAACTACTGAATATTAAAGAAAAGATAAAATTTTCCAACCTCAAAGCTGTCACTTCAGTCTACAAAAGGCAGTTATTGAAGCCTATTACTGTTTTGGCAGTGCTTGTCTGAAATTCCCTCAAAATATGCCACTAAAATTCAAAGAAAGGACTACAAAAACACTAATATTGAAGATTTATGCTGTAAAATTTGAGTAAATTTACATATAAATGATTCATTGAATATAAGAGATGTAATGAAAATTCAGGAATCTTAATGTTTACTCAATGTAGAACATCTGATGTGAGTACCTGAATCTAATTATAATGAAAGTAAATCTACCCAGTAGGCGGAATACAAACAAACAAATAAATACACATTTGCCTATTATGTAGTGGGAGAAAAAAATCTGTGTACTTCTAATGGGACACAATAGCCAAGGACAGCTACATCACCCATAATTTTAGGGAGCTTTTTTGTCAAAATTCATTGTCTAAAGCATCTCTAAGCTGGGGATAGGGGAAAAGGAACCTGCAGGGGTAATTTCTTCACTTGTAAAATTTCAGAATCTCCACGTGTCCACCTGAGAACGGAGGGAAGCTGGAAAATGAAAATCAAATGACTCCAAAGCCAGTATTTGCAGAAAGGTTTCTGTTCTAAGTATGAAAAAGAGTGTGATGAGCAAATACCAAACGTGAGAAGCACAACCCCTCTTCCCCAGCAAGCACAACCTGCCCTCTCAGGATGGTTTGCCTGCCAGGATGCACCTGGGTGTGTTTTGCGCTCGTGCCAGGTCCTGTCAGAGGGGTGCAAGGGGCTGACATTTGGTGTGCGCAAAAGAACAAAGAGCAGCATTTGCCCTAAAGCCAAATTGGCAAATATTTTTTGTTTTCTGTGACAAGTTTTGCTTAACTAGCACAAGAGGTGGCCGAGCAGAGAAGTGTGCTCCCAAGGTGTGCAGCAGGGTCTGTTTAAGAAGCTGAGTGCAGTTGCTGGGTTGCCACTTCCCTTTCCTCACCCCCTTGCTCGATGCTGTGCTGAGACATCACTCCCTGTTCTGTGGGGAGCCTTTTGGAAAGCCAGCTGTGCTTAGGTGTGTGCACCTGTACCACAAAAAAACAAACAAAAACATTAAATGATCTTTCTCTTTGTGCAGGGTGATGCCTTGGGATTCCAGCTTTTATATTTTCATGTATTTGTAATCCTGCAGTTCTTTAGTGTGTAACTCTGAGCTCCACACAGAGTGTGAGCAACTGCTTTTCCCATTTTCGTCAGACACCACAATTCCTCTCCAGGCCTGGGAATCAAGGACACCTCACTGTCTCAGGCCCCGAGAAATGGAAACAAAAGTGAGTTGGGGGGAGCAAACTGAGAGAATGGGACTGCACTGCCTGAAGCTGGAATTGCACAATTAACCTCTGATATGCAAAGGGACAGCACTTCTATCTGTCCCAAAAACGTGTGGCTGTGTCCATCCTGGGTGCAGTCTCTGCGAGACTCCTGCACTGCCCAAGGTGCGCCCTGGGAAGGCCTTGCCATAAATCCCTGCCCTTTATCCCTTCCCTCTGCCCAGCCTCTGCGCCAGGGCAGCCTCTCCAAGGCATCAAGGGGAACCATCAAGAGGGAAAAAGAAATCTGCAAGAAGTATTGCCGTAATGCAGAGAAATGGGTAAACGGTCTTGACTCTTCGTGAGAAAAAGCAAGCTCTTCTGAAGTGGGAAAATGTATTTTTATGAGTTTACCTGTTTTCTAATGGCTTAAATTTGAACAACCTGCAAGAAAGCAAGAAAAGCGTTATCCCAATGAAATTGCTTTCCCACAGCATCATTTGTCACCTGGACAGAGGTCACAAGCAGAGGAAGAGCCCTTCAGATGTGTTGGACTGACCCAGGTGGTATCACCAAGTCTCCTTTGCTTGGGAATCTCTTGGAATTCCATCATCTACATTGTACAGGAGCACAGCTCTGACGGTGCCATTTTTAACAGGAAAAGTACTAAAATCTGGTTTTCCATGAAATCGTTTCGATATTTAGCAGCTCCTTCTGGGCTCATCTCAAACTCCTTCTCACTGATGTTTCCCAAGTTTACTTGGACAAAGTCTGCACCATTAGTTTTAACAGTTTTTTTACTAATTATTAATTCATTACTTGCTGGACTGTGTCAACACTGCCTGTTCTCCACATGGCCAGGAATGAGCTGCCAAAAGCCTGTAGCTCAATAGCAGCTGCCTTATCCAACGTATCTGCCTCACATGCTGCAGCACGTGGCACTAAAATTAGGACTTGTTGCCAGATTTGGCAAATTCCTGCTTCCCAGAAAGGCTCTCAACTCATGAGATTGCCAGAAACACCTATCAGATAAGGTCATATTTGGCTGCAGTTGGCAAAATCTTAATTAAAGTAACACCAGCTGTAGTAATACCAGTTGTAGGGAGTTTGTGGCAGATGCGATGAGGATTTTAGTCCGAAAAACATCTTTAGTAGTGTTCTCCAAGCCAATTCTTCAAGGATAAATGACCTGAGGTATAAGTTTAGGATGGGAAATGTGCACAGGCAGTAAAAGTGTGGGTGTTGGTATGAAGGAAATAATGTCAGAGTTACCTTTACCTGGTTCTCAGCTCAGCTGGGCATAAATATGCACAGTAAAGTAAATGTGCACTCTGTATTTTTTTTATATCTCTAAATCATTTTCCATCTACTTTATTCTTTGTGTCATAAACCTTTTTAACTACCCAAACATTTTCTTACTGTGAGTTATTCACCTTCTGAAGAAATTTTCCCCAAATCTTTAGTTGCTCAGCCATAGTTACCTTCACAGAGCAGGTGTGATATGAAGATATCATAAGAACAGATATAAATTCAAAGAACTTCCTCTTGTGATTTCAGTGCAGAAAGTTCATATCCAGAGTAGGAAAATTATTCTTTTATACAGCTACATTACACTTCTTGCCTTGAAGTGCAGGTACTTGATAAAGTTGCATATTCATATTGTATTTCACAAAGACTTTACAGCTTGATTTGGCATTTTCTTAAGTGGAGTCTGTGGCAGCTGTAATAACTAAAGGCTCACAGATTATTCTGCACAGGAATGTGCCCATTTTTGCTCAGTTTATGAACACTAATCGAACAGACTGAGTTTGTGACTATTGATTACGTAACTTTCAGTTACCATAAAGGGTTTAAAACTAAGTGAACAATTGAATGCTGACCCTCTAGAGAGGTTTTGGCGGTTCAGCATCAGTTTAAGGAGTTTTACATAAGTAGATTTTAACTGTATTGCTTGATATAAGGGATGAATTAATCAAGGTTATTGTAACTTCATTTATTTAATTTTTTTAAAAAGGAAACTGTGTGTTTATTGCAGAAAATTGTGTAGTAAAATTGCATTTTACTCCTGAAATGTGTTAATTTATAGTAGTACTATTACTATGGAAAATTATATGCATTAAAATAACACTGACAAAGGTGATTTGTACAAACCAGTGTTGTATCCCATACTTCTGTCCTTAAGCAGTGAGGGTAAAAAAATATGAAGAATATCATAACTTCTGGGTAATATCTTTGAATACTGTGGCAGTTTGTTCCTTCCTGGCCTTTCCATGCAACTACCACAATTTCAGCAACAAATAAGATGATTTTAGCAAAAATGGAAACAGATGTATCTCTCAATTTCTATTTAATTGAGCTTGCATTCTAGAGTAATTTAAATGTGATGCTAGAAATTAGGATAGAAAAAGTAATTGAGCCCTTCTAATTTTAATATAATTATCAACAAGTGAAATTAAGAGAAACCAGTTAAGCTGAATGCTCAAGGAAATGCAGTCAATAGGGAAACTGTCAACAAAGCACATCCTGGTTTCTCAAGCTACCATGAAGTTTTAGGAGTTGAATTCTGTAATGGAATGAAATTAGCATTAAAATTTATATTAACATGATAACTTTTACAGTCAGGTTACACTGCCAGATGCTCCCCTTTGGGCTCTCTGTCTAAAAAGCTCTACCCTTGAAGAGATATAAGTATTATTCTACAATTACTAGTTTCAACCTTGTCCTTGTCTCACCTGCATATTTTAGGCTAGAATGAAAATCTTATTTCCAGAAACATTGGGAACACCTGAAGATTTTACTCATGAGGGATAACGACATTTTAATTAGTGGCAATTAGCTTCCCTACATCCTTCCCTCCACAGCTGTCCCAGGAGGGTGTGGGGACACCACAACAGCAGGGGCACCAAGGGGCTGGATGAATTCAAGGACAGCGGTGCTGGAAGGGTGCTCAGGGTGCAGATTCTGCGTCAGTCACACAGCAAGTGTGGTGCTGGAGGGCTTGGGGGTGATGGACGGCAGGAGACACCCAAAGTCCCCTTGCTCCTGCTGAACAGCCTGTCCAGCTGTCCCTACCAGAGCTTTCCCCTCCTTTGAATGCCAGCTTTGAAGTCCTCAGACTTTGCAGATGTGATTTATTTTTCATCTGCCATAACTAACATTACTACTTGTCCCAGTAATTTTATTTGGCCTTTTCCCACTGCAATTTTCAAACTATTTGATAATCCTTGTGCTACTGCATAAGAATAGTTGAAGATTTTCTCCAAAGAGATACTCATCACGGAGAAGGCAGAGAATACGAGTGCCTCACTGTCATTTATTGCACAGAAAGCAGTGCTGTAATTCTCTGTCATTGCATCATCTGTTCAGCCCAGGTTATTCACTCTTCTGCATTATCGAGATTGCGTTTTTCCTCCCTGAGAAATAGCAGCTGTAACAGACTGTTTCCAAAATGACAGCTTAAGTGACTCCATGGTTCTTTAATATCTATTCAGAACTCTTGTCTCCTTGCAAATTTTCATTGCTTTCTTTAAAAGCAGCTTGTGAGAAAGGTAATGCATTATTAATGCTACATGTCATAAAATAAAATAAATACTTACCTTTTGAAGAACCTGATCCACTAATCAAGAGTAAATGAATGCACCTGAATTATTCAAAGAGCCTCAAATAGTGCAACTTGTACTCAAATTGAATATTGTGAATAGAATATTCGCAACATAACAAAAAGAATTTCTACTCATATTAACTCCTCCATTTTCATAACAGGAAATGGGATTTTTATTCTTTTTAATCAGTGTAAATATTTTGCCCACCTTGGAAAGGCAAAAAGGTCCAGGGTAAGTTTTGGCACTTCGTTACCTTTAAGCAGCCTCCTAAAGTAACGTTTATGTTGACGAGAACGGTTGTTGGGGCAGGTGTTCCACGTTTCACAGGAAGCAGGTAGGACTCTGTTCCTGAGCAGCAGAATTATGTCTCAGTTCCTGGGAGCTGCAGGTCAGCACTCGTTAAGCAGCTGTGCAAAGAACAGGGGAAATGCCACCACTTGTTGGGAGAAAGGGAGCTCTGCTGAGCTGGCAGCATTTCCAACCCGTGAGTGACAGCATCAAGGGCAAGACAGGAATGAGATCTTAGGCAATTAATTAAAAACAGCTCCTGCAGCCAGAATTTATTTCCTCCCTATTACAATCCATTCATGTCAATGAAGTTTCTGGCGCTGCTTCAGGAATTTTTCACTACAGCACCCTGCTTTTCACAATGTGGTGTTTATATCATATCCCTCACAGATATTTGCATTCCCCAGCAGTTTTCTTGGGGAAAAAAACCCCCAAAAGTAGCTGTGCCACATTTCTCAGTGCATCTCCAAAATCTTGTCCTTACAAATAGAAGGCTCCCAAGTTCTGGGTCGTGTTCAGGTTGCCATTTCCTTTAGATATTTTTGTTGAGTATATTCTCCTGGAATCAAACAGACCTGCCCAGGTACAATTAGGAATGTCAGACTGGTAAAAGCGATGATATTCTTCACAAAGAAAAAGTAAAACAAAGTAAAGAAGAGTCTGTGATTCTATTCCTCACTGGTTCTGTGATCCAGTCTCAAATTTGTGGGATAATCAGGTCTCCGTTCTCAGTTTCAGTTTGCCATTCAGTAAATTCCTGATTTCCCAGTATTTCACTACAAACCAAATTTCCTCAGGGAGAAGACAGGTAGGAGGGGAGAAAGACATCTTCAAGAAGACACATTACCTCTGAAAATCTAAAAAATAAGTGTCTGTTGCTTCAGCCTCGCAGTGCCTGTCGTCATTCATTGCGGCTGGAGAGGCGCTGGAATAGTTTGGAAGAGCCTTTGTGTGAGCCTGAAACCAATGCTGATATTTCCTGTATTCTAATATCAGTGTAACCTCTGTGCTGCTCAATAAATCACACAGCTATATTTAATTTAAACATCATCAACAACCTGGAAGTACTACACTTCTGAACAGGATTTGGAACTGCAGCTGCCATTTGGGAATTTGAGATTTGGCAGGCGTTCCTCGACCTGTGATCCTATTACCAGAGATTCCAAATTAATGCTCAAATCAAATAGCGAGTTTGAGACTCAAACCTGATCCAATTCCTGTTGAAATCAATGGGTTATTTCCATGGAATTCACTGGCCATCTGTTGAAACCAAATGTGCTTTGTATTTTGTGACAAAAAGAGTAAAAAGCAAGAGAATTTTTTCATCTCAGATAGTATTTTCCTTAGAGAAAAGCCACAATCTGGAGCTACGGGATTTACAAACCCCTTTTGTTCCGTCCTGAAGGAACAAAATGTCTCCAAATGCCAATATTCCCATTAGCTTTATGTGCCATGTCTCTGGAATAAAGATATTTTATCTGGTTGTGATTCAAAAACATCGTAAAAATCTGCAATAATCTTGAAGAAAAGCAAGTTCTGCCTGGAGAATATGCCAGTTTTCTTCAGAGTTTAGCATTAATCTAGGAACATTAAGTGCACACTGAGCTCTTTCTGTCAGATTTAACTGAAATGTAAGACAGAGTCATTTAAGTGTTATTATATTTTTCTGCTCAGCTTTGATCATGTTTAGATGCCTACACAGATCCCTTTACAAATAGTTTTAAGCTACATACTCCATAAGTGATAGACTATCTATATATTTATATACATAGAGACGAGCTCTTTTGCAATATAGAGCGAGCAGGTGGGAGCAGAGGCAGAGAGAATGTATTTGTCACATCTTCTATTCAAGCTCATTTGTTTTTCCATCTACATTTATTCCTCAGAAATCTGGTAAAACATGCTGGAACGCACTGGAAGGGCAGCCTCAATAATGTCAGGGGATTTATGTTAGCAAGACTAAATTTTAACAGCAGTATCGCTTTCCATTTCAAGCCTGTGATAAAACCTCTGCTGCTGTTTGAGAGCTGTCTGACAAAACATTTCCTTGTTTCCAACGTGGCAGGGAGATGAATGATTGGGTTGGCAGAATGCTGCAGATAAAAGTTTAGGAACATTCTTTATCCAGATTATTTTCTGAGTATAACTTGGAGAGAAATATAGATTATCCCATTTAAATCTTGAATAATTATTCATATGTTTTGCTGAGTGCTGGCATTTCCAGATCCTGAGCTATCAGAACCAAAATCCAGTGAAGATGACCAAAAGATTTTCTTCAGCCTTCAGTGGACTTTGAATCATGTACTAAATGAATAAGGTTTCTCTTAACAGCATTGAAAATATATCTTAATTTGTTTTATATATTTTATTTAATAGCTCTCTCGCTACCATCAAAAAGAAAATGTATTTACTATTAGTTAGTAAAATTAATGATTACTTGGAAGATTAACCACCTTTCTTCCTGTCCTCAGTAGACCGAGTATGCCTTGCCCTGCTGTCAGTATCCTTCACACCACCTTTTTCCTGTCAGAATATTCAGAGTGAATATTAAACCAAGCAATTTCTGTATTTGTAGTGTATTTTTCACACAAGAACACCTCTGAACAAAATTACAATTTTTTTACAGTGCTGTGCTCTCTTGGTGTGCTTTGATTTTGAGATCAGTGCCTGGCAAGCGTCGATCTAATCTCTGGTATAGGCTGAATTTGGCAGCTGTACAGGAGGAGCTCTGGCTGGATGAAGGAGGGCCTGCCTGGCAGAAAACCCCTCTTCAGGATGAGTTTGGTCTATCCTGATTGTGTAATTTGGGAGGGATTCAAAACCAAATAAAAATCATTTGTAAAAAATGGTTTAAGTGTGATATAGAGAAAAAAAGCATTGACAATGTTGGGGGAAAATCTCTCACTTTCCATCTTCTCAGTCAGTTATAAAATCTAATTGGCCCAGCTGTACAACACGGCACGAATCATTAGGGTGACATTATCCTGTCCTCAGTCATTTCTTTTCTGCTGTATCTCCCAGCTCTGAGGTGGGCAGCTATTTTTAATTCTGAGAGCTCTCATATGCCAGGTCCCACATGAACGGATGCTGTCCTCAATCCTACTCAACATCTGTCACATCAGCAGCAGGCAGCAGGAGATGTTCCAGACTCAAAAGCCAGTGACACCTGACAATGCAGCTCATTTTTCAGGAACAAACAGCATCACCCAGCTCCTTGAGTGACCAGAGGAAGAGCAGCTGTCTTGGGACTTTCTGAAGAGCTAAAAAACTGGGCTCTTTCCTCATGAGCAGACTTAGCTGCAGCAAAGGTTTCTCCAGCCAAGCTTAAATCAGTTCAGGACCTACACCCACCCTGCAGCCACAGGTTCTTTGGGTCCTGTCACTCTCTAACAGCGTGGGCAAAGTGGCAATAAGCTCAAAAGTGGAGTGATTAGAAGTATATTAGAAAATGATGAATGGTGTCTTACAGGTGAAGAGGAATTAATTGCCCATCAAAGAACTAGAACAAAACTAGCAAGGAGTTCAGAGCATGGCAAAAAAGGTGGCTCTTCAGAAGGCTGCAGTTCATGTCTGGCATTCCTGCCACAGCTGCTGTCACTGCTTAGAGCTTAATGGGTTCAAGGGGACACACAGCAAATCCCCAGAGAAATCCTCTGTGTTTTTTATTAAATACAGGAACTATGTCAGCTCAGCAGCTGCTGAAGCTACAAATGGTTGGATCCTGAGAGAGATGCAGGAGGAAGTGCTGTACCCACTACAGCATTTTCTCAGTGCCTCATCAGGTTGTACTTGGCCTGGATGAGTCTTGTGGCTCGTAGCCACGATAACCTCCCTAATGGTCCTTCTTCACAGCCATCCCATCCCCTCAGGTTATGGAGCAAAGGTCTGGATGCCAACAGACATGGCACAGCTGAATCTATGTGTTTGCACTGGCATAAATCAGAGAAGGATTGTTTAGTTGGTTAGAAGGAACCTCGGGAGCCCATCTGGCCCATGCCACCATCTTTGGCAGAGCTAAGGTTTGATTGGGTTGCTCTGGGCTTGCCTTACTCAGCTCCTGCTCCAGCATCTCATGCCCCTCCCTCAGAATTATTTTTCATTTATAGCTAATCAGAACTTGTTCATTTAGTCACTTGTTTGCTCCTGGTTCTGTGTTTTCACCGTGTTTACTTTCCTGAGAACAAGGCTGCTGCTTTCAGTTGCTTGTGGGAGCTTCCAGAAGGTTCTGCACCCCCAGGTGGGCTGTGATTGGCAGGCTGGGGTTATTGGGTGATGCCTGAGTGGGGCTTGGATAAAAGGGGCTGCAGGAGCACTTGGGCTCCTGGTGCTGTGGGAGCTGGGCCCTGGCAGGTGAGCGGTGCCCACCTGGCTGGTGGGTGATGGGGATGCCCAGGAGGGTGTGGGAGAGCTCGGGTGGGGTGGGAAGCAGGGCCTGGAGCATCCCCCAGAACACCTGAGCAGAGCTTCCTTCAGCTCAGGAGTGCCTTCCAGGCACACAACAGCAGCAAACAGATATGAAATTGTGGGCAGTTCTTTCTCTGGTTCAGACTTTGTTCTGTTCCTCACAGGCTGGGCTGAGCTGTGCTTCTCTCCCAAAGCCAAGCCTGTATAAACAAAGGGATCACCCCGAAGGAGTGACACTGAGTTCTGGTTGTGGGTGTTCTTTGGCCATTGTAGCCTTTATTCTGTCTGTGGGAGAGTCAAAGAAACCAGTTTGTTCAGCATTTGGAAGAGAAAACAAATGGGTGATCTTCTTGCTGTCAACAGCTGCTGGATGTAGAGCAGACAGAGCCAGAGCCTTTTAGGAAGTGCACAGGGAAAAAGCTGAGACACAACAGACAATAAACCCAAGGATATTCCAGTCAGATACAAGAATTTTTTTACCATGTTAGTGGTCAGACCCTGGAACAAAGTGCCACAGGGGCTGTGGAATCTCTGTCCTGGGAGAAACTGGGGACCCAGCTGAGCAACCTGCTCTGTGTGGCCCTGCTCTGCTCCACGGCTGAGCTGCAGGAGCTCCGGAGGTCCCTTCCATCCCGAGTTATTCTGTGATTTTATGAGTCCTATTGCTAAGCCTGTAATACATCTCTTCATTACTACACATGCAGTAGATTTGAATAAAAGTATTAACAGAAATAGGCTGTGTGAAATTTGAATATCCTACTTAGCATTTCCCTATTTCTTTCTGCATGTTTTGCTTGATCACGATTCCCCTTACTGAAAAGGAAATACTTTCTTGGAAGAATTTCTCAATACTCCTGGCAGAAAAAAATCCCCAACCAAGATCCCCAAACCGATCTTAATTTGTAATTATAAGAGTAGTAATGTTAATTATTCTAATTTTTTTTTTTTGTTATGATCAATGTTCAGGGTTCAACATTCACGTTATGAATAGAAGGGATCAGTGAGATGCATTGTTTAGGTTATGTCCTGGGAAAGCAGGAGAATGGAGATCAGCTTGGGGTGGAATCATTGCAATTCTGCTTTGTTTCTGATGCAGCAGCTGACGTGGTAAAGAGCCACTATGTAAGCTAGGAGCAGATTTATCATAAACTGTAAATTTCCTGCTATGAGCGTCCTTAACACTTCCATTGACATAAAATCTCAAAATCACATTAGAAATATCTTTGCCAAAAAAAAAAAAAAAAAGGAATGGAGGAGCTTTGGAAAGACAAAAAGAGCCTTAGCTCAGTATGAGTCTTCTGGAATGTCATGTTTTCCCTGAGGTTGATTTAATACAATGTATGTCTGAGGAAAGAGCCTGAAATAGGGCAAATAGTAGTCTCACAGAATGAGCTACCCACTCACTGTGTAGGTGTTTCTAAAAACTTATAGGGCATTTTTACTCACTCGATAACTTTTTCTTCCAGCTTTTCTTCAGAGAGATTGTTACAAAAAGAAAATAGAAGTGGCTGTATAATGTGTCGTTTTCATCAGTCTTCTATCAGGGTCTGTAATATACAGAAATTCTCTCTTCACTTTGTGCCAGTCCCCAGAATATCTGTGTATATTATTAAAAAGGAATACAATAGAGATAGCTATTGTAGAAAGGCAGTGAATTTTATGACATGTTTAGTAGGCAAAGAGGAGAAGATGGCAAGCTGATCCAAAGCCACCTCCTCTGTGCTGCTCACAGATCTCCATGCATCCAAAGGATACAGAGGAGTCTTCCTTCACTTGATCATTTCTCACAAGGAAGCCTTTTCCCAGCTTTGATCATTCTTGTGGCCCTCCGTGGAACCTTTTCGGGTCTTCTTTGAGGTGAAAGGATCAGAACAGGGAGCAATGAGCAGGATACCCGTGAATCATGGTTTGCTTGTGGTGCTTTATGTTGTGGTACAATGATTCACACCTGCTCTGCCTTTCAGGCTGATACTGAGCTGGAGTTCTCACTGTTTATAACACCCCAATGTCCTTGTCCTGAATTAATATAGTCACCTCAGAGCCTGTTTTTTATATATGAAATTAGGATTGCTCTGCTTAGCCAACATCCCCATATTGTAGGTTTGTCATTGACTGTGGCTGCTCCAACTCAAACTCCTTCTGCAGCTCTTCCCAGCTGCTTTTTGTCCTCACTCCTTCCGATGACTCTGTTGTTGAACTGCCACCCAGCTGCCCAGCAGCTCAGTCCCTGTCCGGGCTGTGAGTGCTCAGCAGCCTCAGTGCCCCTCCCTGCAGAATGCCATTAGTGACCTCCCTCACTCAGGAGGGCAGATCGGTTGTTTCCACTTTTTGTTGCCCGTCTTTTAAGCCCTCATTTATCCCTGACATTCCCTTTTATGCCACAGCTTCTCAGTGCCTTGCAAAGCCTTGATGGAGAAATTTGCTGAAAGCCTTTTAGAAATACATGTAAACTTTTATTAACTGGATCACTTTAACTGCACAGACGTGGCCTTTGGGGAGAATTTTTGTGTTTGTAAGGGGCAATTTTCTGTAAGAGAAGGCAGGTAGACTCTCAAAGTACATTATTTTTGTCAAGGTGTCTGTTAATTTGTTTTTCCCTACAATTTCTATACAAGTCTGACTTCCAGAGAAGTTATTTCTCTGCATCTATCCTGGTATCCTGAAATTTGGTACCATATTTGTCCCTTCCCAGTGCTCAGTGATTTTAAGTCAATGGTTGTTCACTGCTGTGAGTGATTTTTCTATTTGACTTCTGTTACAAGTCCGAGATGAATATGGTTTAGCTCTTGTCATTTGATATTGTTTGTAATGTAAAAATGTCCCAGAATCTCCTCTATAGTCATTTCGGCTTCAGACAGGTTTGGGATCTTTTTTGAATTTTTTTTTTCTTTGAGGATTCTGGAGTAAGAATCACCTCTATTTCTGACAGAGGGACCATATATATAAAGAATTTGGCATCTCTGAATGCTTCTCGTGGACTATAGGTACTGACATTATAGATTTTTAAAGGGTTCTCTGCTTCGTGTTTGTTGTTTCTTGAATTCTTCTTTGGTAGACTTACTGTGTTCAAACTACCAAAGCTTTATCAGCACTTCATTTTTAATGGGCTCCTTACTCTGTCCAACAAGCTTTAGGGAAGGCTAAAACTTTTTAAAGATTTTTAAGGAAATGGAAACATGTTTGAATATTGTAAAATATGCTTATTTCCCCTTTGCTATTTAATTTGATTTCCCTAAAAGGTCATTTTTTCAATTTTTTTCTTTACAATAGTCCATATAATGTCAGGCACTTTGCTGAATAGGGAAAGATTTAATTAGAGACTTAAATATTCTGCTGAATCGTGGCTTCATAACTCCAACTTCCCCACAGTGTAAGTGGTAATATATTGACTAAAAAGAATAAAATTTACCCCCAAACACCTTGACAATTAGTTAAAGCTGGTCAAAGAGATCAAAGCTCAATTTAGTGATTTTTCACTGCCTTTTTTCCCCTCATTTTCCTTTAACTAATTCTTAAGTAGTTAGGCACACTTTCCTTTTCTTTCCAGTGTAGCATACAACATAAAATGACCCTGAAAGCATTTTTCTCCATTTCTGGTGAGTTATGAGTTGAGGGATTTGAAGCGGTTATCATAGTTTTTCCTTCCTTATTGCTTCCTTATTGTTCATTAATTATAACACCACTGTACAGACAGAGATTTATCAAGTAAACTGAAACTCTCTCTTTCATTTTGGATGACTGGTTTTAGATTTGCTGAAGCTTATCTTGATCTCAGGTCTTCCTTTTAAATTAGCTTCCCTGGGGTTCTGAAGTTTTATCAGATAGGGGAATAGTAAACAGTTGTTCAGACTTCAAGCCCTAATGTTTCAGATTAAAGCCACGAAAGATTTGCTTTCCTGCTAGAAGTTCCAATTGAAGCAAAAATGCCAATTCAGGATTTTCTTCATAAAGAAATTCTTCTTTGTAGAAAGAAAAAAAAAAGCCTGTATTTATTCAACTTTGCTTTATTTAAAGATTAAATGAATTTGGAATAAAAACTGCTTACTTTACAGCTATTTATTTGCTGTAATGCACTGAATCTTTCTAACGTACTGTCCATTTCTCTAGTCAGACCATACCCAAAATAGCTCTTCAGGGACACAGCATTATGTTATTTTGGTTTACAATAAGCTCTGCATCCCAAACCCACATACCCAGGCAGAAATATCAGCTTAATGTTGGTTTTGACATAAAACAAACTAGCCAGTTTGGGAAAATTTAATTAGAAATGCCTTCTTGCTAACAGGAGGGATTGGCTCACTGATGAATGATGGAGATAAATTGGATTAATGATCCTGATGCTTTTTGCTGGGGATGACTTTGGGATTGCTGTGAAGGGTGCAGGAGTAGCTTCTTACAGATCTGCTCAGTGGAGTGAAGGAAGTGTTGGTGATACGTGTGAGGTTTCAGTATTTGTGTATTAAAAGGGGAATAGCCAAGGATTAGGACCAAGGATTAAACTGGGGTTAGGAATAGAGACTCTGAAGTAAGATTACAGGTGGATTAAGTAATGCTAAAACTCTACAGAGCTCAGGTGATTATTTTTTGGGTCACTTCTTGATCTCTTCATGGCTTATTTGTGCAAAACTCTGAATGTGGTTTTGTCTTTTAGTCACAGTCCTAAGCCCTCATCCGTGGAAAGCAGAGAGCTTCGTTTGACAGACAGAGCTGCCAGGCCCACAGGACCAGCACCGGCTCCGGACTGGTAGGAACCACTCAACATTCCTGAAACTTCTCTGAATGTGGCTTTATCTTTGTATGTGTGCAAACATGTGTGTGCCAGTCTCTGTATTCCAAATAAATAACTGCAAACCGAATATCCCTGAGCCCATCAAAATGTTCAGCACCATCCTGCTGCCAGTTCGCTCTCCCTCCCAGACTGTGTTCATTTCCCACAAAACACTGCTCAAAACAGCTGGAGAGTTTGGCCTGCAGGCGAGGCTCTGGCAACTTCATTTGAGTGCTAAATCTGATTTTCCTTTCCAAGTCAGAGGTTGTGTTCTCATCGTCTCCCGATTCCTGCTGAGTTTCCTTCTCCACCAAGCCGCTGATCTCTCCTTGGGTGCCGGGCTGCGGTGCCAGCGGCACTGCTCGGAAGGGCTGGGAGCAGGGTGGGAGCCAGCAGCTGGGAGCACTGGTGTCTCACGAATTCTGTCCCTGTCCCACGGCCCTTGGCTGCCTGCTCTGGGGCAGGCTCGTTTCGGCTGCTCCAGGGCTTCCCACTCCATGAATTTCTCTCCTGTCCTCTGAGCAGTGGCCAGTTTGAAAAGACTGCTTTTGTTTTTAAAGCATTTCACCAGCGTGTTAAATTCTTTTTCATCTTAATTCAGACTATGTACCAATAATACCTGTTTGGTTTTAGGTTTTTTGGCTTGTTTTTTTGGGTTTTTTTAAAGTTGCTTTCTCACTGCAGAGTCAGAGTCATTTCAGGTGCAGGCAAAGAAATCAATCAAACCAATCTTTGTTTGTCTCCTAAAGAAAAAAAAGACATCAGATTTGTAAATTTGAGATTTTCATTTGCACCCACCAATTCTGAGATTTCATTAAGTGTTTTCTGCCAGATAAAAGGCATTACTTGATGTCTCCAACTTTAATGGTTCTAATAGGAGGTTAGTCACTCTCATTTGTAGATTTATTCTTTATACAATAAATAATAAAACTTAAGGTGATAAAATTAATGAGAGAAAAAATTGGTGAGATATCAGTGACAAGCGCATGACAGCTGAATGCAATTCATATAAATGTGTTTGGTACTAAGAGCCTCAACCAGCAAATTAATCTGAACTTCCTGAACTGTTCCCTTTTATTTCTGCTCTTCCTTCATATGTATTTTATTCCTGTCAGGAAAGCCTTTGCTCTTCCAACAGTTCTACAGAAGATGTTAAAAACTGCAGTAAACTAGCAGACTTGTACAGTAACTTTCCCACAGTCTTTTAAAAAAAAAAAAAAAAAAAAAATTAAAAAATTGGTGGTGCCATCTGGAGCCTTGGAAAGATTAAAGAATTTGCTTTAAAAAAATGTGTTTGCATGCTTAAAGGTGTTTTATTATACATCTTATATTATCATGATAATATCAAATCCCCTAATAGCAAACAGAATAGGTGAAGGAAGTTTTTTTTTGATTAATTGACTAATATGGGGGCAGAGTTTTATAAGTGTGCTTTGGAATACAGGAGCAAATCGTGCATTTCAGTGTTTTTGCTGGCTGGAGCCTGGTGCTTCACTGTGGCAGCAGTTGCAGTCATGTTCTTTAATGCCACTCTGCAGCTCTGCACATCACTGCTGGACAAAACAACGGGCTGGAGGGCATTAAACTGCAAGGTATCAAATGAGCTTAAGCATGGCATGAGGAATGCTGCAATGGAGAAAATTCAGGATATCTCTGTAGCAATGCAACTCTCAGTGTCAGCACACTGTCAGGGTTTGCAGCATCCCTCAGAGTTATTCGTGTCTCCTTGGAAGAGGATCAGTTTTGGCAAAGCCATCAGAAGTATTAAAACAAGAGGAGAGAAAGTGAAGAAATAACAACACCAAAATTCCAAAGATGGAGTCTTACACTAACAGAGTGGTATAATTATATAGGTTTGAGTACAACCATACATTTTCCTGGATAGACATTCTTTAATCATATATTGGAATTTCTATCGATTTTTCTCGTTACCAGTGGCCAAACCAGGATTGAATGTAGCATCCAGTTTATGTAACAGTGCCCTGGAATGGCACCTGGGTACCTCAGCTCAGCCCTCAGTGGCACACAGAATCTGAGCATGAATTTCCAGCAGCAGCAAAATGAGTAATAAACTTTTCCTGTCTTAGGAAGGTAACAAGAGCATCAACCAATCCTTCAGGATACTGCCTCATGTTACACCTTTCCTTCACAGAGGTATCTTGGAGCAGAATGAATTTAAAATACATTCTCTTAGCAGTACAAGTAACAGCATCTGCTTTTCTTTTTTCCACATAAACCTGTGCAACTATAGCTCCAGTTAAATACATATATAATATATTTATAATAGTTATTATATATTATATATATATGAACCTGTCTAAGTACTTGCAGAAACCCTAATGGGTACAAAATCCATCTGCAGGCCTGCATTTGTATCTATATCTGTAAATGAATGGGGGGATTGGTGTGTGTGGAACACTTTATTCTAAACAAACATTCTGTGTTTCCATAATATTTTTGTACTAAAACCCTTGGTTTCTGCCACACCACCTCCCTCAACTCTCCTACTCAAGAAAGGCACTGAGGTCTTTTAGGAAAGTCTACAGGACTAGTATGTCATCAAGTGGCTAAGAAAGGGAAATACTGTGTTCTAGCAGAAGTAAAGCAAGAAAGGGTCTGAATTTGAAACTAGAAAATACTGATAAGTTGTTAGAAATTTTAGGAAAGGTCTGAAACATGTCTCGTATTCTAATTTTCTGCCTTTTAAAGGTCTTGCATTAAGTCAGGGATTATTTTATAATCCATTATGCTTGGTGCCTATTAAAATAAAAGAGGCCGTTTTTCTTCCATTTAAAGTTTGGAAATCAATATTTCAGGTTTCTGTCTCAATGAAGCAGGGTGAGATCCGGCAACATTCCTACGAGTTCAGCTTTCCCTTGAATGTCAGGGAATGCTGCATCCCTCTTTGCACTAGCTCTGAGTCCTCCCCAGCCCCACTCGTGGAGCAGCGAGGCCAGTCCTTACTCTGCAAAAGGAAGGGTTGATGAGATGAGGAGCATTTGCCTCTTTGTTCCCGGTTCTTTCTCTGCCTGCTTCCTGCACCTTCTCCCGGGGCAGGATCCCTGTGCTGCTCCGCTCTGCCCTGTTTTGGCCGTCCGGGGGTGAATGCCACGGCAGCACTGAGGACAAGCAGCAATGTGACCCCCTGGCTGGTGCACTGTGCTGCCTAAGAAAGCCATGAAAGCCCAGAACATGTGGGAGGCTACAACTTGTGTGTATCATTCATATTTTATGGGTAACAACTTTGATTTTCGGTTGTGAAAGCAATAGCAAGTGATAGCTGGGAAGCTGTCAAAATCACTGAAGTGTTTAGCAGTGTTACTCCAGTGACTCTGCTGAAGACTATCTGTGGAATTCAAAGCCATAAAACATAACTGAAGTCAGGTCCCTTGCTTATCTATTTAAAATGGTTGAATTCTTTCTCTGGAGACAAGTCTGAAGGAAGAAGTAAAAAAAAGAAAGGGATATCTGAATATATTTTCCAATACTTTGTTTATTTGGCATTTAATGTCAAAATATAAAAAAACCCTGTGACACAATGATAGAGAAATAGGTTTGGAAAAGCTCAGTAAGTCACAAGGACCATCCCTTTCCTGCAGGCTGCCATCAGCTATGTGGGTGCTGTCAGAGGTGCTATCAGGGGCAGGCTGTTCCAGAATTCACCTTCTCAGCTGTTGCAGAGCTTTTGGCAGTGTCTGACTGGGCTCTGGCTGGCTGCAGCAGCGAAGGAGCTGCTGCTGTTCTGTGCTGTCCTGAGCGTGCAGGGCACCTCCTCCTCCTCCTCTGCAGTGGCTCTGGCACCACCTGCCCCGCCACGGCTTCCGCTCCTCTCCGTGCCTCAGTTTCCCTCAGCTAGGGAACGAGTCCTCAGCCTCACAGGAGCAGGGCCCTGCTCTCTCCTTCCTGCTAAGCCAGGCTCGTGTCCCCAGCGCTGAAGGCTCTGCGGCTGAGCTGCACGGGCGCCCACAGACTGGCTGCTAGAGCAGAATTCTTGACAAGTTGAGAATCTTAATGTTGATGTTCCCTAATCAAGTAAAATGGCTCCATTCCGTGTGAAATTTTCCTCCTGGAGCAATGCTGAATACTGAGTAGCCCCGTGAATTTAGCAGGGATAAGATCAGACTGTGGGTCAACCAGGCATAGTGGAATATTTCTTTGCAGAGAACACAGGAACATATATTCAACATATATCTTGAATACATCTCAGAGCTGCAGTAAATCTTCAAAGTTCAATGTTATGAAGTTTTGGATAAAATATTTCTTAGGGGGAACACAAAAAAGATTGGTGGAATGTGATGGTGTCAGGATGTCTTTGGAACCAGTAGGAGCATAAATGGAGGTATAGCTAGGACATGTTAATTGCTTTTAGGGAGTAGTAGTTGGGTAAATAGTATGGAACAGGGCAAGGAGCATTTAAGCATTACAGGAAAAAAAAAAGTTTGTTTTATAGCACAATGATTGTGTCAATAATCTCATCTAGTTTAAGAGTTCATTGTAGTCTAAAGTCTGTAAAACACCAGAAGAGTTTAGGAGCCAGCTTTAGAGTCTGTATGGCACGACAAGCTGTGTGCCTGGAAAGATTTAACTATCCTAAGAATACCAAAAGTAATGTAGCCAGGCTTTGAGAAGCACAAAGAATGAGAATGTTGCATTATCTTCCTCTCAAAGGATTTGTTGTCCACCCTGCTATAGCAATGCACTTTGCTTTTCCTTTATTTGACTGTATTGTCAGATATTAACAAATTTGAACCTGTGAATTTTGTAGCTGGTGTCAAATGCACTCTGCTGCGAAAAGAATTCTATTTCTCCAGGAGAGCGAATATCTTGATGTATTTTATGCAAGAAAAATGTATAGAAAGATGAGCGAGACTTAAGAATAAGAAAATATAATAGTTGTATTGAATGGATGTATTTCATCTTGCTCTGCCAGTTCCCCAATTCTGATTTAACTGTCAGCCTACACATGGAAGTTTTTGTAGTAGCTTGGGAAGATGAATAGAGACAAAAACCCAGAAGCTGGAAAGAAACAGGGTGAGGAAATCCATTCTGGACCGTGCCTTCAACAAATTCTTTAATTTAGGAGAAAGAAAAGTCTTGTTTATTTGCTAAAAAAGGCCACTGCCGCTTTGGCTAGCGTGCTAATTCCTGTGTCATCTGTGACCTAGAGAATGTGCATCGAGATTATCTACAGAAGCTGACTGCTGAATTTTGGTTGTGGCTACTTTGACAAGAGCCTATTTTTATTGTGTCTGCACATGGAGTAAAATTGGCTGGATTGCCGAGATGTGCACTTAGAGATGAAAGCCCTGTTTCAAAAAGCTTTGGAGATGTCACCCTTCAGGGCTTTTCCTGCCCCTCCTGAGGGTGTCTTTGCTCCCTCTGGGGAAGCAGAGTTTTGGCTGTGCCGTGGAGGCGTTTCCCTGCCTCCCATCCAGGAGAGCGCAGACGATGCCCTGTGAGCGCGGAGCTGGTCAGGGCTGCATCCCTGCAGGCTTGTCCTGCTCCAGGCACACTGCTCTGCCCCCCAGGCGCAGCCAAGCTGCTCCAAACCGGGAAATTCCCCGTTATTTGGACCAGGGGGAGGAAACAATCCCACGGATGCGACTGTTAAGGTCAAGGCCAGGATCTGCTTCGCTTCGCTTTCGATAAATTCAGGTTTATTATCCATTGCCATTGAGGCTGCAGTTTAGTAAATGCTACAGATCTGACAGAAAAGCTGTTTTCTATTGGATTTAACACCGTTCAAGGCATAATAAATCCATGAGTTAGTGTGTCTACATATTTTAACAGTCGTATAGTGGCTACACACTTTTCAGTGTTCTCTTATTTTAGTAAGCCTAAATTATTTTAGTCTGGGGACCAAAATAAATGGAAACACGGCTTTCTAATCATTCACTTATAGGATTTCCAGAGACTAAAAATGCACAAACACCTTCTTCTCTCCACAGCAGAGGATCTTCCCTCTTCCTCCCCTCCAAAAAACCCAACAAAACACCAAAACCAGAAGAGAGGCTGCATGATTTCGAGCTGCTCTTCTTCCTTCCATGGTCAGAATAATGAGCAGAAAAGTTCTAATGCATTAAAGTCAGGTGGAAAATAGAAGGACTGTGAAGATCAGACATGATTTTATGTTCAGAAAGCCTAAACAAAGACCTAAATCTCATTGTTTAAGCAAGAGATATAAAAAGAAAGCAGAAATAGCTTAAAGAGTATAAATTATTAAACTTAATAATGGGAGAGAAGAAACCAAATGACCTTCAGAAAGCACACAGTGCTCTTGATTCTGAGTGCTTGCTATTCCCATCTCTCCTCTCCACAGGCTTTGCTCCACACTGTACTGGAGAGCTTCACATTCCCTGGAAATTCCAATCATACCAAGGACTTGCATGGCCAGTGTGCATCTACCTATTATTTATATTGTTTATACCAACAGATTAAACTGCATCAGGGACCAGTAACTGAGATTTATTGGGTCATGACTTCTTCGTAATTTTCCACTTAGATATGCTAGTAAAAAAATGGAGCAAATTTTGAGATCATATCTTAGTGTAAAACACTTCTGTATTTTTTTTTAGACACAGCTTTTTACAAGCTCAAAATGATTAGGAAATTTTAGGAGAACATCTTGCTTTTAGCACACTGCTGCCCTTTTAGGAACAGCAGCTTGTAGATTAATGCAAAACTACACTCCTGGACATCTGATTTTGGACATCTGAATCTTCTCAGACTCCCGTGGCAATAGGATCTTTATAAAGGGAGAGTCCTTCCAGATATCCACAGAAGAGTGGAGGAGACCAGAAACATAAAACTCAAAAAAGGAAAAAGGGAGGATCCTCACCCCCTAACTCATTAACCTCCATCTCATCATCCCCAGCTCAAGGAATGTTTCCAGATAGCACAGCGGGTCAAAGAAATAAGATCAGAATTTTTCCATCTTGATACATTTGTTGTTATTTTTTAAGTGAGGACTTTTTATTTTTCCAAGCCCGTTTGCCAAGTCTGTGCAGAGTGTTCATCACCCCATTTCTTCTGTTCAGAGACAGGACTGCCCAAAATCTGGGCATTGAGGAACCTGGAAAAGATCATCTGCATTCACACAGCCCAGACAGATGCATGGGTGACGTTCCATTTCTCTGAGAGGGAAATACAGGTTTTGCTCAAGAAACATAGAAAAATTTAAAAATGATGGTGTAGTTTCAGCACATAAGGTCCACGTGCAGAGTCCTGGGCTGCTTCAGTGAGCCTGCATCTCAAGCTGTGTGGAAAAAAGAACACAAATCAATGTTTTGGTGGGAAAATATCAACGGGGGTTATAGACAGAAGAGGTTTTTAAGTTTTTTCCGGAGGTAAAAGCCGACTCTTTCATTCCCTTTCCTGATACATGACAAATCTCTTACTGCGAGGATTCCTTACCAGGCTCCCCTCAGTGAGAAAAAGAAGTCGTTATCCTGCTAAAACCCTTCAGATTTCACTCAGGAATGTTTCAAATCTTTCTCATCCTCTTAAGTTTTTCTTTGTAGCAGTATGAACTGTTGCTATCAAAGCAATCACCTAGTCTGTGTGTGAACAAAGAAAAGCGTTTCACAGGTTTCACACGGTGATACAAACAGCTCAGTCTGCTGGATGCCTCCTCTGCCTAAATCATGTCCTGATGCCTGGAAAGGACCTGGAAAACGGGATAAGGTGCAAGGTCATTCTGGAAGCTGTGTAAGAGACAGCATCAGCTGGCTTCACCCGAAACTGAGCTAGAAGTGATTAGTCAGGGCAGTGATTTCTGGTGTGGGGTGTCTGCCTTTTTTTGCAGTAAATTAACGATTTTAATGGAAAAGTTTTTCGTTTTTAATAGCATCGTATCACAATGTGAGACAGCCTTATCAGGGTGACAAGTGGTTCTCAGCTTCCAGGCTTGTAACTGCAGTGGTGTTAAACCAAGAGATCCATTTTCCTTTGAAAGGGACACAAATCTCCCTTTAAGATGACACGGGTTTAGTTTTGTCATCTGCTTTGCAATTCTTCCTGCCCTGGTGGGATCCTTTAGACTCTGTGATGTGTTTAGAGCCCCCGGGTAGGCAGTGGCAGATATTTATCCACCAAGGCACCAAGGGAGAGCGAGGGCAGCGTGGAGCTGGGCTCCTCTCTGCTGTCTCATACCCAACCAGCCCACGGTTTGTGTTGACAGACATATTTTCGCAACTGGAATCTCTGGCAGACACAGAAAATGCTGTTGCCCACCCTGAAAATATTCTATTGGAAGCTAGGAAAAAGATTAGGGTTCAAGATTCCTGCACTTTAGGGATCATTTGCTAGCAGTCCATGGCAGTGGTTGCTAAATAGGATGGAGAAATGCATGCAGCGGTTTTGAGTTGCTCTGTCAGGAACCACTGCAAAATCACACCTTTGGGAGGGCCAGTTCTGTTTGCATTCTTGACTGTTCTGAGGCTGTAGTATGGGCCTGCTCTGAGAAACAGAGATATTCCTTTCTCATTTGAAGAATTTCACACTATTTCAATGCTGTTAATTTGTAATGTCTGTTTTTGAGAGCAGAAAAAATAATATTTCAGATCTTTTGTAAAGGTTGACATCAGCTGAGCATGTGTAAATTAAGGCAGAGTTGGATTTCAACAGTGAACTATTTAAAGTTATTGTCTGTCAGGAAGAGTGATTTTTTACCTGGCCCTGCATCAACATATCCATGAACCATCAGTGCAGCACTTGACAAGACCACTGTTACACACAGCTGTCATATACACAGTTTGCCACTTTGATCTAGTGTTGTCACATCGTGGATTTTATATTTGAATTTGACATGCCAGGCTTTGCAAATTTTCAGTAACTTGAGGAACGTGAGAGTGTCTTTTTTCAGTAATGGAATATTCACCAGCACGGGAAGGTAAAAAAGGGGTGGCACAAAGGAGTGTTGCATGAAGTTGTTCTGCTTGTGTGGAAGAATTTCTTAACCATAAATGATGGCATTAAACTGTAGCAGATTTCTTAATAAAAAATATTATTTAATAATAAGTTAAGGTTTTAGAAGCAGGATGGCTTCTGGGAGAAGCTGCCAGAAGCTTCCCCTTACATCCTGTGAAGTCAGTGAGAACAAGCTCTCAGACAGACCCAGTGACCCCATCAGCAACAGTGGGAACACCTCTGGATAAGGTATTTAAGAAGTATTTAAGAAATATTTAAGAAGTAGTTAAGAAGTATTTAAGAAGGATGGGAAAGTTGCTACACAACGGCAATTGCAGTGGAAGAAAGGAGTGAGAATATATGAGAGAAAGGGCCCTGCAGACACCACAGAAGAAGGAGGGCAGGAGATGCTCCAGGTGCCCAAGCAGAGATTCCCCTGCAGTCCCTGTGGATTCTGCAAATTAAAAATCTGGGGCAAGAAGGTGTCATGGAATTTTCTACAAGGCTGCAGAGTTGGGTGTGACCTTTGATAACATAGAAAAAAAACCAAAAAACAAAATTAATGGTTTGCTGTCAACTTCCATCATATTTGTCCGTCATTATCAATTCTGCAGCTCCCGGTACCATCCTCAAAAATCTTGGGAATCAACGTATACCTGATTAGAACATGCTGCAGAGATCACTTTGGAAAACAGTGAAATGAAAAACCTGCCAAAATTAGTGGATTGCTGGGTTCTCATATGATTTGATTCACTCCTGTCAGCGCTCAAACTGACCACGGAGAATAGCACAATTTTTTAGCAAAATCTATGTAAATTTTGCTACCCTTCTTCACTGAGAAATCAAGAGTCCATACTTGTTTGATTATGGGATAGGAAAGAGAAATGCTAACTGTGCTCTATTGTGCTGCAGTAGACCATTTCCCAAGCTGCTGTCTAAGTCAGGTTTTCTGATTTTTAAAAGTCTGAGCACAAGCCTGGACCAGTAAGTCATCAGTAAAGTTTCCTGCTGGCTAAGACAAGTGATGATTCAAAAATATTCCAGATTTTTCCTTGGCTCCAGACCTGAAAGGAAAAATCTCAGCTCATCAAGAAGGGACTCATTATAGAAAACCATCCTCCACTACTGAAAATATTTCTACATTTTAACCTAATTCTGCTTGAAAACGGTCCGCTGAACGTAGCAGTTTCCTGTGTGTAGCTAATCTGGAAGCTGCATGGTGTGTACAACAAAAGAAAACCCTTTCAAATTGGTTCCTTAGGCTGCTCTGGGACTTTAGGGGGTCCATTTAATTGGCAGGGCTTCTCTCCACCCCACCCTGCTCGGAGTTAGAGGCTGCTGCATCGGCCCCAGCCACGTGTGTGGGTTTGTGCGTTCAGGTCTTGACTTCTGATGTGTTCACCCAGCCATGGGAAAGCCTGGTCCAGGTGACAAACTTAATTAGGGCCCTTTTTCCATCAGTTTTTTTCAGCTTTGTAATACTTAAATCTGGTCTTCCTCAGTAATCCAGGAGGACGGTGGGGAAGAGGAAGCGTGGCCTGGGAGACTGAGCATGAGGGAAATACAGGAATGCTGTAGCAATGCCAGGAGGATTTTAGGCAGGTTCTTCTCTCTCCTCCTCTCATTTCCAGCCCATCTATGCATGGTCAGAATGAACGAGCTAATGTCAGCTCATTCTGAAAGGTGTAAGTCAAGATGTGTGTAACTAAGAATTATGAACAACATAGATGAATTCCTCCATATCCATTAAAGTGAAATGTGCTGTTAAAAATCCTGCACATAAAGGACAAAATGTGTCAAGACTAAAAACAAACAAGCAGGCGATTTTGAACCTTATTAAGTTCTGATGCCTTTCTGTCTAGAGGGCTTAATCTTTTAATACAGAGCTATAAGGAACAATTACTTTTTATGGGTTACGATTACAATCTGAGATGATTTACTGTTTGGCTTATATTGCTGATGAGAGCTGGGCTGTTAATTTTACTGGGGGTTTTTTTGATCTGGTGGTCTATCTTGTTCAGGCTCTCATTGCATTTTCTGTTACCTAAAACTCCTTCATGCTTCTGTGTCAGCAAGTAACTCAGCTATGTAGTGCAATTTGTTGAGGATGTAGCAGTAGAAAAAGCATTACCCCCTTCAGATGTGACATTTGGTGTATTACCTGCATGTGCAGTATTGTCAGGGGTGTAGTTTCTGACCTGCAATGCATTATCTGCTCCACTGACTTTGGGGCTGTTTATCACCAGTGACATATTTCTCTGCAGGAACCTGCCATTCTTCTTGTGTCTGCTTTAAAACCCTAAATGCAGACATACAGTCTGCATTTTTGAGAGTGGAATGAAACCAGATTTTTCTTTTTTTTTTTTTTTTTTAACAATTCCCTTCAATGTTGTCAGTTAAACAGGGTGCTTCGTAAGCTGCTTTTGCTACGGTAACAAATATCATGTTAAAGAGCAGAGGCACTGGAAGAGTGAAATTAATTATGTATGCTTTATGCTTGTCCAACTAACCACACTGTATTCCCAATGAAATACTTAACACATCTGTGCATTCCTAAAGTCAAATAACATCACTATAATTTGAGACTTATTTTGAGCAGCAAAGGAAAGGTTTTGTTACACCTCCAGGAAAGCCATTCTTTTGGAGGGGGCTTTTTTCATTTGTATGCTTTGATTGTGAGCTACTTAATTTAGTCAAAGATTCTAATTGAGCTTCTTGGCAGACTGCCTGATATTTGGCACAGTAGGAATCTCCGAGTTTGAACCTTTGGGGATGTTTTCAGAGGAACGTATGTCTTCTATTTCATGCTTTATTGTGGCAGACTGATGAGAACTTCTAAAGCAAATGACAGTTGACAGAAAATAACTCACACTGGAGTTTGTTCTCCCACTGTTGCTATTTCAGTGATGAATTTCAGATAGTCTATTTTGTTTATAGCACGTGAGGCTTTGAAATGATGATAATAGATGGCAATGGCAGCAGAATAATTCAGTCATGGAACCAGAGGTTAAGTGTGGAAAGAACTCTTTAACAGGAATGATTTTCTGACTAAGCAATCTGTGGCAGCCACTGGAGCAGCCTTCAGCAGCTGAAGGAGTTAAACAAGATGGATGTTATTTGACAGAGCAGTGTGTGTCGTGGTCTCAGCAGACATAATAGGATGAAATTAAGAAATATGAATATTTAGGCTACAGACAAGGCTATTTCCTGATACTAAGGCCTGTTCTAGTTTAAATGGTCTCTCAAGGAAAAAAAAAAAAAAAAAAGCAGCTCCTAGCAGGGAATATTTAACACCATGCTGAACAATATGCTGATCCTCAGAGGAACGTTACAGAATTGTCAGCAGGATGAGCTAGCTGATCCCTTCCATCTCTGTTCTGTTTAATTTCAATATCTCAAAGTTTCTGCTCAGAGAACCTGAGCACAGCTTCGTTTTCCTCTTTCCTCGAGCTCTGTCAAGCCTGCAGCCCCGAGCAGGACCAGTGCTGCAGGACATCCTCCTTTGCTTCCCACTGCCCTTGGTTTTCACGAGCTGATTTGTGAGTGATGGCTCCAGCTGATGCATTCGAGCTCAATTTGCCCAGTTCCACACTGAGCATCTCTGTGGTGCCCACCGGATGCTTCCATCCTGGAATCACCAGCTGCCCAAAGATCCAGGGCTTTGCAAACAGATACACACAAACCAAAAATGTCTTTGACTTGTCACCTCCCCTCTACTCACCAGGGAGAAGCTGAAGGGTTTACATGAGTATCTGCCCCCTTTTTTTGCCTCGGGAAACATGTAGATACTTCCACTTCAATAGACTTTTGTGAAAAAATGAGACAAAATTATGCTGAGAATAGTTTTTAAAATGTACTTAACTCTTCAAAGCATTTTAGGTGGGATGAACCTGCTTTTCTGCCAGATCTAGTGTGTTACATGCACATGTAGCCATTCTTTGGATATTAAGATCCAAATTATTTCTGAGAATTTAGCAAGTTTATGAGAATAGTGATGACAAAGGCCAAGAAGAGAGGAGGTTTGCCCATCCAAAGAGAAGGTGTTTGCAGGGGTTTTGGTAATGAATTGCAAATCTTCAGGATAGGACCAAAAGGGAAACAGAGAAGTCCATAAAAACCAGAGACGGCCATAAAACACAGAATCCCAAGAACCACTGATGAGCAGGCAGCTGCTCATTAAGAACTTGTTACAGTACACAGATATAGACCCAATCAATTTGTTTTATTTTAACAGTGCATCAGGTGCTTCCCATAAAATTTGAGGGCACTGAGTACTTAATTGAATCAGCCACATATAACCCCTGTACTCAAATAAATCTTTTTTTTCAGAAGTAATCCACTGAACCGTACCTACACAATTATATAGAGAGTAGCATAAAATAGAACCTAATTGTTTCAATAATTATAATCCTGTACATACTGTGTAGTGATCAATACACTTTTAATAATTGACCTGTCGATACTGAGGACCACTTTATTCAGAGGGATTTTTAACAGTTTTGAGAGTGGAAATAGTCCAAAGCTCGCTGTGCTGGTTCTAAATATACAGAGAAAAAAAAATATTTTGTTCTTAGAGAATCTCAGATTTTTTTTCTCTTGTTTTACTATAAAACTGCCTATGTTGTTACAGTCTTGATAAAAATATCACATGTAAAAATACGATAAAAAAAAGAAAACTTCCATTTTGAAGGCGGTGACCATGATTCTCCAGTGTGTCACACCCTGAGAAGTTGCCTGCACCTTCCCAAGTCCTCCAGGTGACTCTCAAGCACCAGACTGTCTTGGATGTACCAATAGGGGTAAATACAGATGTCAAAGGCAAAACATGATCGTGTTAAATTCATAATGAGAATCTTCATTTCATTAATGAAGGATGGATCCATTTGGACACACCATGAGAACAGAGTAAACAGAATCATAAATAAACACTTCTAATAGCTTGACTACTTCTCAAAGTAGACAGGATCTGTTGCTGGGGGATGTAAAAGGAGGTTTATTTAATAGAGATCTGTAACTTTGTGTGTACATTTGAGCATGTAAACTGCTACAATGCATTATAATGTACACAAAACCCAATCTGCTCTAGATGGAGCCCCATCTGTTTTCGGTGTGCTCATTCCTGATCACGGCAGACGCCTCACGTGGCGTGAACTGTTTGCTACACACAAACCAATACAGCCTAATTACGAGTCAATAAATTCCAGATACAATCCAATTAGTTGTCATAGAGACTCTCGTGTTTAGCAGATGTAACTGATCTGTTTCAGCTTGCGAGTTTAAGTGGACCAATATTTAATTTATTTAATTGCAGACCGCTATATGCAGTATATGGTACAATAGAATCAATAAACGCTTCCGAGTGCAATCTATTTAGGTTGGTTTGTTTGAAAAATCAAGTGACTTCCTGTGGGAGAGGATACCATGAATGGCTTTGAAGTCCTCTTCCTACCACTCCCCTTGTGGTAATTCTTCTTGCAGGAAATTATCGCTACAGGTGCACAAAACACAGTTGATATAAATAAAACTTTAGCATACAAATTTGGCTCTGCAGTGAATTTTCACACTTGGGCAAACCAGCACTAGAATGGCTGCAGAAAGCCTTTTTCAGAAATCTGAGGAGGAAAAGAATTGGGATATCTACTATAGTACTAGTGGTTTAAAAAACCAGAATCTCTGTATCTCTGCCAAAGGTGAAGCATTTCCAGAAACACTAAATAACATCAAGAAAAAAACAATTAGAAGAAAACAAGGCTCTTCACACTGGGAAAGACAGCATAGGTGACTGCACGAGTCTGTCAGTACTGCTGCTCTGGGGAGAGATTAGAATCCAAAATCACTGTATAATGAATAGAGTCTAAATGTAAAATCACACGGGGCTGCCTAGGGAGCAGACAGTCTGCAGAGCTGGATGTTGGCTGATTAGAAACCAGCTGAGATTACTCAGAAGGTGTGGGCATCATGTCGTTGCACGGATTTGGGGCAGAGAAAAGCCTGAGCACTAAGGCAGGTCTTGTCCCACGTTCTGTGAAATTCCCTTGATAAGTTTGCCTCAGACATTTTTATTGAAGGTCGTGAACACCTCGTCCTTTGCACCTAAGCCAATACATTCATTACCAGCAGGAGGAGTTCTTTGGATTCCTTAGTGTGAAGGTCAGCTCCGAGGCTGTATCGTGACATATTTAGCCATGAAAAATTTACCATGCTTCAGCTTGGAGCTCGGAATTGTAGGATGAGATTTGCTGTTGGGTCAGAAGGGAAGGAATTTCCAGTTCTGTTCCAGACTGTTGTAGCTGCTCTAAATATTCCAGATGGTTGCACCCAGCTCGTAAACAGCAGTTTATCTAGGGGAGCCGAATTGAAATCTGCAGCCTTGTCTCTGGCAATAGTTGGTAGATAAGCTTTCTTTCATTTTTGAGGTGTTCGGCTCAGCATTAGTAAATTCACAGATAACTTTTTTCCTCCTACTGAATATGCAGAATGTGACTTAGAACTGCCTTAAACACTCCCCAAAGAAGGAAGATGACAGTACAGGGGAATTTATTTCAAAGCAAAATTCTATTGCTTGCAAGAGAAAATGAATAAAGTTGGGAATTCATAGCAGAGAAGCCTTAAGTCTCCTTAGCTTAAAATTATTCCTCTTTACCCTTCTAGTCTGATCTCTGAAGAACAGCAAAATTACCTGAAAAAAACCTCTGCATAAATAATTGATTTCCTTTACTCTAGATATGGATTCTTTCTGTATAAAAATATTCTTGTGGAGTACAGTTTGTAAGGCTGGAAGAGTGAAGGATTTGGTCTTTTACTTAATACACAGTGGCTCTTTTTGGTTTTTCTGGCTGTGCTTCCCAGTTCTGGCAAAGAGAAGCTCATACACAGCAATAAATGATGGGTTCGATTCTGGGTTAATGATCTGAATTTGTATCACAATTTATTTCTTCTAGGTTTTAATTTTTGCTCATGCCAGGGTTAGGTCTAGACCATTCTGCAAAATTAGAGACTCTGGGCATGAATATAAACCCCCAAATGAAGTGAGAGAATAATGTTAATAATGCTTCTGCAGGCTTCTGGAGAGTGAGAGCTGATTTTATCCTCTACAGAAAGAGCAAACAGAGGCACCCGTGGCTTCTCTGAGATGTGGGTGCTGTGTCACACAGCCCCTGAAAATGTGACTTGATGACCCAAAACAGGAGTGGTTATTTCCACAGGTCCCTGCACCAGAAAAGAAATATCCTAAAGAGTGCCAGAAAAACTCTGAACACATATCCTGGTTTTATTTTAATGGAATCAGGGCACATTTGGAACTCATAGGGTACAGTATGGAACAGCTGAATTTTGCAGGGATGGGAGCAGAATAGTGAGAATTAGCATTTTGTACAGTTTTGTATTCTTCTGCTGCCTCTCTGCCAGCACGGATGGGTGACTGGTATTACCTCTGGTCCACCTGGAACTCGGGCCTGTCAAAAAAATACAAATCACAATGTAAAATAATCAGCTCATGAAAAAGTTCAGGCTGAGATTTGTTTCTCATTTGTCACATCAAAAACAAGAAACCTTTTATTCAGGAAGCTGGGAAGTATTTGACATTAATCCTGCCGATATGCAGGGAGAATAAATGAGGAATTTTTGTTGTTCAGGTGTTCATGTAGCATATTAATGATTTTGATAAGAGCACAAGGATATTTGGCTACTGTCTAAAATTAAATTGTTAGGGTCTTGAGACTGCTTTTGCCTGCCATAGTTCTAGCAAATTTATACAATTGATTGTTATATGATTGTTAAAAGTGTGAAGAGCAAGATCAAGTGTAGTTCAGACAACAGCAAAAAAAGATTATTCTCTTTAAGCTTTATTACATCTATTTAGTTTATTGATTGACACATGAATGCACCTGTTTCCTTTTTCCCTTTTTGTTTTTATCAGCAACTCACTTCATCTCCTGTGGTATTTGTGTGTCTTATGTGTGCAACAGTTGTTTAATGACATTAATTTTAAAAGGAAATAATTCAGCATACAAATAAGAAGTAATAGAGGGAAAATTGCAAGAAGCCAATTTCCTTTTTAAAAAAGACATATTTTTGTTTAGACTAACAGTCCTCCCACGGAGGTTGAAAAATGTAGCATGGACTAAATTTAACTTTGCTACTGTCACCAAAGATAATAATGTGTCCACCTTCTGACAAAACAAACTCAGTGACACTCGCTCCACTAATATTTACCAGCATTCAGGTCCCACGGGAAGGGCTATTCATGAGTGATGGTAGCTGGAAAAACAAATCTGTGCCCCTCATCTTGCAGAGACACGTTATTGGAAGGGACTTAGGAGCTGCAGCAGTGCTGCAAGCACAGAGCCGTCTCCGGAGCTGTCGGGGTGGCCTGGAGATGCTGAGTTTGTTTTGTCAGATATTCAGGACAATTTCCTGCAGCTGAGTGACTGACTACAGTTACAATGCAACGCCCTGGTGGGGAAGCTGCACCAATGGAATCTGAGAGCAGAAAATCTGCTTTCTCATCTATTAAAAGTCAGCCTTTTGGTTTGATGGACTTGCATGCACAGGAGAATCAGGTTTGTATTTTTTTATTGTAGTGTTTCCTCTTGGCTTGCAAAAAAGCAAGAGTTCAGGATAACCCACTCCTTCTCCAGCTGGCTGGTTTAAGAACCCCATCTTCATTTCTGCACTTAGGAAACATAATGTGCATTCAGATGTTCAGCTAGAGAAAGGCAGACCTGGAGCTGGGCAGAACTGTTTTCAAAGAGAACAAGGAAATACCTGATGTGTGTTAGACACCATGGTTAAGAAATTTGGGTGCTGTTGCAGCAAAACAAAGTTAAAACCTCTGGGTAGTTCATGTAAAGCTTGGGCAGAGCCTGACCTGTCTCAGCCCTGACACAAGCACAGGACAAAACCTGTGGCCTGTTATTTTCTGCAGGGATTTTGTCCTCCTACAAAAATGTGATTTCTCTGCAGCAGTGGCACGAAGATTGCGGCTGTTAAACCCGAAGCCCTGTAACCGTGCGGAAGTGAATGAAGCTCCTTTTGCTGCTGCTGATTGTGGAACAACACTCTTAGCAACCGTGAGTAGAAAATTAGGACTTTATTTAAGATAATGAGCCTTACAGCGCTTTCATCATGTAAATGCAACAACCACAGACACACTCAAATCAAGATGATTAAATTTTATTGCATTAACTTGTTAAATGTTTTTAATGACATTAAAGGCAGTAGATGCATTTTTTTTAAAACTCTGTCTAGAAGACAACAACAACAATCAGTGACTTGCACAGGTCTTCATTTTCTGTTCTGCTCCTGAGCCTTTTCATGCAATTAGAAAAGCAGATCTGGTAGAAATCAAAGCAGTGCTGCAGCTGGGGGCCCGTTTCCTCTCCTGGACCCCCCATCTCCACAGCCTCTCTCAGCTGGCACCATCTCTCAGGGTGATCAGCCGCAGTGGTAACGTGTCCTTTCTGCCCCGTCTGTGTGGTTTGTGTGTCAGACAGCAAAATTCCACCTGCACCTCTCAGTGCCTGAGTGGGAACAAATACAGTCTGATAACCAGCAGGAAAGAGGTGAGGCACTGAAGGAGCTGCATGATAATCCTCTGAAGGAAGTTAAATTTACTTAGTTATGCATAACAATAGTTGACTAACATATGCACACCACACCTGTAATGGGAATTTTGTGGTTTCTGACCCCATTTGCAGTTCAACTTTGTACTCAGGCCTCTTGGATGGGCAGCTGAAGAGAGCCAGCAGAGGCACATCAGGCTCTGTGGTTTGCACCTAGCACAAAACCTTCCTCAGAAAATGCACAGAGCAGTGGGGGCTTGAGCACAGCATCCTCCATTTCTTCAATCATGAGATTTCAGAGCCATGCTTAAACTAACCTGTATTTAGCTTAATTAATTTTTATGCCTTAAATGAAGTTGCTTCAACAGGAAGACAAAGTTCTTTGTTATGCACTGTAAAATGGTTAAAATGCCTTAGAGAGTGGAATCAGGTGCCTGAAAGTTTCGTTCCAGAGGCCTCTCTTCCACCTTGGGAAGTGGAAGATGTCTCAGATGTAAATCATGGGAAGACTTGTCTCAGAATAATTAAATTATTAAAAATGCTCAGCTGGGCAGAGAACACTGAGGACAAGAAGATGCTACCAAAATCTCTGAATTATCGAAAAAGTGCAGGTTATTCACTCAGAAACAATTTAACTTGACTCTTAGAAATCCAAGTCCTATTCAAGGTTAACTTCATATGGCACAGATAAAGTTCTCTCTGTGTATTAAAGGCACTTGAGTGCCACCAAGTAGAGAAAAAGATTAATAAGGTCTGCTCAGTTCCCACCTGTTCTTCCATAGATCAATCTGTCATTGCTTCCTCTGATTTTACTGCAACAAAACATAACTTTAGACTTGAATATAAATCTGACTTGCAGAGTTTACCCATTGAAACATAAGATATGAGACTAGAAAAGAAAAAGCCATATAACAGAGTGCTTTCTTTACTGAAGCAAATCCTTTCTCACTCCTTGGAGAGCAGGATAGTGTAATGTGGACAGATTGCACTTCTCACATTCTGGAAGAACAGTTTATTCCATGTTCTGACAGCATTTATTTGGATCTTGAAGAAATGGGTTATAAGGAGTATGAGGAAAATGTTATATTTGCCATGAATTACCCTCCTTGGGAATCTGTAATATAGAATAACATCAGTCAGTCGGTGTCTTTTGAAGAATGTTTCTGTCATTAGATTCTTATTTCGAAAACCATATGCTAAGGGTGGTTTTATCAGAAAAGTCAGCACCACAGCCCCTGGAAAAAACCCCAAACCAAAACCACTGGGAAAATCTGTCACTGGTGAGAACAGTCTGGTTGGGGATACAAGCAAACAAATTCTCTGTAGGTGCACAATTCTAGGACCACAGGAACATTGAATAGTTCAGGTTGAAAAGGACCTCTGAACATCATCTGTCCTACCCCCTTAAAAATAAGGCTTAGTTTGGTGAGGTTGCTCAGCATTTTCTACTTTTGAGTGTTGAATATCTCCAGTAGTGGACATTTCACAGCCTCTCCGGGCCCTTGCTCCAGTATAATAACACGTTTCTTTTGCTGCAACTTAGGCCCATTGCCATNCTCTCCGGGCCCTTGCTCCAGTATTTGACCACCTCCACATGAAGAATCTTTTGCTAAGCTTTAATAACACCTTTCTTTTGCTGCAAGTTAGGCCCATTGCCACGAGTCTCGTTGGGAATCTCTGAGAAATTTCTGGCTTTGTCTCCCCTGTGAAACACTCATTAGTGATCCCTCATGAAAAAGGGTTTGACAAGGTACTGAGTGCCCAAAACCAGGCAAAGTGTGGTCCAACAAATGCCAGGGAAAAGAGAATAATCCCTTCTCCTGAGGTGCTGGCTGTGCTTTTGCAAATGCAGCAGAACATGAAGCTGATGCACTTCAGGTCTGAATTTTGCAGTTGCTTTATTTTTAGAGTAATTTCTTTATCTATTTAAGGAATCCCAGAAATTAAGTATCATTTCATTGCTTTTTATGTGCGATAATAAAATTAGAGCTCACTGAGAGCACAGCTAAAATAAGTGTTGCTTACAGAAATATCCTGATTATCTACCTGGGAATATTCCACTGAGGCTCTATAGAGCTTTGTGGGTAAAATTTGTCATGTTCATTTATATCACGAATGACATAATACCATTATAGGGACCAGGGCAGAAAAATGGGTATGTGGTACCATTTAATCTGAAATTTGTGAGTCCAGCAGTCCCTATGCTACCGTAGTCCCTCAGACTGCTTTGGGAGTCTGAGCCAAAAGCAATCCACACTTCTCACTGTCTGCATGAGCTGGTGGGCTGACAGCTCCCAGAAGCTCAGGTGACCCCGACTATCGTGAATTTTTTTATCTTAGTTCCAGGCTTTCACCATTAACATCTCTACCTGAGGATCTTCAAATCAGAAACTTTAAAATTTTTGATACGGAGATATCAGGTTTTGGCGTTAAAAGTAGTGAAAAGGGATTACTTTAACAGTATTACAAATGGAGTCCTTTCATTCCGCTTTCTACTGCCTCAAATATCAGTGTTCCCTCCATGAATAAAGCAGAGTGTAAATAAGAGACCTGTCCATGCAGAAGCTGAAACACGTTGTAATGAGATGGCAGCACATTCCAGATAGCAAACGTTTGTAATAAACAACCCCTGGCTCTATTTATCACTGCTCTGGGATATCTGGACACGGACACAAGCCTTGAAATGGGACCATAAAAGTGAAGCCAAGCACATTCAGAAGGCTTTTTTCTGATAAGCCCAATCTCACTGAGGTTTTTGCATGAGCAAAATGAATGTGTTTGATTGAATGGTGCCAAACAGGAGATAGGGGAGCTCGGCAAGTGATTATCAGAACTTTGGGGGGAAAAAAAATCTAGTTATGATAGCAAAGGAGTCACTGAGGGATGTTTGGCAGCAAAACAGGTATGCAGGGCAAAATAATTTATTTCTTTAAAGCAGTATTCCTGAATAAATGTAGGTGAATCCAGTCTCATGGCTCTGAAAGCTCCCACAGTTATGTCAGTCCCGTTGAGAAGCACAGAGCTCCTGAATTCTAAAGTTCCAGTAAGGAAAGTGCCCACAGCCAGGCTTCCTGAAAAATGCAGGCAATCCCGGCAAGCATGTTGGTGCATTATTCTATAATCACAGGTTGATTTCATCAAGTGATTTAATATACCATGCATGAGATTCAATTCTTGATGGCCGTAATTCAATCAGGTGACGTTTCTGGCTTGCAAGGTGATGCATCTTGAATGGAGTGAGGTGCTGGATGCTGTGGAAACTGCATTTTACACTGCAGAAGTGGCTGTGTTGCTGAATGCTATGTAAGAGTCAGGAAATGGCATCAGAAATTTAATGTCATTTACAGCATAGTCCACTCCATGGACTTTTTTTGCTGCAATTCAGTATGAAATCACACATATTTACATTATGCTGATTTATTTTCTCTCTTAATTTTATCATTGATATATTTTGACACCAAAGAGATAATATTCTAACAGAATAGAAAAATCATATTGTCAAGGAGCTGTTGTATTTGGGTGTCCAAACACACAATCTGCTTTAATAGCAAAGAAAAATGACTCTGTTTGGAATGGAGATGTTTGAGGTGAATGTGGAGAATTCTCACAGTTGACAACCACCTTTCATTTTTAAGAATTTGCCGAGTTTTTAATGCTAAATTAGCAAACAAAATTGAGAAAATGTCTTTGTGAGACAATCAACAAAATGCGATGAATTTAAACATCCGAATGACAGCTCAGTCAAGCTCAGTCTGGAATCATCCTCAATCCCACTGTGACTCTTCACAAGTTTCATGAATCAGAAGGGTGAGAGAGGCTGGGGGTCAAAGACAGGAATCCACTTTGGCACACGGGGAGAAAAGAGACAAACCCATAAATTTTTCAGGAATGTGAGCCAAGGATTGGCTGCTGCATTTCAGCTTCACTCTTCCCTGACGTGTCAGGCTGCTGCAGTGCAATTGCAACAGGTGCAATATGGCGAGAAAGTGCTGGCTCTCCTAAACCAGCAAATGGAAAAGTGTGTTTTTCCTGTCAGTACTGGGATATTTTCAGAAAATATCTGTCTGAAAAATATCTCTGTTTTTTGTTTTATTTGACATGCTGATCATTCTCGGAAAAGGTAGAGGCAGTAAGGCTTGAAGGAGCCGTGCTTCTTGTGCCATTCATCCAAGGCCTGTGTGCTCCCTGTTATCCTCAAGTCCTCCTGACACTGATTCTCTTCTCCCAGACTAATGAGAGCAGTGAGAAATATATTCCTGTCCTGATTCTGTCGTTTGCCATAAGTGGAGCCACAATCCAGCCGAGCAGGTTTTCCCAAGGGATCGTAAAAGGCAACAACCTGAAAGAGAAAATGCGGCCCCAAGGATTTTCCTCCTGTACTTCAGGGTAACTCTTCATACCATAAAACAAAATATTACTGGAATAACACCAAAAGAATGAATCTCCATCTGCTGTATAAATAAAGAAGTGTAATTTCTATGTTATTGCACGTGTTCAGTCTCGTATTTCTCATTTCTCTAAGTTTAGGTATAAGAAGATGAAAGTTTTAACCTCTGCTGCAACTAATACTTTAAGCACAGAAAGCTCCACCATAAATCACCTTTTCTTTACCTTTTTCTGCCATTGAACAGATAAAAAACTGTCTTCCTAATGTAACTGGTTTTATTACATTCTTGAACTTAGCAGAAGACAGATAATCACCTTTGCACCATTAGACGTGATTAACTTAAACTCAGAAACTGGGCCTGGAAAGCACTGAACTGCACATTTCACAGGCCAAGTTTAAACTCACATGAATATTTTTCAATACTAATGACTCCAAGGGGTTTTGTTTTTGCAGTTATGAAAACAGTTTTCCTGGTTGTTTTCTACAGAAAATTAATACCAAGGACATATTTTACAGCGTGTGAGATGACACAACCACGCAGGTGAAGCTCTGTTCTTCAGATCAAACCTAAAATGGTCTTTTAGACCTGTGTGTGTTAAGTGCTATTCATACATAGCAGGGTACAATCATATTAATTCCATTAATTCCATTTAATAATTCCAGTATGAAATAATTTTTTTATGAGTGAAGACTAATATTTTAAAATTAATGAACTTCTGATTTTCAGTTTACACTGTATATGAAACTCTGGTTCTGAGCTTGTATATAAGTAACAATGAGGTGGAATATTTTGATATTTTGGATCCCAGTTTAGTACACTAAACTACATATTGAAGGATAACATTAGAGAAACTTTTCTCACTGCCTTTATGTCTGAAAATGAAAATTCCTTTTCCCTTCAACTCTCTATATTTTCTCTCTTTTACTCTGTTTCATGTTTAAAATTTCCATTTAATGCATTTGTATAACTTTTAGGCTTTATAATCATGCAAGTAATTATGCAAATTTGTATTTTCTTCTTGCCTTATATCCTAAGGAGTCTCAGATTGTTACCTATTTATACAGATATATATTAACAATAGGAAAGCAAATGAGTTGTGAGTGAGGTGAGGAACACCTGGTAAGTACTTTTTGGTCTCTGCATGACTTCTCTTTACAATCCAGTTCCATGCTTTGTTGGCAGTTAAGGCTATTAACCAAGCTAAAAGAACTTCACAGCCAATTAAAAAGAAATTTCTTATCATTCCTTTTCTTTACATGAAGGAATAAGCAAGTGAGAAGGTTCTTGGCTCTGAATGTTTCAGTAGACGTTGTTAAACTGTGTGAATGCAAACTGAAAACTCCACACTTTGCTGCAGCAATCGTAGGGTGTAAGGTGAAGAAAATTTGGCAGTGGAGTCAGATAAGACTGAGACATCATCTCTTCTTTTTTTTTTTTTTTTTAATGATTCATCTTTCACACATTTAGCTTGAAAGAATAGCTCTGAAAAATTCTGCTTTGGAGTGAAGTGGCCTTCCAAAGCCAAAAAACATGAGAGACTTGGACTGAAAACATGCCCAGCACCAAGGCTGGATTGTGAGTGTCGTGCTCAGGACCAGCAAAGCTGCTTGAAAGTGTGTGGGGTTTTTTCCAAGTGCTTCCCTGAAATGGAGCAACTTAATTTGGTTGCTCTGCAGGATTATTTGATTGTGAGGATGCTTAGACATTGATTCATCAAATCCAAATTATTGACAATGAAAGGTCACAGGTGCCCACTAGTTCATAAGATAGCTATTAGCCCTGATTTAGGGTTGAAATTGCTATGGATTTCTCACATTTTCAAAAACCCGTGCCTTTCCAGGAACCTACCAAAAATAATGAAATGACGACTCAGGAAAATCAGATTCATTATCAGCTGTGCTTGTCCAGAATACAAGTCTTGACCGCAAACACTTGTACTTATAAAATATTTCCTGTATTCTCTAACACTGTTAGGAGAGTTATGTATTGTTTCTCCATCACATTTCGGAGGGCAAAAAGGCCATTTTCCTTGCCTGCTGCTATAAACCTCTGATGACTGATGAGTGGGACATGCTGAACTTCCACACACCTAAATTTTTGAAGGTTTTCCTCTTCCTGGGTGTGTGGATCCCAGTGTTTAGCACAATATAAACCTCGTGTGTGCAAACAAGTTCATTAAAATTGCAAGAGCCTGTAGCACATTTGTAACAGCTTGCCCAAAGGTTAACATTTATGGTTTTGCACCGCCAACATCCTTGCTTTTATGGGGCACATTTGTATGCTAAATTGCCTATTATGTTAAGCTGTAAGTTCCCATTTAGCAGCATCAGGAATAAGATTTGACTATAAGTGTTTAGATTTTATTAGTGCTGTGCTAGTCTTCTTAACAGCTCAAACTTCCCACAGCCTGAAAATTTGCTGCAGCCTCTGGAGAGGTTCTTGGGTACGAGATGGGCTTGGGAACAGCTGAGGATAACGAGCATGGGAAGAAATGTTAGGCACTACTCACTGACGGGGGGAAAAAAGGTGCCTTATTGTGTCTCACCTCTACACGAGTCCTAAATGCCATGTTTAAGCAATGATTGCATCTAAAACAATCTCAGTAACATCCCCTTTTTCAGTTAACGAGACCAGAAAGGTCAGCTGAAAATATTCCAGGAGGAAGGGTGTTTTATTGGTAGGTAAATCCATCCAGTTGCTTTGTTTTTGCTGTAGGTTACTTCCCAATGCGTGACCTAACAGAATGACTGTGATATACCAGCCCTGTAAACCGAAATGGCAAATTTCAGCTGTATATGCAGTTCTCAAAGGTAACAGAAATGTATTTGCTAATGAAACCGTGTTTCACCCAGGCTTCCCTTGATACCAGGGATTTCTCAGGAGATCCTGGGACTGAGGGACTTAAAAATGTCACAAAAGCCTTTCAGTTCTAGGTCACCAGTTTGACAGAGCAGGGACCTGATTTCAGACAGTATTTTAAAAGCCTCCATGAATATCTGCTCACCTTAGCAGTGACTGTAGTCTGCCAGTGGTGACTGGCTATGGAAAGTAACTTCACAAAAATAACAGAAGCTCAAGTCTGTAGCTCAGACTTTCTCTGCAATTTAAAAAAAAAAAAAAAATATATATATATATATATACATGAGAGAGTTCTTTTTGCATTCCTTTGTCAAAAATGAGAATGTGAGAACATAAAGATGCTGCTCTGCTCCTGAGCTTTTCCTACCATGCTGGAAAAGAGCATTCAAAGCAGATGTACTGATGTCCTTCACAGGCTGACCGGGCCAGATTTGCAGATTTATTTTGCATGGTGGGTGTAAGGCTGATGCTCTGTGTTTGCAAACTGTCACAGAGCATGGGAAATATAAGCTCTTGAAAAATATTATTGCTGTAATTATTAGAACTAGCTTTTCACCCCATCCACAGGGGGCAAACACAAAAAATGGGGTTTCAGGTTGGTCATGCAGAAAAATAAATATTTTTCAGGATTCACAAATAATCTTTTTATGTAACAGGATGTTCTTGGAGGCAAGCAAGAATGATAAAAGTAATGTACAATCTTCCAGCACGATCCACAGCTGAGGAGGGCTGCCTCAGCCACTGACTAAACAGGATTGCAGAGCTGTGTGTTCTGCAGAACTCAACGTTTTTCAGCGACTGGAACAGCTGGAGCGAGGAAGGGGCTTTTTTTGTGTACAATACCATCTCATTTCCAGGAGACAGAGGTCCTACATGAAAGCCCCGAGGTCTCTGTAGGAATCTGCCTAGCTGAACACACTGACTTTGTTGCCAGCACAGGCTGCAGCCTCCAGGAAATGCAGACAGTGCTTTACCTATTAAGACAATCCGTAGGGGAGACACTCGAGGAAAGTAGCTCAGAAAGTTGGGGTTTTTTTAAATGACCTATTTAAAGTTATATTTTCCAAATAATTTAAGGAGAAGACTTAGTTAATGCTACTTAATCAAAGTTCCCTGCAAATAACTTAAAGGTGACAGGTCAGCAAAGACATGCTTACTTAAAGACAGTATTTTAAGATTTAAAATGCTAAGAGTCTTACCGAGTCTAATCTGCTAAAAATTATAATAAAGCATAAGAGAAGTTCAAACCTTATTTATTTCAAGATCAGATTTATTATTTTTTCAAGACCTTGCAGGCAGAGAAACAGACAAGAATTAACACACCAACAATTTCTATGAAAGCATACAGCCTATATACAATGGTGGATGGATGATGATTGATCCCTTCTGTTATCCAAAATATTCAGGATTTCTGGTCAATTATTCTCCATGACCTAAATGGGGGTTTGTGTTTTAGGCAGTTGAAATTATTTACGTTGAGAGTTGGTTTTCTTTATACAGACATAAAGTGACATTAGTAAGAACACTGCAGTACTGTGCTATTTCCAAGTTCTTCTTGGTTGTAAAGTTATTTTTTAAATGGCTGTTGCTGTAGTTTGAAATGAAAATGGTGACCTTAACAAGCACTATCATTATTATTCCTTCAAGGGACTTACTCACTCTCTTTCACTCTGATATTCAATGTCTGACTAGCTTGGAGTGCTGGGTCTATTATTTTCCTGAAGTCACTAAAAAAAAAAAAGGAGACTCTGCATTGTTCTCTGTTGCTTTCTTTGGGTACATTTCATATTAGAATACTGCACAGCAGGACTCTGATTCCAAGTTAGTAATTGGAATGGTATTCTAATTAGAATCACATACCTAGAACTTCACTTTTCCTAAATCAGAGTTGCATGGTGAATATGTAATTGAAGAACAAACCCAAGTGATTTTCTACTTTTTATTAGGCTAAGAGAGCAGTGTGGAGTATCCAGTGAAGGCACCACAGACTGCTGGAAGGAGAGACTTCACCGCTGTAACGTGGGGGGAAAGGAAAAAAACCCACCAGCTAATGAAATGGAGCAAACCACAAGTTCAAAAGTCTAAAGAAGGCTTGACATAACCACTGATATATTACTAGCCTAAAACCAAAATATAACTCAGCCTTGCAGCCGGGGCTGTGAGAGTGACAGGGCCTGAACGCCCTTTTCATATCGGAGCACTCTTTGAATTTCAACCAGCTCGGTAAGGGAAGAGCAGGGTTCTGAGAGAGGGAGGAGACTGCACTTTTGTGCATTCGCTAAATCAGTGCTATCCCAGCAAAAAAATAATCCAGGACACATTTTAGATCCATTTGAAGATTTGTGAAGCAAGTGTGTCAAGCATATTAAGAACAAAGCAGTAAATCCAGACAGTTTTTAAATACCAAATGACGTGATTTAGTTTAGAATGAAGCAATCAGTGTTTGGAGAATGCTTTTGATAACACTGTCTCTCCCTCTGGAAATTACCTATTCAGTGCAGGAAATTTCTGTTTGGTTATTTCTGCAGGTAAACATTGTATTTATTACATTCAGAAAGCAACAGAAATTTAGATGGCTGAGCCTACACATGCTCCTGTAGCATTTTCCTTCTCCTTTACATTTATAATAAACATGAATTATATATGGAGACAGCCATGCTTTGTTTAAACTGCTGCACTAAGTACCCCGTGACAGCAGTAAATCAATGGTTGGCTTTCTCATACATTTGAATGAATGTAATAACTGGAATAAACAATTAATCTGATGGATACACAGGAACTCTCTGTAGCTAAGTAGAAGTAGAAGAATAATACTGTTCCATTGTTCATACATTTGTCATTTGTTGATGGTCACACTTTATTGACTTTACATATTATTTGTCTAATTATTTGATTCTCAAAGTTATTTTGAATAATTTATTCAGTCTTCGCTTAAACTGATGTCTGAAATTTACTTTTTTGCTTGATCTCCAACTAATAAGCCAATTATGATCAGCTTTAGAAGTTATTAACCAGACTCCAGTTTCTATTTTTGCTACCTAATTAAATCTAATGCTCCTGGTACTACAGTGACACACTGGGCACTTAATGTGTTAATGTATTTTTTTTAATGGTAGTATTTGCATAATATATATACATATACATGTAGATGAGATAATGTGTATATATATATATATATATATGTATATACTTATAAATACCAGTGGCTACTCGCTTGAAGGACCAGGATGAGCTCCAGCTGGGCTTTAAGGCTGTTGGGATGTGTCAGGAGACAACACAGGAGTGAAATTGTTCAGAGGAGCTTTCATTAAGCTTCTGCTGCCTGGTGCCCTGGAGGTGCCATGGCCATTATTAAATTAACGGAGGGGACAAGGATGGGTGTCCAGTGACATTCCGTGGACAAGCAGGAAACGTTGGATAATAAATTCACAGAGCTCGCTCCGTTTTGTACCACCTGATTCCAGAAATGGAGGAATTTGAACCACTTGCATGAGAGAAATCAATGCTGCCTGGAATGTCCCTGTTCTGGTTTCTCTGCCTTTGCTAGGTGAAATCAAGGACCAAGGAAAATGATCTCTCTGTAGGATTATTACCCATCATACCTGCTGAAGCTCTTGGGTTTTTTCATTAAATGCAGAGATATTCCACTTAAAGAAGATGTTCCTGGAACATTTCTGGTTGGGATTGGCCTAGCACGTACCCAGAGCAGACATTAAATAGGGTCAGTTAATAACCTTGTCCCAGACAAACTAACAGGGCTGGAACAAGCTAGCAAGACCAGGTGTATATATATACAGAGAAAAAATGAGGTGTTTCCTCCCCTCCACAAAGCTTCACAACATTTTTACGTTGAGAATATCAATCTACAATCACATAACTGAGATCACAGGAGACATTCCTGGTTTCTTTTTGAGGCTGACAGAGACCAAACCTGTTTGGGACAGGACAAGTCCAAAAGCATGAGCTTGCCTTTGGGAGGCAAGAGTCTTAAGTCTACTGTGAAAAATATTTATCTTCTTTTCCTGCCAACCCTGTGGAAGGATTCTGAATAGTTTCTGTGTAGCCAGTGGTATTGATGTTTAAATGATCAAAAACATGGCTTTGAACATCTTTGTCTCGAGGCCTGGATAATTTCCTCTTCAGAAATGAAACCAAGCCATTGTAAAGCTGCTGAAAAAAGGAGAAGATGCTCCCATGGATGGACTCATATGTTAAAAAATATAAAAAAATATCCCAGAGTTACAAGTTTTACTCTTTTTATCCAGAAAGGGTTTATGTTTGGGTAGAATGTGGCAAAGCATGTCACAAATTCCTTCTGCTAGGAAGAAATAGCATTATTAGGTTCACTGTTTCCTCAGTAATATTTCTGAATAACCACACAGATTTCTGTACTGATGAAGGAAACATCAAGAGTTGTTTAATTTCCCTCTTTTAGATTCTCTCACATTCTTTTTCCTTGTACTAGCTATCAATTTGTTCATATTGCTTAGATCATCCTATCTGCTTTTCTTTCCCCCACACCACCTCCGTATCTTCACTAAACCAACAAATTTGTGAACTTTTTGCCTTATGTGGGCTTTTATTTCAGGTCTCTCACCTCTTATTGTGTACCCCAAAGAGGGATTGGAGAGTTGGTCTTACACCAAACCAACAGGCAGAACTCGCAGGCAGCCTGGATTTTCTTCATGCTCATATATTATAACCTGAAGGTAAAAAAAAAAACCTCAAACAACAAACCCTCTTTATTTTGTCCTTGAATTCTCAGTGAGAGAGCTACTTCATGAAAGGCACAGAGGTATTTTTCCTGTAACTGACGGCAGGCCTGTGTCATTTGCTATAAGGATCTGAAGCACTTTAATCCTTAAGGTTATTCACTGCATTTCCACTTACCCAGGCACTTCTGCTCCCTCTCCCCCTGCCTCCTGTGCTGTCACATGCATTGCTGTGCTTACAGATGCACATGGGCACACCTGGCTGAACTGCTCCTGTCAGAAGATAATCTGCCATTCTGGTTTCAGGCTATGCTAAAAATGTCTTATAAATTTGGTGCTCAGTATTTATGACAATTGCTAACCGGATGTCTCTTCTCTCACAGCAGTTTTAACATTTAATCCTTCATTTGGTAACGTAAAAGTTATGGTTACTCTGTATTTTCTTTTTCTCCATTTCTATATTTTTTTCCAAATTATTCAACGTCAAAAGCAAGGTGGAAAAGTCGACTTGAAAAATTTGAGGAGCTCAGTAGTTAAAAACTTCCAAAGGTAAACTTCTCCGTGTTTGCGAAATCAAGTGAAAGAGATAACCCAAGTGTGATGGTTGGATGAGGCTGATGATTACAAAAAGCCAACTGACAATGAAAATATGATAGAGCTTTGAATTAAGATGACCTAATTTTATATCCCTTCTCCCACTGACTGGCTCTAATAACTTTTAAGGACAAAGCTGTTCTGCATGACCACACTGGTACTGCAGCCTCTGCTGAGATGCGAGTCCTCCTCTGCATTTTTCGTGAAATATAGTGAAATTAAAATGACTGATAATTGGGTTTGTGAAACAGCTTGGCCATCATGAAGGTGAGCCTGGCTTCCATGCAGCCAGGAGACTTGCTGGCATTAATTCTTGTTATATTAGGAGGAAAAAAGTCAATTCCAAGATAACATTTCCTGGCTGATCTAAGGCCTGGGTGTCCTTACATTTTGTTTAGCTTTGCTACAGATCTTTGATGGAATGCGGACAGATAATTGAGTGGAGGATCAAGTCTTATTCCTGGAATTGCTTTTAGGGCTACTGAAGTAAATTTTCTCAGTTCGATAACATCAAGAAAGCTTTAAGTAAATGAAATATCTTGTATTGTGGTCAGAGACATGAAACGTACCACTGCAATAACAAAAGCAGTCATATTATCAAGAAATATGCCAAAGGAACCAGTAGCACTCTCATTTGAAAAGAAATAAATAAAAAAAATTATCGTAATCAGAATTCGGGAAGGGAAAATTGATCTCGCTTTTGAAATCCATAAAAATGCATGCAGGAATAAAATGTGTTAAACGCAGTAACACCTGTAGTCACTATTTCCTTTCTAGTGTGTGTACGCTGGAGTCTCTGCCTCAGTCCTGTAGAAGGTGATAATTGCTTGATGCCCAAACAAAAAGAATAGCAAATCATTATTATTCTCACGATAGTAACAGGGTTGACTTTCTTTGTGTATTTTTTTTCTTGCAATGAAGGAGCGTGTGAACTCCATTTGTTTGACTCCCTATCAGAAAATTAGCTGTTACTCGTTTTTTTTCTGCTGCCCCATCGCTGCACTTCCAGCACTGCATTTTCCAATCTTCCTGGTGCAGGGGCTGACATTGCAGCAGCTCAGCGTAGTCTGTTACCTTCTGTCACATCTGCTCAGATCTAAAGTGACGTGTATGCACTGAGACACGAGCTGATGAAACACAACACATCCCCGACGTGAAGTCGTGCTCCTTCTTGGCCTTGGGCACAAGCGTGGAAACTGAAATTCTAATGCAAAAGACACCGCAGGCAATTGTGTGTTTATTTACTGGATTCATTGATTGAATAAGAATATTCCACTTCAGCAGGGAAAGTAGTTGGTAATATTTAATGAAAACATTTGCTGAAGTGTGTGATTTCAACATATGCTTTTTTCTCATTGCCTGTTTTGCAAATGTTAATGGGAAAGTCATAAATGAACAGAGGGCCAATCTAAGTCATTCCCACTGCTTGTTAGAAACCAATTGAATATGTGATTAAACAATGTACAAGCCTTGTTCTAATCCCATTCATGGAATGAATTTTATTCCGTAGAAATATTTTTTTTATAGGAAGATCAGAGATAGAAAGCATGTCATGACAGATTTATCAACAAACTCAATTAAACTAAAAGCTAGTATGCCTGGACTAGCAAAATTGTACAAGAGAAATTGCTTCATGAAGTTAATGATAATGTATTATATCCAGTGATGATCCAGCCTTCCTTCTGATTCAGGCTAAGATTTAAAAGGGAAAAAAACCCCAAAACCAACTCAGAATCCTTTGCACTGTATAAACACAAAAGAATATGACCCTTTTAATATTACCGTGAACTGAAGGCTCATAAAGCTCTTACTAAAACTAAATCCTAGGTGTTTATTGCTGGCAGAGGATAATGGACGGGCAGGGTCAGGAAATGGAGTTCCCTCCGTGAGAGGGGGCGTTTCTGCAGCTGCTTTAGCAGAACACATCGAGGGCTTCATCCTTTGTCTTTTCCCAGCAGAAAAACCTGCTGAAGTACTATAAATTCCCTTTTCCCTGGTAGAGGATGAAGATGGGGGAGACACAAATCAGAACTAATATTTATAAAACCTTATTAAGCTGAAAGCTGGTATTACTAATAGAATCCAGTCTTTCTTATTGATTACAGATAACTGCACATCCATGCACTCCCCCAGACAGCTCACTCCAGCCACCTGGAGAGCCACAGTGACACCAGCAGCTTCTAGGTCAGTGTGGAAGAGGCTCAGGGGTGTGTGGCAGCGGTGTCTGTGTTTGAATGAAGCAGCCACCAGCTCCTTGGATGTGTTCCATTGTGAATGCAACTGAGCACTGGTGGCTTTGGACGAATCCAGCAGCCGTGGAGATTTACCCATTTTTGCAGGTTCAGCCAGGCAATCTCCAGAGCTTATCAGACCTTGGAAGGCTTTCACAGGATCACAGAATCAATTAGGTCAGAAAATACCTCTGAGGTCACCAAGCCCAACTTTCGACCAATCACCACCGTGTCACCCAGACCATGTCCAGGCTTTCCTTAAACACCTCCAGGGCTGATGACTGCACCACCTGCCCAGGCAGCTTTTTCCACTGCTTGAGAGCCCTTTCTGTGAAGAAATCCCCCCAAATGTCCAGCCTGAGCCTCTCCTGGCTCACGCTGAGGCCGTGTCCTCTCATCCTGTCACTTGGATGGAATCAGAGCCTGACCCCCCCTGGCTGCCCCCTCCTGCCAGGGAGTTCTGGGGAGTGATGAGGTCAGCCCTGAGCCTCCTCCTCTCCAGGTTAAAAAGTGCTCTCTGTCCACAAAACCTTACCCTCTTTTCTGCCACGTCCCTGTCCATCCCCACACCTCAGCAGCTCTGGACTCGGTTCACACAACTTCACACAGAGGTCTGAGACCCCCTGAGCTCCCAGAGGGGCACCCACGAGCCCTGGGTGATGGACAGAGCCACCTGTGCTCCTGCCAGGGCGTGCGCAGGGAGCTCTGAGACCCCGTGCGCTCCCAGAGGGGCACCCACGAGCCCTGGGTGATGGACAGAGCCACCTGTGCTCCTGCCAGGGCGTGCGCAGGGAGCTCTGAGACCCCGTGCGCTCCCAGAGGGGCACCCACGAGCCCTGGGTGATGGACAGAGCCACCTGTGCTCCTGCCAGGGCGTGCGCAGGGAGCTCTGAGACCCCGTGCGCTCCCAGAGGGGCACCCACGAGCCCTGGGTGATGGACAGAGCCACCTGTGCTCCTGCCAGGGCGTGCGCAGGGAGCTCTGAGACCCCGTGCGCTCCCAGAGGGGCACCCACGAGCCCTGGGTGATGGACAGAGCCACCTGTGCTCCTGCCGGGGCGTGCGCAGGGCTGGGATGCGTATTCATAGCTCCACTCTCTGGGCTGAAGGGACAATGGTCACTTAGAGCCAAGATTCATTTTCCACGCCCTGCTGGGTTAATATATTTGTGGCCAATCTGGGGACAGGTACCTGAATTCAGGTAATTAAAGCATGCTGAAAGTCCTAAAGAGCTTCCATCTGAATTTATTTCTTAATTTTTAGGAACCCTCTCCCCCCCACCTATTGATGATATCATTGCTACTCAAGAAGTAAAGGCCTCTGCTTTTCTATTGGGGTGCAGCTGGATCTTGGCTTGCTCACAGATTCATTACAAGACGAATAAAAATGTTGATTTTGCTATTTGAGCACTGCCTGCTTGTTATTTTTTCCATGTTGAGTACAGGTTGCTGCCTGTTTGTTGAAGGACAAAAGAAAATCAATACAAGTGTTGAAAAGGAACCTTGGGTATTCAACTTTGCAAACAAAGTTCTTAAATAAGCACCAAGAAAAGTAGTAATAGAAAAAAATATGAAAGCCCGACTTAATTACCAGTGTTCACATGAGGAATATTGCTTTTTCAAGTATAAAGGACCAAGTCAAAATAAAAGGTATTTCCAAGGAGACTAAAAATGGAATGATCCTATACATTTGCATTTCAGCTATGGTTATATTTAATACTGCTATGTCTTAAATTATTTGTTGATACAGAGGAAAATTAGGAGAGAAAAAATTAATCCCTCATACTTAAAATATTTTAAAAAGCATGATTTTTATTTTAGTTGTTGCCAAGAATTATTGAATCACCTGTATAATCTTTCAGCTTCTAGCCTTTGAATATCTCAGAGCATTCATCTGGGCATTCTGAAGAAGAAGAAACTTTAAATAATTTATGATCCTTTCAGGAAAAAAAATGGCAAGTCTGCAATCCTATGTTTTGGTGGTTTTCTTCTTTCCCTTTAAGCTAATTCTACAAAAGAAGTAAAACATATGGATATATTCCCTGCCTGCTCCTGAATTAAGACACTGATATAAAAATAATCAGAGGAAACAAGTTAGATATTGAGTCACTGGATTGAGCATAAATTAATTGTTTGGTTCTTCTGTATTAATGTCTATAAATTTCCGCATGGATTTTCTCACTGATTTCTAATTAGCTGTAAGAATATATTTTATATAGCTTAATTGATATCACAGTGCAGAAGGCTTAAAAAAAATACAGAATCTTTCTAGGTAAGGAGCAAAGCACACCATTCACAGGAGAAAAACTTACCTACAAAAGTAGAATTAATGATGTCTAATTCCATTTCACATATAATCTCAAAGTTGCTTGCCAGGACAGAGCTGCCCAGCACAATTAGACTTTCATGTCTAACGAGAGCAGGAAGAGCTGCCAGCAAAAAAAGATAAGGCAACCAATCCCGAAATACAGAGCAGTTTTCTGTGAGGATGAGAAAGGTGCATCTAAGGAGGAGCTGGGGACATAAGAAGCCAGCAATGTGGGTTTGACAGAATTTCACAGGAAATATGCATTGGGGGAGACCAGGGAGAAGGACACCAGCAATTAGATATCGATATTTATCAGTTCTCTGGCTTGCAATTACAGCCTTGTAAACATTTGGATTCTTAAGAGAAGCAGGAGTGCAAATAAAGACTCATAAGAGCTACAGTACTACCAGAAGCTTGTCAATTTTTCATCCTCCTCCCACTTCCCCAACCAACTTTCTCATAGTAGTAAGTCATTTAACTGTTGCTATTAAATTCTCAGATGAAATGAGTGGGAGAGAAGCGTGCTCGTACTTCCTATGGATATTTTAAGTAGAGAGCATCAGAATTTAGAAACCAGCCAGAGAATTGTCCTCTGTAAATCGATGCAGGATCATATAGAAAAGTGTGTTTGGTGTATTTGAAGAGTTTTGTTAACCTCTGTCTTTAAAAAGCTGGCACAAAAGAGCCACAGTCTGGGCTTAGAATCAGTTTACCTTTTGGTGGAAATTAACAAAATTTATTATAGTGACTCTATTAGAGTCACTGGACACAAAATGGTATCTCAAGACAAAATTTTTTTTTTCTTTACTTCACTGTCAGAAGAAAAGATATTTATCTACAGCTGATTTTGCACAGAATAGCCATTACTTTGCATATGTAAAACCATGGTTTTGTTAGTGAGTTTGAACACTCTTACAGTGCACACAAAAATAATTTTTCCATGTCCCTTTCAGCCCCAGCCAGACTTAGCAGTTTCTGAGGTACCTGGGTAACATGCCACCAATATGTACCAAAAAATGAGAGAAACTGCTGATCCAGAAATCCTTTCGATTCGAGCAATTAAAGAGGTACAATTCTGAGCAAAGCAGTTTGTGTTTCTACTCTACTACGTTATGCAATTAAAAAATATAAATCAAAAGCTCTTCGGGATTGTGCTTATTTTTTAAGGAAATCAATGTCAGCATCTAGTTACTAATAAGAAACTCTCAATAACAGATCTTTGCAAGAAAGAAAGCTGTTTCAGCTTCAGGCTGATAAAAGGATTATTAGAAAACAGCTCTCTGTGTGAGTGTGCATGGCTGAATGTTTAAACAATCTTAAAAAATTATACTTTGAAACCATTCACCTCAGGCCCATATAAAGAAGACAGTCTGGTGCCACTAAAAGCCAGTGAGGATCTAGATCTGAATGTGATGGATTCAGGAGAGAATCTTGAACTGATGATAATGGCTGTGATAAGGACACTCACACAAATCATCCTTTTGGAACTCTGGTCATGCTAAGATTTGGGGAGAAGTTTCCACAGTAGTTTTTTTTTTGTACTTACCCACTGCCTGGGATTTTCTGCAGTAGGACCCTGCACTCTGTGCACACTTACTATGTAAAATACCAGCAAGAAAGGCTGACATAATGAGTCATTACAATTTAAATCTTATTACACAAAGCTGCATTCAAGTCAATACGCACAGTGCAGAACCGCAGGGTGCATTTCAGCCTGGGGAGAGAGGAATGAGGCACACGATTCTCCCTGTGGGTAAGGGAAGGGACACACAATTCTCCTCTGGGTAAGAGAATGGACACACAGTTCTCCTGTGGGTAAGGGAAGGGACACACAATTCTCCTGTGGGTAAGGGAAGGGACACACAGTTCTCCTGTGGGTAAGGGACACACAG
>VWPU01015674.1:0-189841 GCA_013398955.1 Callaeas wilsoni | reverse complement strand
GGACACACAATTCTCCTGTGGGTAAGAGAAGGGACACACAATTCTCCTGTGGGTAACGGAAGGGACACACAATTCTCCTTGGGGGTAAGGGAAGGGACACACAATTCTCCTTGGGGGTAGGGGAAGGGACACACAATTCTCCTTGGGGGTAAGGGAAGGGACACACAGTTCTCCTGTGGGTAGGGGAATGGACACACAATTCTCCGGTGGGTGAGGGAAGGGACCCAGCCCCTGCCTCCTGTAATTCCCTGGAAGAGTCCTGGTGCTCCGTGTTCAAATCTTGCCAGGCCGTGGCTGCTCCAGGAAACACTCGCAGGAAAACAGCTGCATTCCAAACTTTGGAGCGCATCTGATTCGGAGTTTTTTGGAAATGACATTGCATTCACTTAGTGCAAAAATATAATTGACGGTGATGATGACTCCTAATTGCCACAGGAATAAACGGAGGCTTTCAGAAACTGGGAAGGGGAGGTACCTAAACCACATTAGCATGGATCATGTATTTCCTCTCCTCTCATTATCTTTCCAGGCAGACTGCTAAATTTTCTCTTCCTAGACTCCCATAAACGTTGCTGTCCACACAGAAAGTGCCGTTACTGAATCTGGTCACACCTTTCTTGAATTTTAGGATATATTTTTAATTATCGCTTTTTAATAAACTACGCTAGCTTATATGCTTACGGTTTTAGTTGCTTGTTTTACTAATGGCTTGTTCCAGCTAATTAAAGGAAATCTCCAGGAAATCTCTTTCTTCTGATAAGTAGGTTGCACAAACAGCTTCAAGGAGAATGCATCCTTCCAGACATAAATCTGTACTTAGAACTGCCAAGTCTGTTTGCATAGGCTGGAGTGCTGTGCTTGTAACTTCAGTTTGATTTCATTATTGTGGATTCACGTGCTGTTGAAAAGAGATATTTATTATTAATCACTGGGGATTTTTGAATGAGCGTCTTGTAAAATATTTTTAATTACGGACAATGCTACTGTAGATTAGAATCAGGCGTAGGTTTACTGGGAATGTGTACATCAAAAAGGATTGAATTCCCAAAAAAGTGCATCCTAAATTTCAAGTGAACAAGAGTGCTTCTTCTTTTAGCACTTCAATGCAATGAAGGGATTTGATTTATGAATGTGAACCATCTGATCTTTCCAACTTTCTAATTTTTCCTAGTTTTTGCAGAAAAACTCAGTTTTCATTCAGATAGTTTGCACTGCTTATAGAACTTTACACTGAAAGAAAATATCCAATTATCAGAGCATTATTTTGAAAAACTATTTTGCACCTGTTGTGAAAGCAGCATCTAAATAAAAAAACCCAGACTTTATTAAAGATGAAAGCTATATAGATCGTGTGTTTGAATTCATTTTCAAATGAACTCAAAAAGCTCTTGCTAAACCCTCCAAGAGCAGAAAGGTGCAGGTTAGCAGTGCAGTGCTGCCTCTGCAGAATGGCAGCATCATCAGGAATTCAGCTTCACTGCTGAGATTCTGAGAGAAGCAGAAAAGCACCCCTTATCCAAGGGGCTTGCAAAGGCACTTTCGAAAAGAGCAGGATTTCCATTGTGTCTGTGCTATGGGCTTGGCAGAGGTATTCATCAGCCGTTATTGATTTGGAAGGAGGCATGGCTGCAGTGAGGAGGATTGATCTGAAATCTCCCTTGGCTGAGTTAACCATTCAGGGATCTGTTCATAGCAGGATGAAGCACTGAAGAGTGACCCTCCAGGACAGGAAACGTGCATCTCCGTCCCTTGGCTCTGCAGTGCGTGTGAAAAGCTCTGCCTTGCTCTGGAGGCTGTTTCTTTCCTCCCTCCATTAGCTTTCAGAAACATTATCTTTGCTAAGTTTAGCATTCCTCGATTTTCCTGGGCAATTCTTTAGGGAATAGCAGAGCAGCACTTTCCTCTGAGATGATCTGGTAAAGGGATAAGGGAGAAAGAGCTATTGACTTCCTATTCAAGCTGCAGTCTTTCTTGTGAGAAACTGAAGGTGGCAAAGGGTATCCATCAGCAGCCTGGCTTAGCTGGGAGTTCTCAGGCAGCCCCTCTTGTCCCCAGATGTCCCAGCATCTCCCCAAGGCATTTCTGCGGTCACTTTTGCCACCCCTTCCTTCCCCCTGCATGGGTCACTCTAGAGCTGGACGTGGGTCCCCTCCAACTCAGCGTGTTCTGTGTCTGTGATTCTGCTCCTCTTCCAGAGGAATCTGCCACTTGTTGTTCTCAGAGACAGGACCATGAGCTGAGTGGCCCCAGGAGGACTGTCCTTGCTGAGTCTCTCACCAGGAAAGCAGAGGGCTGGGACCTTCCAGCTCTGTATTCATGTGGGCCACACTTCACCCACCCAGCTTTGCCCTTCATCTCACACCTGCAACATCTTTCTGCAGATTTTACAAGTCCAGATTTGGCTCAGTGACAGCCATCTGAAATGTTTCTGCAAGGAGCATTTCTCTATTCCTCTCTTTGTATCTCTTCCTTTTTTCCCTTTCTTTTTCTTTTTTTCCCCATTTCTGTCACTTCCCAGGTAACCTGTCACGTGCCTTTCTGGCCTTTCCTCCAACTCGTCATTTCACATGAGCTGCTGATACATCAAGTGCCACCATGGATTAGCTTCTGATCTCAGCTTGTTCAGCTTTTTACTGCACTTAGGGACAAACAGATTCATTCTTTGTCTTGTGCTGCTCTTCACAGTCTAAAGGTCCTTTCTACAGACAAGGCCATTTCAGGGTTCTCCCTGCAGTCTGCTTCAGGGAGAAATAAACACCTTTTGCTTATCTGCTGCTCACTCCCTCTTTGTGGCAAAGAAATAAAAGGCATTCAAAGGCAAGACCAAGGCGCTACAGTTTTGTAAGTATGGTTCATAATAGTTTAAAATAAATATAAATTTGATATTATAATTTAGAATATTACCTTTTAAAGGAGATTATTCAGACCTGTCAGCTTCACAAAGGAATAGACAGCAGATAACCTAAAATAAAGAATAAGCAGGAAATTCAATGAATCTGAGTACCTTAGAGATGTCAAGATCTTTACTGCATTACTTGGATTACCGTGTCTCAAGATCTTTATTATTTTAAGTACTTCAGTCTTAAGAAATCTAGACGTATTAACCAACTTTCCCCACTTATTGTGCTTTACTTCACATGATGGAACACCAGCTGTTAATGGGAATTTAGTCCCAGAGACCAGACTGAAGTAAATCTGAAGTAAAAGTCCCTCAATGTGCATAATGTTCTTGCTGAGTTTGCATTTCAGAGTAAAATAATTAAATAATCAGACAGACCATGCCTTTGAAATTGTTAATCATGAGGAGGAAGGTTACATACTTATATTTGCATGGATTCCTGTGAAGGGAACAAAAGAAATCAAAGCCATTCTTTTAATGATTAATCAAACGAAGAAGGCTCTATTAATAGTCTGGTTCTTTCTGAAAGACACACAGGAAGGGAAATCCAGAACAGTGGAGGATCTGATCCATGGCTGACAGTTTTTCTCTCCAAAAAATTTTGCGTTGTGACCCGACAGGAAGCTCTGACTTCTGAGAGTTTTATTACATTTTATAAACTTCCCATCTTTGCTACCGAAACCACTAGACTACTTACTGTGTTAAAAATAAAGTGATCATTGTAGTGAGTTCACCTTCAAATCATCTCATATTTCTTCTATACTGCCTTTACATTTATGAGTTACAGCATATTGATTTCACCCTTCCCTTGCACTGAGTTTGACTCTCCCTTAATAGACAAAATGACTATTTGCTTTCTATAAATCCTACTATTTGTATTTCTTTTCTTCTGTGAGCTGTAATCTGTGACTTACAATAGGCCACTGCTCAGTGAAATGATGAGGTGCTAGTTCAGCCTAATATTGTTCAAATAACAAAAAAAGTCCAAGTGCCAGTCTGTTGTTACTAGAGCTTTTTTCACGGGTGTTCTTTAAATTATCTGACTTCCCAAGAAGCGGAACAGTGCATTCTATTCACCTGAAAACTGCTCAGGTAATTATCTGGTGGCACATTTGATCCCCTCACAACGTTCCATTCTGGCTCCTGTTCCTTGCTCCGTACTCTGCAGCTCCGGTTCCTCACGGCCCGCTGCAGCTGAGCGTTACTCTGAATTCCCCAGGACACCGCGACCGTTCCCTCGCCGCCTTGGACCTAACCCACGCCACCGGGCCGTCATCACAGCACCCTCCACCTGTGGATGCTGAAATGCTGTTAGCAGGGAAATTTTCTCTTCTTGCATTCATTCTGTGAGAACTTTTCCTTTGCTGTGTAAGCTATGTAAAAAATAGATAGGGTTTTTGTAAATAGCATTCATATCTGGTATCTTCTGACCTTGTGTACATTATATTAGGAAAAAACAGTTCTAAGTGGGTGTCTGAGACTTTGACCAATCACCCTAGGAGAAGTGTGAACACTGTTCAATTGCTTTATGGAACTAGAATATATAAATGGTATTGTAAATTTAATAAATAATTCATTCCTCGCTCTGGACTCCTGCCTCGCTGCATCTCTGAACCCCTGCTTGGAAGCCCACATCCACCAAATTCTCTTTTCCTTCCAAGGCCTTTCTTGGCTCTCTGAGGCGGCTGCAGGTTTCTGAGCCGTGCCCTGGGAAGGCAGTGCAAGCTCTGTTTCTTGCGGGTGACGGGAGAACGTGGTCCCTACATCTCCCAAACACACACGGGTCACCAGAGCCCCAGCAGCTGTGCCTGCACCCTGGGCCTGCCTGCTCCCTGCCTTGCCTGCTCCCTGTCAAAAGCTTTTGTCGTTTCTCCAGCAGCAGAGACGGAACTTTGACCACATCCATTTTTCATTAAGGGATCAGGTGAGATATTGGACCTCAGTCACTTTTGCCTTTTCTACCCTTTGCAGGAAGAAAAAAAGAATTTCAGGAGGGATAGAAAGTACTTCACACCATTGAGAAATATGGGTTTACAGTAATAATTTGAGACAGAACTATATGTAATTAGCTCATTGTTCTTTAAAACTGGACTGTCTCCATGCTCACCTTAGTGTTTATCCCACAATCCCAAAGTTAGGGTTTTTTAAACTAAAAAGTACATAAAAGTCAGTCCAAACTCAATTGGAAGGCTTTGGCTCCTTTAATAAGATCGAAAAGAGGAAGGAAAAACCTGTTAATAGAACATATTTTTTTTTGCTTCCTTCTAAGCATGCCATCCATAAAAGTTCCATTCAGAAAAAAAAAAAAAAAAAAAAAAAGACTTAATTAATACAAACAATGCTTGTGCCATACCGTACTGAGCAGGTCCAGCATTTTGGTTTGCCTGCGTTTCTCCTTCCTTCTGCAGAAATGCCATTTTTGACCACTTACTGTCCTTGACCTTTGGTCAGCTTTGCTCTCCTTACAACTTTTACAGGCTTCTTTTGGAGACATTTCTTCACTGAGAGTGAAAACAAGATCAGCACCTGTTTTGGAGGAAAGCTTTTCCAAATCCTTATCCACTGAATAATGAATGCAAAGGGAAAAAGTGCTGAACTTATAAAAAACTTGTAGATCTTATTGGTTTTAATTTTTTCTCTCATTACAATGCCACTGAATTAGTATACATGACATTCCTTTATTTAACTTGTTTTCAAAACCAGATGTTTTGATGAAATGATAAATGCATCTGGAATCTGAATAAATATAATAAAGGAAACGTGATTATCAGCTCTCATATCTCTAGGATGTATTGGCACTTCTACTAAAGTGGAAAGACTTGACCTAGCTCCTTAATAATTTGTAAGATTTCTGTAAGTTAGTAAAAATTGCATTTAACAATAGAAAAATTTTCATTTCAGTGGATTAAAATAGATTTTAGAAATACAGCCTCATGCCTCATACATCAAACTCCAGAGAAGCAATCGTCACAAAGGCTGGCGGTGTAAAAAGCTAGTTTATAACAGACAATTTATTATACAAAAGAGTGCTGGAAAATCATACTCTAACAGTTTTCATCAGGGGCTCACATTTTCCCAGGCCAAGAAGGCTGTAAGTCAACCAAAGAACAGAGGAAGTGAATGGAAGGTGCAGCTCCTGCATGTAGGACAGCTGCTCATTGCCTCATTCTTAAACAATTTAAAGCTGTGGCTGCTGTGGACCCCCTCCACTAAATGTTATTCCTTCTAATGCACCTTCCAAGGTATTTTCAGATGGTCTCCAAACAGGGAAATGCTCACTGTAGCATGAGGCAGTTGTTTACTACAGGAAAAGCTGTGCTGCAGAATTGCATCTGGTTTTGGTGCACTGAGAATCCCCCTGTTCCCTGGGCCCCCTCCTTCCCTGGCAGTGGGTGTGGAGCAGAGCTTCACCCTCCACCAAAGCAGCCCTGGCGTGGGATGGAAATTCTGCACCTATTGTTCAACGCCTCTTTCCTTTAACCTCCAGCCTAAACCCACTTGCTACCAGATAAATTCAATTAGCTGTTGGGCGTGGAGTTACGAAAACGTGTGGATGTGGGGAACCATCACAAGGGAAAGGAGCTGGCTGAAGTGAAGGTGCCCTCCACCTCTGCCAGCGGGGCAGGAGGGAGGCCTGGCAGCATTGGTATCCAGCACACGGATGCAGCATGGCTGAACAGAGCTCTCGGGCCGTTTAATCTGTTCTTTGATCATCTCTGAAATAGATCAAGGCAAAACCATTCCTTTCCTCTCTGACAAAAAGAACTTACTGGCTTCTCTGTATTAAACATCCCCTCCTGCTCTGGAAACTGGGCTCGGGAATGTCACCTACTTACTCCGTTCCTCTGTGCTCACTATAAAGGGCTGACCCCGGAGAGCTGTGGGGCCAGTCCTGAGGTCCCTCACTGAAGAGCTGCAGTAACTGGGGCACGTCCTTCCTGAGCAGGGCAGATGGGATTGATCAAAGAATCCACAAAGAATCCTGAAAGGAACTACTGAGAAAGAACTGAATTGTTTGTGTACCAACGCAGACGGCCTTTAAAACTAACCAGAGGAATTCTAACAAATGATGCCAGCGGTGAAAGTTGATATTAGAAGAATCAATAGATACCTGGTATGAAAAAACAGTGGTGGCTGGAGTACATTCATCAAAGTCCTCGCACGCTCAAGAACGGATAGTGCCATAGTGTATATTAAAGATGGACTAGGGCATAAAAATAGAGTAGCACAAGAAAAGAATCGATTTGGATCAAAATCACTCTTGAAAAGAATGATAAATAGTCATTGAGAGACTACAGGGATTCTTTCTATGTAGTCCAAAAGGTTACCTTAACCAATGATTGATATCTTGATAGTATTTATTACACACAGGCACAAAACCCACCTGCAATTGTTTAATTTTCTCTCATTGCAGAGAAATGCTACGGGCAGCAGATAGGGCCATACGTGCTGTGCTGTGAAAATTCACAGGGTTCTTCAACAAAAAGTCACCAAACCCACTCAGTGGAATGTTACTGGAGCCAAAGTTTTGGTAACCAGAGAGGATATTAAATGAGGGGTAGAAAAATAATGATGATGACATTCTGTTTGCTCATTTTAAATGTAATGAAGAACAGGGAAAAGAGGGTCCATGATAACATCTCCAGTTCCAAAAGGGCAACAAAACAAAGATAAGAAAACATTCTTTTAGTTTATTGTGGGTCTCTCTCTTCCTGCATTCACAGGTTTAATCCCTAAACTGCTTGAAACGAAGCTTTTGGAGAAGGCAAAGCACAGCATGACCTGTAATGAGGGGGCAGCCTGTTACCCCGATGCTTTCTCTGGTTCCTCCCCCCATTTTGTGACCCCTGGCAGTTTTGAATGCCCCTGCCATATGTTTGCACAGGTAGCACTGTGCATTCACACGTGCATACACATACACGCATGGCCACTTTAGTACCTGAAAATCATTCCTATTGCACCTATTGACTTATGGATGCTAAACCCAAAACCTGAAACAGCTTAAAATTCATGGAGTTAAGAGCAGTAGCATGGATACGGGGCATAAATCCATATTTTGACATCCTGAAGACACTGTTAAGCTTTTTGTTATCTTATTAAATTGTATCAGGCTTGCCTTGCAAAGAGTACAACCAGGATTGATAAATGCTTGGCTTCAGCTACACTCTCCCATTTAATTTCACAGTGTCAGACTTAATCCATAACTGCTGTTCAAAGGCAACGGGCAGATGAGGGTGCATCTTGACTCAGCTGGTAGCTGGCTACTGGCAGCCAAAAGATACAATAATTTATTATTATTATTATTTTTCAGACTGCATCTTGACATCATTTATTTTCACTTTTTTATAATCTATTCCCTGAGGATAAACAATTTATAATCACATTATTTAATTAGTTTATATTTAGTGTCAGTTTGCTTAATCTCATTGACCAGAAAGCATGGATTTTTATGGGAAGAGAAAATAAAACAACCCTTAAACCTAACCCCAACCTCAGCATCTGAAAAGCGCATAGAAGACACAAATGAAAAACTTGGATTGCTGGAGTTAATATAAAAGTAATCTTTTACTGAAGCTGAAAGTTGTACAGATATTCCTACCCCATGCCCACGGACAAGCTTGATTTACCCTGAATATTTTAAGTGATGGAGTGGGTCTCACGCCGGGTTCTACCTCAGATCAGTCTTTGACTGGAACCTTCTTCATTTTCTATCTGGTATTTAACACTGGGGACAGGAACAAGTAAAGAAAGCTGATTTTCTCATGACAGAGGCTATATATGGTCATCACCCCAAAAAAGGGCATTTTCCTTTGTCTAAGGTCTCATTCTAGATCTGAAAATGGCTGAAAAATTACATCCAAATACACTTCCTTCAGTGGGCTGCCAGACAGATGTAAACAAAACAACCAAATATGGATTTTGAGCATCAGTTCTTCCCAGACAGCAGCGATATAAACTCCCTCTCCCTGGAGAGCTTTTAGATTAGATTAGACCAGTCTCTTGATAAGCAACTCAAAATCACTGGCAGCCACAGAGAATCCCCTTTGCAAGCACAGCTGTAGAGGAGAGAGGAGGAGAGTTGTGTGAGCCAAGAGCTTCCACTTTTTCATCAAAATCACACCAAATGGTACCAGCCTGTCTGAGCAGGAGGCAGAAAGAGAAGCTTGCCTGTCTGAGAGAAAGTAAGGTATGTTCTGAGAATATTCAGTCAGTTCCTGAATGATTCATGGGTAGGAAAACAAAAGAAATCAAACCAGACAGAATTTGTCAGTTTGCTTCCAAATTATTTCCATCAGTGGATTGCTCTACTTCTAACTCAGACTGTCAACACTGATGTGGCACAAGTGCTGTATTCAAGCTTCAGACTAAATATTTTAAAACCTTATTCAAAACAGAAAGATCGCCGATTCTAAAAGACTTACCCCTGGTTTGGTGGTGAGGGATGAGCTGCACTGACTTGCTGTGCCTCTGCAGGAAAACACACATGGTGGAAAGGACTTCACACTGCAGGGCATGGGAAGAAGAGGGAAAACAAAGGGTGAAGGGGAAAAAGCACGACTGGCACAGACTGCAGAAGGAAAGAATCTATTATTATTATTATTATTATTATTATTATTATTATTATTATTATTGTTGTTGTTGTTATCACAGAGTAGCATAGAAACAAAACGTCCCCGCAGATCCTGCTTAGGGTTTGTGCCATGCAGGCAGGTCTGTCCCCAGACTGGGATGAGCAGCAGTCTGGTGCCACTGGTCTCCAGCAGGATCTGGATCCCCTCATGCCAGCAGCACTGCTGGAGCCCCCATGGATAGCTGTGTGTGAACACTTCTGTTCCACCACTTCTGTATCAGGACTCTCAAACTAGGTAATAAAATTCCATGATATTACCTAGGGGTAACTTGATGCTTGAAAGTAACATTTTAAATTTTAAGTGAAATTCCTATTTTCACAGAGAATGCACTCGCAGCCACCATCCAAGTTTTGCTTTTTTAGGGAACCTGACAGCTTTTATAGTCCTATTGGTTCTAAAGGTCACCTGCTCTCCCTCCCCCCCCATAATTTGGGCAGAGATCTGATAAGGCTGTTTCCCACTGTTCTGTACTGAGCTTTGCATAGGCTGGGATAGGCTTTGCACTTTGTCAGCTCTGACACCCGTATTCACTCCTTTTAGGTAACACAAGATCAATGGCCCTATAATAACACTTTATCTTTTTCTTACTTTTAACATGTCTTGCTGCAGAAGTGCTCCATGGGGGGGAACTGTGTCACTGTGGTTGTATCATAATTTTCCAGCTGCTACACTGCACAGGGAAGAACATTCTCAATGCCACAGAGCCTATTTCACTGTTTTAGCAGGTATATTTATTCATAGGGCTTGTTTATTACCAAGACACGTTAAAAGTGAAAATAAAACAAAGTGTTTCTGGATGTTGCTATTCATCATTAGAATTCACCTGAATTGAAAAGATGCCACTGCATCAAGCAACTTTTTTGAGAAAATCTTATTAACAGAATCTCAATCGGTCCCTTGATTTGGGATGTAAAAAAACCCCATGTGCTGATTCCTTAGCAATTTAAATTAATCAAATACAGTGTATTGTGCACACGCAGATAGCTGCCTTCTCACCTGCAAGCTGCCAAAAGGTTGTCGCATAGTTTTTTATACAAGTGCTGCTTAATCCGCTCAAAGCTGTCAGTGCTGTGGTTTCCATCAGTTTGCACAGGTCACTGGGAGTGCAAAACAGCATGGCCCGACCGGTGCACCCCCTTGTCACCTGCTCACCACCTGCGAGGGGCTGCTGGTGGCTGTCACTCACTCACCACAGAGCCAGCGGAAACAGAAAGCCTTCCACAGCAACAAGGTCTACCTCAGGAAGAGATTTCTATTTTTTCACAGACTTTGTTAAAATTTTCTGCTTCCGAGTACCAGCCAGGAGGGTTCCAGCATCAGCAGGGCCAACAAAGCCCATGCCTGTTTCAGATTTCAGCAAAAATCCTGCGTGTTCCTTATCGTCACTAAAATAAGGCATTCAACCATGTTGATTTTCGAGCAGTTTTGACCTGCTTAAATTACCTTCTCTCTAACCAGTTGAGAGTTAAGCTACCAATTACCCTGAGGGCAGAAGAGCAGTCGTGATCCCAAGAATTTGTTGTGCAAAAGGCTGAATGACCCACTTATGCAGACAGAAGAAACTGAGACAAAATTGAAGGAATTCTGTTGTATGTCAGGAGTCTCGACTCCCATAAAACACAAGCTCTTTCTCCTCCTCACGCTTACTTTTTCATCAGCATAGTTACAGAAGGACTATTCTGAGGACTGAACCAATTGATAACCACTGTTGCAATCCCACTTAAAAAGTTGGTGACACACCAGAGAAATGGAGCAGAGGATAAAGGAGTGGCAGCTCTGAGCTGGGAGCAGTGCAGCAAAGTGAAGATCTATTCCCTGCCTGTGCTCATTTGTTGAGACAGAATGGTGAAAGGAGTCCAAAACTAAGTATTCACATTCATTACCAGGGAAAAGAAGGGGAAAAAGAATTTTCTCTTTACTTCTTTTGATTTCAGGAGTGATTAGATTCACTTGCATCTCTTAAATTGCTCGGTAAGTGTTCTGTCTCCCTCCTTACAATAAAAGGGATAATATATTTCATTGTAGCATTTTCACTCAGAAGAGATTGGAATCATAAAGAACCAGGAAGAGGGGGGCAAGGAGGCATTCTGAGGGCATTAGGGTGTTTTAAGAGTTGTTTCACTTTCTGTCTAAAAGCACTCTATCACCCCTCTTCACATCCTGTAAATAAGAGAGCTGCTTCTCCTGAAAAACAGCATTAGTGGTCATTTTAGGGGGGTTTTTTTCAGCATCTATTATTCTCTGCTGAAGTACTGCCCACAGTTCATCAGGCCACTCTTCAGTAGCACCAGCCTGAGTTAAACCTCAGTGCAGACCCCCAGTTCAGATGGCAGCAGCTTTATGAACAGCCCCGTGCAGCCACCGCCAGCAGCAGAAGTGTCCTGAGCGTGGGAATCGCTCGGCCCCAGCGTGGCAGCACCAGAAACACCCCAGCCTGCAGGGGAATTTTCCTGCAGAGCTTCCTGCTGGCCCCCGGAACGCTCTGCATCCCGAGGATGGGGGCATGGCAGCAGCCAGAGCTCCGGTCACACCTCACACCTGCAGCCTGTCCTGGCACTGCTCCACGGGAGCAAGGAAAAGCGAGGAATTATTGAGCTTTTCACTGCGCTGGCTCTAACCAGCTCGGAATCGTAAACTGCAGGAGCAAAAGGTGGAAATTCATTGAGGAAATTGTTAATATTAGAAATAAATAAAGGTCTAGATTTTGGCTTGCTTGTAAGGCTGATCTGCAGGATCTTAGCATCAGTGGAGGCTGCTCCCATCCCACAGTCAGAATGAAAGGAAAATTGGGGTATAAAACTTTGTGTCCTGATTAAATATTCTTCTGTCTGTGACATCTGTCCCAATATATTTTTAGAAGAACGTAAAAAATGGGGAAACAAATTTAAATATGCTGTTTTGGAACAGAACTTTTTTGTAGGAGAGTATTTGCAACAAATTCCCAGTGCAAGCTGAGAAGGAGACAACACACATTAAAATTGTTTTCTCTTATTCATGAGACTTTCAACTACTCCTTAACATGCTCTAACCTCCCAGCAGAAATACAGGCAGGCCAAACATGAAATAATTATTCTAGAGCAAGTCAGACTTCCAGACAGAGAGGAGATGTCTTGGTATTTAATAACCTTTAATTGGTTTCCCCCTCACTATCTGTTGGCTCTTCCCAGACCTGCAGGCCCTCTCTCTGTTGGCTGGGACACAGATGGAGCCCCTGTCAGGCACCTGGTGCTCGTGGCTGCACACCAGACACCACTTTTTGTGTCACTGCATTGTTGAGCCTGGGAACATTGTTTGAAGAAAGGAGGTATCAGATGCTGGAGGATTATTTTAGGATTTCAAGGACACAGGCTGCCATTAATCTATCATGCACATATGTTCTAGCTACACGAACAAACATTTTTGCTACTCACCAGTCTCAGATGTAGGGTCTTACTTCTTCAATATGCTACAAATTTGGATTTTGATCTCAGTTTCAGTCTCTGTGTTGGGAACACTGAATCTACGTTATTAACTTCATTCTATTACAAGGTTGGATTTCTTTATTTTTCTGAAACCAGGAGGAGAGAACAATAATATTGTGGCTCCGATATCTGCACTAAATATTTTTAGATATATATTAGGACAATAGACATGTTGTCTACGGTATCTATTAGGCAAAATATAAACACATCTGACCCTATTTTATAGAAAAATAAAATTAATTATCATGACAACAATTATTTGGAAGATTCAAAGTATAAATTTTACTTCCAAGGAGCCATTCAATCCTGCCATCAATTCATCACCCATTTCCCTGACTCAGTTTCCAGGCCTAGAAAAGCACATGGAGTGTGTAATTTGGAACAGATCAATAACCATTGTCCTTGTTATTCATTTCAGAAATTAGTATTATTGTGGGCATAAGGGCAGTCTTTGAGCCACAAGGATGCCTGCACTCAGCTGCCAGCATTGTCAGTCAAGGGGTGCACCCACAGTTCCAAACTGCATTAGCTGGGAGTGAAACCAGAACCAGGCCCACACATTCCTGCACTGTTGTTTTTAAAGTTATGCAACAGCACCAATTTTACAGTCTATGGTAAAGGTCAACAGATAAAATATTTGGAACTTTTACTCATGAATATATTTAATTCGCTCCTGCGAGTGATTTTGATTACATTTCACAAAATACATAGCTGCTCCTCGTTTTGCAATTAAAGATTTCTAATAATACAGTCGAACCTTCTTAATCATTGTTCATTCTAGCATAAAGTAAAGCTTGCTGTGTTTAAAGAGAACCAAGTCATCTTAACAGCATCCCTTTTTGTTCCTTTTTATTTTATGAGATTAGAATACTTAATAACCTTTGCCATATCTGGCTGCAGTGCAAGTGTGCTGAGGAGTAAAACTCACACAGTGGATTATATGGCTGGGACACAACTCAGTTCTGTAATTAGGTTTGGTTCTGTTGCTTAGGTTTGCAGAAAGAGTCAAAATTAATGGTTCTTTGCCTAAGATTCCCCTGCAGAGCCACATACAATAATTAAGCATGCTTAGAGACAGGCATATCATATGAATATTTGCCAAAACCATTGATTTGTTTTTTTCCTTGCTAAAGCCCCATCATTTCTGAGGAAAATAAATAGAAATACTCAGTGCCTAAACAGTCATCATTTTAATTGCCAATAATTAAGACACTAAAATAGTCTTGGAACACTCACAGACCCTTACGCTCATTTCTTATAAAAACTCAAACTACTCTCAGATCCTTAAAGTCCAGAGCTGCTGCTGCAGCACCTTCAGAGCTGTGCTGCAGAATAGTCCTGGGACTGACCAGAGAGAATTTACAGATTCCTCCCTAACACCCCCAAAACGGAGCACAGAGCTCTTTTTAAGAGAAGCTTCATTTTCATTAAAAAGAAAAATGTGTTCAGGCAAGTTGACGGAGAAATGAACCAATTTGAATGTATTGAAGTTCTTCGCCGTGCTACAGTGCTTTTTAAATGGTGTCTAAACAGTTGGTCACAGATTTATTTATGTTTCCGTGTAAAGAAAGAAAATATTGTCATTTTCTATACGGGAAACAGTTTCCCTAATTATTTGGCTCCTTCTTCTACTACATAAACAGCAATTTGTACCCCTCTCCTTCAACTGGCTGCAATTAACAGCTACATTGCAATAAGCAGATTATGTTAATTAAAAACTCAAAACTATGTAAACAATGGGAAAGCTGACTAGCCATTTTCTATTTTTGCCAACTGGGAGGAACACAAGAGAAATTAGCACCAAGCTTAATTTTGCTGTTTATAATTCAACTTATTTATGACAAATTACAGCATTTTAAAAGTATTTTCAAACAATTAACTGTATTTCTCCACACTATTTGAACCACATCCCACTTGACAAGTTTACATCTGTATGAACTTAGGGGGAAAAAAGAGTTTTAAAAAAACAAAAATCTAAAAAGGTGTTAAGGGAACAGATTTGCACACATCATCACCAAAGTGGAATATTAAAGTTCCCTACCATGCCTGAGTCACACTCTCAAAAAGTCATAGCTAAGGACAAAAGTGTAACTTAGTTCTGCTGCTTCAGCAAAAATGTGAGCAAACTCCAGTCATAAACATTACCCAGCTGACACCAACAAATTGTGAAGTTTTCCCATGTTGCCACAGTTTCGCAGAGTTTTGGGTTTGTCCTTCCCTTTCCCAACCAGGGTTGTTTAAGGAGGGTGGAAGGCAAAGGTGGAACTGCTAAATATTTGTGTTTCCAGTGCTTCTTTCTGACCATGAAATTGTATTCAGTGGATGACTCCTGGACTTTGTGTCCAGGAGTTGGACTTTGGTGATCCTTGGAGATCCCTTGCAACTGTTCTAGGATACCTCTCCTTCCCACTCACTGAGGGGAAGGAGAAATAGACCCCAAGGGACACACACCAGGAGAAACAGAAGCACAGAGAGGCTGTGTATAGAGTTACTGACTGGGAACTTCTAGTCCCCGTGACCAGACTTTGGGGAAAACCAAAAAAATACCGTAGCCCTGCTTCAATTTTATCCAGGAAATACTCCAAGGATGTGAGGGAAGCAGCACATTTCCTTCCCCAGGTTTGCATGGCTAGAGATTCCTGATTGACTACAAAGAGGAGACCACCAGCGTGGGGAATGGTCACGGCTCCAGCTGAGGTTTCAGGCTGTTTCTAGGGGGTTTTTCAAAGACTCTGTAGAAAAAGGTGAGACAGCACATGGAAAAGCTCATTCAGTCTGGGAGCAGACTTTCAGAGTGGCCAATATAAAAATACCAGTTCAGTGCATGGCTTCAATTACAGCCCTGCACCAAACAGCGTTAGAAAATGGGAATGGTCTCAGAAGATGCGAAAGTTGCTGATGGATGCATTATTCACAGCCCCTCAGGAGGCCCCGAAACGGTCAGTGCACAGCAAAAAACAGGAGCAGGGGAAGCTCGAGCAGGGCAGGCGTTTAGAAGCACTCTCCACATCGTTAGAATCTGCACCTCCTATCTTCGAGTCGTTTACAGAGAGGGAGAGTGCTGGGGAGCTTCATGTATATTATGCTAGAAAAGACATTTCCTCTGTTTTAAGGGCAACACTGATTTCCCATCTCCCGCTCCCCGCAGAGCTGGCGGCCGGTGGGAGGGCTACTGGAAATAAAAGTGCAGTTGATCATTTCGCTTTTTGTATTTCCACTGTTTTCCTTTTGGAGACATGAACTTTAAATGAGCTGCTGTAAGAGCTTCTTGGGGTCAAAATAGAGGAAATCACATCCACCACAGAGACAGGCACTGCAAAAAACCCTAATATGACCATTATATTCAACTCAGCAGTCTTTTTCCTGTTGGTAGGATTTCAATACAAGCTTAGCATCAAGCCAGGCTGTCAACACCAATGAAATCTATTTCTGTGACATTGAAAGAGATCTTGGCGAAAGTCAATCACTTCAGGGAATGTGTTTTGTTGGTTTTTGTTTGGTTGGGTTTTTTTAATAGCACCTGGAAACAAGACAGGGGAAGTGTTGGGTTTTAACAGAGTTGCTGCTTTTTCTTAGTTCCAAAGAGGTGAGGAATATGTACTAAGTAAACCCATTTCTTCTACAAGCAGCACATGTAGTGTTTGATGGTAACAGCTTCATTTCAGTCTGACCATTTTCTCAGAGCCTTGTTTCTTGACAGAGTTAACCCTTTTCCCAGGTCTTTTATTCTGAAATTATTGAAAGGGTTTAGATCTTGCTGTGACTCTCTTCCTGGGTCAACACAGAGCAGCCCTTGGGCTCCTGGGTTAAACAACTTTAGTTTTCATACTCTAGAAGGAAGTGTAATCCAGATCTTGGCACTGAGTCCAGGACTCGAGGTCACAGCTCTTTTCAAGCTTAATAAGAATTCACCTTAGAAGCCTCTTCACCTCAGAATAGGAGGAGGATGATGATGATGATGATGTTATTAAGAATCATGTATAAAGCCAAATGGTGGGCCATGGCAATACTGCAGTTTCAGACAATGGCTGTGATGGGGATTTTTAGTTCTCTTGTTAAAACACAGCATAGGGAATGATGTTGAAGCAACTTAAAGGGTTATTGCGGAGTGAGGCACGTAAAAGTTAGTGAAAAAATAACAGCATCCATGTTTCATTGTCTCCATGCATGGGAGTTGTTGCTGTGTCAAATCATCATCCATTGCTTTTCCTTTTGGTCTCCTGACTCCGTGCCCGGAGCAAGAAGCTGTTCCTGCTGCCCAGCTGTTCCTCACTGCCCACTGAGACTCTCTGGGAGCAATGGCATTCCAGAAGTTCCTCAGGGAGTGCAACCTTTTCCCATTTGTGAGGAAGATTTCGTTGGTTTTGAGGTTTGGGCTAAAGAAGAGTTGGCAGACAATCACAACCATCGCTGTTTTCCTCCCACTCCCATTCCCTGCCCCACCAGGGGCGATGAAGAAATCCAGGGAGATGTGCAAAGCTCACCTTCAGTGTGACAGCCCTGAGTGACCAGAATTTTGAGCTGACAAGGACATAAACTCTTGTAAGTGAAGTGTGTTATTGATTTGTATGCAGCTACAGTGCAGAGATCAGGGGAAGTTCAAGGCTGCACACTGTTGTTAAATTCCTCTCAGATTAGGGAAAAAAAAAAAATCTAATTACTTTCATTGAGGTACACAAAATGAAAAATCTATTTTAGTATTTTGAATTTAAAATTAATCAATTCCTTTGTGCCATTTACCTCTTGAACTGATGAAGGCTTTGATACATTGTGTAAAGAACAATTATATTTTAGAATAAATTAAAAGCAAACACTGTTTCTAAAACTGAACCACAGATGGGCTCTTCTTGTGGGTATTTTAAAATAAATAAAATCAAGATCATGACTCAAAAGGATGCATGAGAAAAAAATGATTATTTAAAATGCTCTTATTACTTTTAATACAGATGACCCAGGAGTGATTCACCCTCAGAGGAATCATCTCTCATTTTATTTTTAGTAATTTTCAGGCTGAGTCCAAGGTTCTTTGCAGCCCCAGGAAGGTCTGAATGGTCTGATGGTTCATTTTTGCTCTGCTCATTGGTATTAGTATTTTATCCACCACTTGCCTTATAATCAATGCTTTAAAAAATATGCATTCTAAGAAGTACGTAGAAATGAATTAATTCCACTTGATTTTCAGAGTCTTAGGCCTACTTAAAATAATCTCATCTGCTTGATACAAACAAGTCTTGTTTAGCCCTTCCCTTCCCCCAGTTTGATTCAGCTTTTCCCCATTGTTGTGGCAGAGCTTTCAAAATGTGTTTGATCAGACATCCTTTCTGCCTGATGTCCTGTGCCAGTGATTGACAAGAGTCCTTTGTGAGCAAGCATTTCAGTAATGATGTACAGACTTGTTAGGGAGCTGCCATGTCAAGAAGAGAAATGAACAATAAATTAGAATAAAATGGAATTGCATTTGAAACTTGGCTGGAGGATTTTGCATTTGTGAGGACAAAGGACATTTGACAATCTGAGTCATCTTGCAGCTTTGCCTGTAGCAACTGTCAAATTAGTTCTTAATGCCACGGGGAAAGGGATTGAGTCACAGCCTTGCTTAAAGTTAAGAGGCTCATCAGTAAATCACTGGCAATATTAACAATTACGAGCTACACATTAATATGGCAAAAACACTCTGAATATTATGCTTACAACAGAAAGCCAAGAAGGGAACATAATTTTGCTTCCAGATCCCTGTGCCTTCTCCCAGTAACTACAGCTTTAAATTGGGGTAGACAGAGCAAAAAGAAATCCATTCAAGGTTTTCTAAACTACACGTTCCCACAACTACGCAATAAGAAGAAAATCAAGCGCTAAATCTGGATTTAGCAAAGTGTAAAAGTGAGGTGAGAAACAGAAGTGCTTACCTGCATATAAATTCAAGGTTCACACGCTTGTCTGTCGTCCCCAAACTTACACTCAGCAGGATCCTGCAGAGCCCCTCCCTCCTCTCAGGCACCTCTGGCTCCATCCCCTGCAGCAGCTGGAAGATGTGCCCAGATGCCAGAGTGGCTGCATTGCCACCAAAACACGGCTCAGGTAACTTGGGGAGATTGTGTGTCCATGCTGGGGATGAGGAAGGGCTGTGTCACATACACAAATTCCAGGCCACTCTAAGAGAAAAAACATCTGTTTTCTGTTATTTATATTAGAAAATGATATTGTCTTTCCTCATGCACACAAGAAACTCTTAAAGTGTTACACTATTTTGATGCCAGAAGCATCACGAAGCTCAGTCCCTTTGGAGGATTTGGGTCAGAGGGTGCCCTAGTGTTAGAAAGGCTCAAAGAGAATCACTGGATTTGAGCTATTTTGAAAAATACAGTGTATTTTCAGGCCAGCACTTTCACAACCATTTCAAGCATCGTTTTATAGGGTGGCTTTCGATGAAAAAAAAACAAGAGTAAGCCCATGTTTTATTTGTAAGATTGAAGATAAGCCTTAACTGCCCCATGTGACGATCAGTGTAATTCCATCCCTTCGAAAATCCCCGTGGGTCCGGCTCAATATGCTCTACGATATTATAAGGAATCCATTGTGCCAGCCTCTCCACCACTTTTCAAAGACACAGCTGCACAATTCTACCATTTTCTGGCCTGAAAGGGGTCAGAGGGGACCAGAATTGGGTATGTTGTGGGAATGGCCTGAGGTACAACCGCATTGACAGCTCAGAGTGACGCTCTGGGCGCCTTCCCTCACAAGCTGCACGGGTCTCTCAGCAGCAGACTCTGCCCTTCTAAGTGCTCGCACACTGTAATGAAGTCCCGTTGCACTGACAAAAGAAGGATGATGAGTGCATTCACCACCTGAAGGGTCTCGTAAAAGTGACGCCGGAGAAAGAAATTTCCTGAGCTTCGCAAACGCTGCACTAATGAAACTTCAAGTGGGATTGATTGGTCAAAATTCATCAAAACAAAAACAAACTAAAAAAAAACAACCCCAAAAGCCAAAGCCATAAAACCTCACAAGCAAGCAAAGAAATTAATTATTATGGGGATTCCACTGATGCATATTTTTAAAGGACTAGTTCGTGTACCTCAGCTCCTATATTGAGGAGATATGTCTTTCTACTCACCAAATTCTTTGCCTGGCACACAAAAATATGATCAAAGGGGTTTTTTTGAGAAGGTTTTTGGTTGTTTGGTTGGTTTGTTTTGGTTTGGTTTTTCTTGGTTGTTTTTGTTCATTTTCTTTTTTTCTGTGAGGATATTTTTCTACTTCTAGGCAAAATCTCTAACGAGGTCTGATAAAATAGCTCATTGTACAGAAATTCATTTCCTTCTCCTCTTCAGAAAAAGCCAAATAGCTGTAAGATACTTATTTCTGAATACCAACCTCCATGCTTGAAAACACCTGCCACCTACCTCCTGTGTTGGCAAAGACCCCAAATTCAAGCCATAGCCAGGAATTTTATCTTTCTTGTTGTCTTTTCCAAAAGAATCCCAAAAAACTCAGGTGATGCTGGTAACTCAGCCTGCAAGAGCTAACAAGGATATAAAAAGCCAAAAGACCTGTGTAAACTAAGGTTTATCAGCAACAGCATTGAGACAAATCCCTAGAGAAAGGGCAGCATGGATGTAATTTTCTCAACATCTCCCTTTTTTATGTGTTTGCAAGTGGAACATTCCCTTTTTATTGGACTTTTTCTTATGTGGATTAATAAGCAAAAGTTCTTCTGCATCTAGATAGAGGTTAGGCACCCGAGAGGAACTCAGAAGAAAAACCAACTGAACAAACAAATAATAAAAAGAATCAAAACAGAAAAAGAATAATTAAAATAATTTGTTTCTCTTTTACTAAGAGCCCTGAGGAAAGGAATCAAGCTTTATACACTAGCTTGATGTAGGGCCTTTTCTCTTTCCAGGGAAAATATCAATGAAAAACATCCCGAGGGACCAAAAAATGGATGATCTGAGTTTAATGAAGGTTGACAATGACTATTATTGATGTCCTTATCCCAAATGACAAGAGCTTTGGGAAACTTTTATAACATATTGACACTGTACTGGTTCAAATGCTCTTTTTTATTTTTTTCATTTCATTTTTTTTTCCTTTAAAGTTAATGTACTGTCTGCTTCAGGGGTAGTGTTGGAAAACTTGATGTGCAAGATGACATTTGTCACCCTTTGTTCCCCAGCTCAGAGCACTGTCTTCCCATTAGATATCTCTCAATCTGAATAACGGCTGCATTAACACGAATTATTCTCTGCCCATCAATTTGAATTTCAAGACGAAAAACAAAGGCAAATCTCAAGTGGAAGAAGAACATTTCAAAATTAAGCTCTGCCCTACCCTCCTCCTACCTGCTTACTTGTACAAGAATGTGAATTCAGATGCTAGAATTCAAGAAAAATGGGAAGTAGGGTATTTCCACGCCAACATGATGCAGATTGGTATAAAATATTCCTTAAAACATATCCTCAATTTATGTCGTACAAATTCACTAAACACTTACAAGGAAGATAAGAAATTGGGGGAAAAACAAACATTTTCATCTGCAGGCACTCAGTGTGTCCTCGAGAGGTCATCTCACAAAAAGTAATCTAAAAAAGTGTTGACTCAGATGAAATCCTCCCACGCTGCCCCCGCAATCCTCTCCAAAAAATATACAAGTGTGAGTCTGTTCCTTATGAACAATGCTTTCCATATGTAAAAACTAGACTATAACTGCAGTCAGTCACTCTCAAATTTTGTGTTTTCCAACATCAGATTTATTAAAAACCATTTTGAAATATTTCTAACGTCTCCAGATGTCAAGCCTTTAAAACGAACACTCAAAACGCAATGTCAAGCTTTTTATCTGCAACGAGACACATTGCAAATGTTTTCTTAAAAAGGGAATAATCACACAATTCCTGAAGCTTAAATAGAAGCAAGGCAAACCTGAAGTATAATTGTACAGCCAGGTAACACCACGCTGGTGTGCAGTGTAACATATTCATAAGTCATTAGGAGTATCTGGAAGTATGAGCTCTGCAGCACATTAGTATTAAGCCTGGAAAATGAGATTTTATTAAACAAATTTATCTTTGCATAAACCAAATTCTGCCTTTGCACTGCCTATGACAGGCAGCTTCAATCATCTTTAAGACACAAAGTTCTCCTTCATTCTATTTTTCATTTTAATAACAAAACTGTTGCTACGAATGAAACAAACTCTAATCAAGAAAAGAAATAAAAGAGTGCAGTAAAATGAATACAACAAAAAAATTTTGGCTTTACTATATATTTTTGGTCAATACCAAGACCTAGACATGTATAGAAGACCAGAATATTACTGTTTATTTTAAAGGGAAGGCTCATTAAGATTAAAATGTGCAGATAAGAAAATGTCTGCATCATAAAACCTTGACCAAGTTAAACATATGTACACCTCAGGTCGGATACCTCACAAAAATAATTCCTTTCCATGTGAAAAATTCTTCAGATATTTTCTTTGAAACAGGACAGGACTCAAAGTGTGCCTGAGAATCTCGTGGTAGACATACAACTTGGGAAACACTGTAAAAAACTCCACTCTATTTATCCAAGCTAAAAATCACTTTAAAAAAGAAACCCTCAGTATTTTTTTTCATATTGAAGGGTTCCATGTGCTAAGGCTCCAGAGCCTGTTTGTCCTGAGATGAGTTTTCCTGGCAATGCCCTCTCCTCTTCCTGCTGGCTGGGCTGGCTACAGAGATTCCTTTAGAAAACTGAAGAGAAGGACAAATGTGTGAAATGACTGCAGGCAGCAAAGAACTCAGTTGACCCTTTAGATAATCCAAACAAATTCCACTAACTCGAATAAAACCATCACCTGTAAAATGAGTTTTCTTCACTTTCACAGACCATCATGACTAAACTTTCAAGAAAATAATTGTCTCTCAAATGAGGGAGAAAAAAGGGGTGGAGCAAGGAAACAAAATTGGCCAGGCAATAAATCTGTCTATTAAATAAGTACTTAATAGATCCCATCCTGTATTTAGGTTTTAAAAGGTTTTCATTAATCTTTTTCTATTACACTTCGCCCATATTTTAAAGAGTGGTGCTATTTCCCACTTTACCAGCAAATTTGTGCCATGTTATAGAGTCACTATCCAGTTCAGCATCTTGATACCAAGTTTACAGCATGCTTAGGCAAGTAATCCAAAAAAACAATTGTCTGATGCAGTTCTTTACTTCCACTAAAGCTTTACAGAAATTGCAGTCAGTCTGGAAGTAGCCAAGAGTTATGAACTGTCAACATGCTGATAGGAAAATAAACAGTGTAGAAGTGGAGCCAGCATTTGAGTCTCACAGCATGGTACAGTGCTGTAATGGTTTAAATCATAAGCCAAATGATTGTTATTATAGAGATAGTGAATGTCATGCTTACAGAAAAATTGTGCATGTTAAAAATGACTGCCATTAAAAGGATAAGTCTCACAGGGGGAAGGGACCTCAAGCCAGTAAACAGACAAAATGCATTACAGAAAAAAAAAAATCAGGACAGAAAAAGGAAGTCTTGTCTAATTACCAGATTTGGCTATCATTTATAATACTCTTTATTACCAGGAAAAGGCTGGAAGAGACAGATACAAGGGCAATAGACTCATTAATTTATTTATTATAAAGCAACAGAATCCCAGTTAGATTTAAGAGCACGGCATCCAAAATATGCATATCTGAAAAGAGATCTTGGGTCTTTGTAGGCAAGTCTTTGGCCTGGGTAAGAATTCTGCATGTAAACAACGTTATTATATAAATGTCAAAATAAATAACAAAGAAAGCTAAGGCTGAGCCATAGGAACTTGGAGAATAATCTTCCTCCACCATTAACACAGAGATGCATTCCTCATCACAAAAGAGAACTGCACAACCATCCTGCCTGTTACACCCAGAGCAAACCACCAGGAAAGGAACCTCTCTCAATCCAGCAGTTAGCAAGGAACCATTCCAGTTTACTGGCCAGAAGGTCAGAAACAGGAGACTCCCTCCATGTGACAAAACCCAGGCTTACTTTTCAGTGTTCTCCCAGCACATTTAAAAAATCCTCAAATCCGCTGGGTTTTTTAAAGTTATGGATGGAGATGTAAAGTTATAGATGGAGAATCTACAACATTTTTTACATTTTTTTTCCTGTAGTGGCTCATTCAGCATGTAACATGAGATAAAGACCTTGTGAGGAATCTGCTTTGTACAATGCATGGAAGGTCTCCCTGGTCTCGTGATCACCATCTCCTTCCAGCCACAAACATGGGTTTAGACACACCCGGGGCCATAAGCTCTGATCTGGTTTTTGAACACACATTTATTTCTGTGCTGTGCTATCAAATATTCTTGAGGACACTCTACCCAGTGCTGTAAGCTCTCTCAGAATACACATTTCCTGCCGAGAGCCAGCTTTGTTTCCAGCAGAGACGATGCTCAGACTGAATTTGCTGGCCTTACAGCCACACAGTGGCTTTCCTGATTTTCCAGAGTGTCACAATAGCAACGAGTTGCACTGAAAGGGGCAAACACTGCTGGAACAGAAACCTGTGTGACAGGATAACTCCTGTCCTTACCTGCACCTCCCCTCCGCCACTCACGGTGGCTATTTGCACAGCCATCAATGCTCTCATTCCCAGGATCTCCTCAGGAAACATTCCGATCTGCTCCTCCTGAGCTCTGCCATCACCCCAGGGTCCTGTGCCTTCCCAGAGGCCTGAGGAGAGCAGCAGCAAACACCCCTGAGTGTGCTGAACAGATTTCTGTCGCTGTGTCTGTGCAGCTGACCCGGCGCCCAGCCAGCAGAACCAAAAACTCCGTTATTCAGTTATTACCACAGCTATCTAAAATGAAAAATTGGAATTTTTCTGTTTGATTCTCTCTTCTCCCCCTAAAGAAGGAGCGTATCCTCCCCCTTGGGCATTCAGACAGGCTCACGACTTGTTGCCCATTCAAATTCGAGTGGGTTATCCACTGGAGCTGCAGCTTGCTCCCAGAATAAGGCTGCAGAGTGGAGGGGATTGTGTAAAAAAGTATCTTTTATTCCTGCGAGAAGAAGTTTCTTGACTTCTAGCCATTTCAAAGACTCATTATTTACTGGCACTGAAATCCACTTGGAAAGTAATATGTGAGAGAAATGCTCAGTATAAAGCAGGAGTTGAAGGGCAAAAATCATCTTTGTAAGTTATTCTCAAGGCAATCACTTCATATCTCATTTCATTATGCAGCGTATTTTGCAGGTATTCATTTTGAGTGTATTTTTTAAAAGAAAACATCGAGTTCACTATATTTTAAGACTCCTAAAATACTGTTATACATTTGAAGGATTTTATGCTCAAGGCCAGTAGTTCCTCATCTCTGTTACATGTGAAACTAGATGAGAAAATGAGATTATCACTCTCAAAGCCCTTTAGGAGAAAACTGAATTAACGTGACAATTCAAGTTCATGGAAGAAGATACTTGTGCAAAGTGTGCATGACTTAAAAATTCATTTAACATTGACTTTGCAATTAAGTTTGCTTCCTTCCTTACAGATACTGCAGCAAGCTTGGGAATGTTGTAGGCAAATGAAGTAGCAAGGAAGGAGGCTGAACTCATGCACTACCTTTTAACTACCATTTGGATAAATGTGTTTTCCAAAAGTGTCCATATATTCCAGAAGTCCTCATTGCAAAGTTATGACAAACATAAAACAAAAGCAAAATACAGCTGGGATTTTAATGTTCAGAGGGGAAATGGCAAAAAGGAAAGGAGAAGCAAAACTGCCCCAGTCTGGGTAGGAGGAAGAGGTATATATCCAGCCCAGTTTGTGGTTACTGTATCCTGGAGGGCAATTTCTGTAACTCTGCTGGTATCTCAGGGCTGGTGTATAATGCATTTAGCAATGCTAATATGTTAATTCAATTGAATTTGCTCATTGCTTAAACGCCCTCTGAAAGACTCGCGACAGAACTACAAAGATGGATGTGGATGGAGTGTGAATAGAAATATGGGTGTGGAAGCGCCAGAGAGCAGCAGAACAGACAAGAAAATAATGTCCTATACTGAGAAGAGAGGGAACTACAGCCAGCAATAAAATGAGGAATGTGCTTCTTTTGTCAAAGCCAGAAATCCTGTGCTGTGACACAACCGCACACCAGAAGACCTCAGAGACACCGCGGCATGGGAAACAGGATTCAATAGCTGATGTCTTTGTCCTGAGCAAAATCAGTTTCCTTAGAGATTTTGTGAACAAATCTCAGCTTCAGCTGGTGCAACTCATCACACAAATAGAGAAAGCAGAGCCTTGAACTTTCAGTGGCAAAGAATGGTTGCAGAAGGAAGAGAAGTGATTTACGTGTCTTTACCTCTCCAGCAAACACCTATAGCTCTTGCTGAGAAGAACTGGCCTTCACAAAAGTTGTCATGAAACAACTTATGCAGGATAAATAGATAAAATGAAGACAAAGGGATAATTTTCATGCAATATTAAGCTTAATTTCGCCTTCGTGTGGTGCCCTTATGTTTATATACCTAGATTATAAATCATATTTAGGTGAGAAGAGACAGGCCCCTTTGTGCAAGCCCCAGCCACTTTTAGCTGCGGGGAAACTCTACACTTTGAAACAGCTTCCAGAAATAAGTAGCAATAGAAAAGTAATAGACAGAAAATCGGTCAAAGAGTAATAAACTCTTGAAATCCAGCATCAAAAATAGTGCTGTAAGTTTGGAGATCCTTGAGAGCAGAGGGTGCTTGGGTGACTGCAGAGTCCAAAACCACCGAGCCAAGAGGGCTGAGACAGAGGCTGAGGACAGCTGGCAGATTCACACCCCCAGCCTGCTGCCCTCGGAGCCCCACGCTCAGGAGGTGAGCAGTGGGAGCAGAGGGCAGGGCCAGGGCTTGACACGCTCTATTCCATGGCTCACCGAGTCACTGACATGGCACTGAAAATCTGCTGTATTCTAATAATCTCCTGATTAGAACAAAAGTCAGCGCAGCTGAACTTTACATATGTGACTAGCTTATTAACTGAGCTCAGTGGTTTGATTGTGCATTTCTTTAGGATGGAGTAAACAGTAAGGAGGAAATATTTTGATCTCCACTTTGTTTACCAAATTCCCTTATAAAGTCTTTTTCCCTAATTTTTTCACTATCACCGATCAAGGTATGATGTAAGAGATAAGAGTGACTGATGATGTAAAGATTCCACAGTTCAATTTTAAAAGGGCAATGAATAATCAGAAAGAAGCAGAGAGGAAAGAACATTCCGATGATCATGGGATGCAGGCCTTCCCAAGAGTCACAAGTAGCAAATCCCAAAGACAGTAAATTCTGCAATGACCACACTGAGTGACAAGTGCTAACTGCATCAAACAAACCCTTTTCACCACACTACAAATGTCTCAAAGTAAAGATGTGTTGCAATACTGAGAGTGGAAGGGCTCATCCTAACCCTCTGGAATTTCAGCATTTAAAACTCATTTTATTCTTCAAGTTTGGAAGCTTCCTACTCTTCATAATGTAACTGTAGCTTAATTTCATGCAGCATCTCAGTTAAAGAGTGTGCAAAAGTGTAAAGCTTTGCAGTGCCATCTGGTCTGTACAACGCAGCTGCAGACAGAGAATATCACCACAAGGCACCAAAGGTTTTGCCAGAATTCAGATGAATGGAAGCTTAACAACTTTCCTTTGCAGCAGTCACTTTATATCAAAGTACTAAATTTCTATTTTGCACTTCTAATGTGCCTTTGAGTCAGAGGAATACAAAAAAGATGCAATTATATAAAGAGAGAATTTCCTTCATCACTGCAATAAATCCTTCTTTGGGTAATGAGGGATCGACGAGTGTACACCAAATCAAGAACAGTATAATGTTCAAACATAAATCTTTGTAAGTCTGGCAAGATGCAGGGACTTGGATTTCCAGAGCCGTTTAGTAGGAGAGAGCACGTTTGGTGTTTGGATATCTAACCATGAGCAGCACAAATAGAAGTGCTTACAGCAAGCTCTCCTCGAACCCCTGACGGTGCAGCTGCAGCCAGAGCACCCCGGAGGGACTCGGATCAGCATCCCAGGGAGGCGTTCTCCGAGGATGCAGCAGCTCTTAAGTCCTGCCTGTTGCCCTCTTAGCACCATTTCTAGCTCTGGGGTTAACTTGGTCTTAACACAGCACAGATTAACTTAAGTGCTCTGCACTAATGGGATCATAATGCTGGAAACTCCGACCTTGCCCTCCCTGACCCTCGAAGCATCCTCAGACTGTAACAGTCTTTGAAAGCCTTCAGTGAACATTACTAATTATAACTCCCTTTTTCTAGGTTTAAAAGCAGTGAAACCTGGCTTTTAGCCTGACTGAGGCAGTGACGGAAGCCTCAAGAAGAGACCTCTCTTTTCTCAAGCCCCACAACTTTTGTTAAATGTAGAACCTTGCTAACTTGGAATGATACAAGAGAATTTCCCATTACTAGATTACATATTCAAGTCTCATACAGAAAAGTATTAACTTCAGATATAACTTTGTCTCATTAAAGCATTACAAAAAGCCCAGAAATAACAATTATTGAATATGTTCATCACTGCCTCAATATGCAGTTTCTGAAAACCATATATTCTTAGGCTATCACCTGCAAAGACCACAGATGCAATTAAAAAATTCTCACCACAGAAATAGTTTCCCAGGCACACCTCTCTAGTGTGTTATATGTAGACACATATACACAAATTTATTTCTACCCAGTATTAAAATTGGAAAAACTCTTCCTCACAGCAGAACCCTCCCCTGCTCCTGGACAGGACAATTTAATGGTTTTAAGCAGCTGTATCAGTAGAACTATATGGGCTATTCAGTCCCAAACATAACTGACATTAAACAGAGAAGCCCTTTTCCATCTGTTGTCACGTCCCAAAATAATAAAGCAACATAGTGACCTCATAGCAAAGACTGAGGGGCACTCATGCAAACTTGGGTTACAGCTTCCTGACCGAATTAAACACTCCAGCCATACATCTGCCTTATCACAAGCTAAACTTTCACTTCAGAGGCACCAAGATCACACACATAAATCTGTGCCTCCTACACGCCTTGCACTCCTCAGCAACCTTGCTGAAAGGATTTATCTCCAACTCCAGCTACTCAGGGACACAAATGCATTTCTGCTCAGCCAAGGGATCTGACTCTCCCCACAGGAAAGAAGTGCTACCAGCATGTGCAACAGCAGACCCTCTGAGTCTCCCCAAATCTCCTAACATTTAACTGAAAGCACATTTAATTGTCTAGTTGAAGGCTACTTGGGATGGGGAGACAAATGTTCCCTCCTTCAATGACTATGTAGTGTGAAGTGAGGTTGTATTTATAGGATTGAGAATACAAGTCTGAATTTCTCACACATTTTGTTTAAAAGTCATGTTGGTGCACTCTCTCTCCCCCTCCACCCCCTGCCTTTCCCTTGCATCTTTTCTCCAGCAAAGATTTAATTATTTAATGCCAAGTGCAATAACATCAGGAGCAACCAAGAGCATTCTTCCACAGAATACTTCATAGCACACTAATTAGGACTCTTCTGAGAGATTTAACGATCCCTGTAGGCAGAGGAGGGAGCTGCATCTGATCTCTTCTAATCCCAATGACTGCCCTCATTTTTGCGCTGTTGAAAGGGGAGCAGAGGGTTTCCAGGGGCCTCCTTTTGTGAGAATCGTGCTGCTTGTGCTCCACTCCGTGGCTGGGTGACTTGTTCAGCTCCAAGGAATAGGTTAGGACTGAGCGGAACCTCTGTGCCCCTTGTTATTGCCTGGGTGGGTTCCCCAGCCCTTGATCCCAGTGTGCTACCAGCTCTTCCTCCCTGGACAAAGAAGCGCGTGTACCCAGTTCAGAGCAGTGAATGCCACCAGGTACACGCTGCTGTGTGAGGCTCTCTGATGCTGGCCTTGGCTCCCCCCAGCTCGGTGGAGATTGCACAACTCGCAGTCGAAGGAGGGAGCCATGTGGGGAGCATATTAGAATCATGGCAGAGCACAGAATCACAGAATGGCCTGAGTTGGAAGTGACCTTAAACATGGTCTCATTCCACCCCCTGCCATGGGCGGGGACATCCTCCACTGTCCCAGGGTGCTCCAAGCTCTGTCCAACCCGGCCTTGGACTCTTCCAGGGATGGGACAGCCACAGCTTCTCTGGGCACCCTGTGCCAGGGCCTCCCCACCCTCCCAGGGAAGGATTTCTTCCCAATATCCCATCTAACCCCTCCTGCTGTCAGCTCAAAGCCATTCCCCCTTCTCCTGTCTCTCCACAGCTCTGTTCAAAGTCCCTCTCCATCTCTCTTGGAGCCTCTTTAGGCTCCAGATGATGCTCTAAGGTCTCCTTGGAGCCCTCTCTTCTCCAGCATGCTGTGGGCAGGGAGGTTCACAGGCTGGAAGCAGCAGCACAAGGACCAACAAATTTTACTCCCAATTTTGACCTTCTGACCTCATCATGATGCCATCATCACACTTCAACCAGTCTGAGAGGGATTTTGCAGTGCTTGAGAGAAGTAGGAGCACATTAGAAGACCAGCTCTGGTCTGAACATGGCATCTGATTGCAATGAAATGTGTTATTTGAGTCATTAGCTTTAAGTGACATAAACCAAAGGCATAAAAACATTTCTGAATTGCTGATAATGCTCAATTACCTCTCACCTTATCTCAGGTCACTGATGTTTGTAATATTTCTGCTCTTCCTTACATTCTTCAGTATTGCCATTGAAAATTCAACAGTAATTAGCTACCATGAAAACTAAGAGCAGTAAATAAGGACTGTTTGTTATTAAAGCATGAAAGAGTTTCAAATTGCAATGCTTATTGAAATCAAGATAAATCTTCCCCCTCAACTAAACTATTAAAAGATGATCTTTCCATTAACAAAGAAAGCTGCAATATGAGTGTTAGCTATGTCACTTTATATGGTTGATCTTTAAACCGGACCAAATGTGAAATTTTAAACATATTTTAAAGTTGTTGCTCTTTATTTTTACCAATTAATGACTCTTTTGAACTTCACCTCATGATACTTATTAGCCTTCTTAAATATACTGGAGGTGATACATTCTTCATTTATGTCACTCATTAATCACTGTTCGATAACTGCTGTCAGGGAGCTGCTGTCTTTGATGTCTCATTGTTCGCCGCATTCTTTCTTGTTGGTAGTTAATCAAACGCTTCCCTGCTGTGGTCAAAGCACAGCTTGATAGCGGTTTCAGAGGTGATCCAGCATTAAAACATGGAGCTTATTGGAAAGGTCCAGGGTTTTTTTTATATCATGCCAAAGTGGAAGCTTTCATTCTGCAGTCCGTGGCAAATGAGACATTGTTGTCCTGCCCTTGTGACTGGGAAGCTCAGAAAATAGCACCAAGTTCTGCCATCTAACTGAAGCACACTGCAATGACTGACTAATTAGCCTCAGTTATGAAATGAACTGCAAAGTTTCCATTGTCAATCACAGTAAAATAANAAAGTTTCCATTGTCAATCACAGGGAAAGAAACCTTCTCCTTTTTTTTTTTTTTTTTTAAAAAAAAAAGAGTGGAATTAGAATAATTGTCAAAATGCATTAAAACTTCAGGGAGTGGTAAGTCAAATGAAAGCATCCAACAGAGAAAAATATCTATCCTGGGATAAAATGAACATTTTCATTTCTAGTGTTTGTTCAAGCCAGATTTATACTGGAAATATTCAGAAAGAGATTCTGCAAAAGCAAGAGTGGGCAAACTGAAAACAAGGGAAGTAGCAACTTAGAGGAGAATGAAAGACAAAAAATTAAATGGGACCAGGAAAAATCACTGAAAATTAAAAAAAAAAATTAAAAAATTAAAAAGGAACTATTAGAAAATCCTGCATGTGTTTATAGTAGTTTGGCACTGCCACGCTTATTTGTTTAAAAAGAAATCCTCAGTGTTTGGAATCTTTACAAAGATGCTAAAATCTGCTTGTTTCTCTTTTCAGAGATCTTCTCCCTGATAACAGGACATGCCAAACAATTGCTGCTGTGCAGCTGAAGAGATCTCTCTGATTTATATACATTGCCATCATCTTCCACTTGAGTGAATTTGTAAGTTTATATAAGACTAAAGCAAAGAAAAATAAAAGCAGAGAAAATAAACATGATGTACTTTTAGAAAGAAGGCACTTCTTTTACACTGCAGAATCACTTCATAAATATAATAACTGTATTTAGCAAGAGGTACCTAAGAACTCAAGGCATTTTTAGCCACTTAAGAGTCTTCTCTCCTGCTGATCCCAGACCTCGTCTCCTGCATAAAATCTGGTGACAATCATAGATTGTTAAAACACTCAAATTGGTAAGACGAGAGCTTGAGCAGCCTATAGGAAAGGGGATTGAAACTACAGGATCTTTAAAGTCCCTTCCAAAGCATTCCAAGATTCTGTGATGCGTCATTTTAAATAAAAGGTTGTAAAAGCCTTTTTGTAGTAGGGACCTTACAACCCAGACATGGCACCGGTAATGACAAACCCCATCTGTACAGCTTTGGGCTCTCTGGGCTGGCTCATTTTGCTGTAGCTTTCACGAGAACATAGACCTGTAATTAAAATAAGAACTTGGTGGACTGTTTAGAGTCTAACTTTCACTTTGTTACCTGCTATTTCCCATTTTTCTCTCTTTTGAAACTGAACAGAAAAGATTATGCTTTAGCCTGCAGGCACTTCCTTTAGATTTTTTTTTTTTCAAATGACTGAGGGAACAAAATATTTCCCTTTCTCTAGACACTGGCATTCCACCTGACTCAAATCCCTGTGACCTCAAGCACCGTTTTTTTCCTCTGTTCGAGACTGGAAATAAAAGCACTAAGTTAATACACAGTCGGTTCATTCTGGTTACAATGCACCTCTTGGTGTGCCTTGTGATCTTCAGACGAGCAGTAAAAAACTTCCAGAAAATCTGAAGGCTGTAAATCCCTGATGCACGAATGGCAGGCACCGACCTGTTCGAAATGCAGAGGCTGATTTGCCAGGGTTCCGAGGCAGTAACACGGCTCCCCCGGAACTGCAGCAATCCAAACTCCTCCCTGCATCTGTTCATACAAATCCAGCAGCAGGTACATGTACACGTACATTAAATAGAACTTACTGACAAATGCAAAATCTGACACCAGCAGAAGACCAGTGTGCTGCAAAAGGCAGTATTTCAGCAGCATGAGGGATTTTTTACCCATTCTTTTTTATCAGTTATGTTTCTAACTTGAACAAAAAGTGTTATCCATCACCTTGACTCAAACCCAAAAGCACAGGTTTCACAGTGGTTCCAATGAGAGGAGACATACCCAATTCTGTCCTGGAACTGACACAGTTACTGCCTAGGCCTGCACTAGAAGCTGTGAGCGGAACTGAAACGGAGGTAAATAATCCAGATATTAATGGTGTGCTTTTCCACGAGGTGATTGCTCTTACCTTGGCAGGCAGCACGAGTAACTTGAGTAAGGTCAGAGTTTATTTCATCCAAGGATGATGGTACATTCTTTCCCAAAGGAAAAACACTTCTAACTGGAAAGTTTCTAACAAGTCCCACTTAATCAGGGCTAGCTTTAGAAAAACCCTTGTCTTTCTATGCAGAACATTGATCATTTGAAAATTCCTTACTCTTTGAACATGATCAGAGTTAGATCAGGCTTGAAATTCCTTGCAAGAAGAAAAATGTTTATTGAATGAACAGGACCATTTCTGAAGCATTCTGTATAATTGAATCATTACACTTTGGGGTTTAATTAATGGCAAAATTCATCTAGATGAGAAAAAAATCAAGATAAGATAGAAAAGACTCTTTTATCATTATATTTTTCCTGTTTTTCCTCAACTATCACATTAGCATGGGTTATATAATGTTTAAGTTAACACAACAGTACAGTTTAGATCTCAGCAATGTTAATCTAGTTACTTTATGCGAGGAAAAAAGATGTTTTTAATGTAACAAAGAGACAGTTCTTCATTCCTGACATGCTAATCTAATGCTCATTTTGAGACTTCCTCTCTGAGTGATTTTCAGTTAAGGAGGAGATGCTTCTGGTTATACTTTCACGGGAAACACCACAATTTTCCTTCACCCTCTTTGCCATGCAAGGCTTTCCCCACAGGTGTGTAGTAAGATATCTGAAGCCCTGGAAGGGTACAAATAGAGGTTGCTGAACTGCATTCCAGATTTGTGGGTTTTGAAATGCAAATTGGCAGCAAGAGTTGTCCGAGACTGTCACAAAATCAAGAACTCCCAGCTCCTCTGTTCATGAAATACAGCGAGATGCAAGCAAGGACCAGCCAACCCTAATCAAGAAGAATGTTTCTGTAATTAGATGGGATTGTTTGTTAGCCCAAGAAATTAGAGGCAGCTCTTACAGCACAAACAATAACAGAGTTTATTGCCTCTGTAGTAATCTTTTCTGTTCACAGTCTCATGATTTGCAATAATATTCTGATTTTCATTTTAAGCTGTTTGGATTTTGCTGTTCCCATTGCCTTATTTTTGAGATGTAATGAATGAAAATAATGAAATTATCTTAATAATTTACCATCACAATTATGCTGTGGTAGTTTGGGGGGGGGTTCCATTCCTTGTTTGTTTGGGGTTTTTTTTTTCATAAGAAAGTCAAGAGAATCTGCTCTTTTATGATATGTCACCTTCCCCTTTTTATGTCTGTTCCCCAAGTACGGCCATTTCTCTGTATGAATATGGTGAGTTGAAGAAGGAGCTGCAGTTTTTAAAAAAAATTAAAAATTGGTGTTTCCAGATACGCGAGTATTTCATCTTCCTAAAAGACTGGGCCAAAGCCAGTGGGGCTGCAGGGCAGAATGGCAGGTGCAATGCCTTTAGCACGCTGCAACTGCACTGGTACCACACAACCAGCATTAATGAGGGTCCGCACACAGCTTTCGTTGCTAATAAGCATAGGAAGGAGTAAATCAGGACCCCTCTCCTTTTTGCTCCACACGAGGCAGTCCCAGATCACTCCCAGCTCTTCCCTCGATGGATGATGTGCCAGGCTAGCTGAGGCAGAGCTCATTTTGTCATTACAGGTGCACAAAGCAAGTCCCCTTGGGCATCGGTGGGTGCTTTATCCTCCCTCCGTGTGAGATCTGAACAGGTTTGCATCTGACTCTGACTCCCAAACAATATCCATGGCAACTCAAGTGTTCCTTCATGAGTGATGCCTTGGAGAGGCTGCCCTGGAGCAGAGGCTGGGCAGAGTGGAAGGATAAAGGGCAGGGATTTATGGAAAGGCCTTCCAAGAGAAGTCCATAGCCTTTACACTCTGAGCATTGCTTTTGAACATTCACTTCAAAGAGGTACAAAGGGGTGTTCAGTAAACTGAAAACACAGAGGAGAGGTGGAAACTCTGAGTGTGGTCACACCACGTTAGGAAGTTGCCTTCCAGCAATGTACTCGGGAATGCAGGAAGAAGTCAGGTTCTCTGGGAAGTTCATCATAATCAGACTTCAAATGGTCCATGTCAGATATATGGTTCTACAAAAATCAGCTAATTTGCATTTTTCAGTTTCCCTTTTCAACTGAACTTAAAAAACAAAACAAAAAACAAATGCCCACTGCGTTAATTTTCAATTTCACTATATATTTAATGAAATAAGGAACTTTCTGGAATTTTATCAGCTGGTGTTTGTAGGATCTGTGCATCATTCATCTGTGATGTTTTTACTCCTGGACACAAAGAAAGGTGAAGAGAAGAAAATCTGCATTTTTTTCCCAAGTGCACTGAATATGACAATGCCCAGGCAGAACAGCCAAAGCTGTACTTTCTGGATAATTCCATTTATGTCCTGTTTTCCAGAAGTTTCTATCAGCTATAAAGGGGCACATCTTAGAATAAAAAAATATATCACTGTGTAACAGTGACTGTGACAATGCCAGGCCTCTCTGTATCATCTGGTCACCAACTGCTTCAAAGCCCCAGAGCTGCTGGGCCACACAGAACTACAGAAAGCAACCCAATTTTCTAAGCGCTGATGACAATTTAGGACCAGTGATGTCAAAAATCCATTGATCACCTCTACCCCTCTTTTGCCTCCCTGCAGGAGGCAAATCCAACTCTTGTGCCAAAATGCAGCTGCATGCTTTAGGAAATGTTTTCTTTCATTGTAAAAAGTCTGGTTACTTGTACTACAGTGCTGACATAATGAAAGATAAATATATATAAAAAGAAAGGAAGATGTAGGAAAGAAATGACATCCTTATTATTATTTTTCTGTGGAAATCTAAGATTCTCAAAGTTTGGGACACTATACTACGCAATTATTAACTTTTCCTAATGAAGGAATTTGTTGAAAACCATGACAGGAAAGAGAGTTATTTTGGAATACATAAAGAGTGCTCATTCACCTCTCTCATATCAAGTAGTTGGCCCTAGATTAGAGCTGGGGGAGACCTGCCTAAAGAAACACCCTCACTCACAATATTCTGAACAAGCATTTTGCCTGTCTGCTGCTTGCACCTCTGCCACACTGCTATACTCCTTCTGTGGCCAAAAATGCAGAGTGCTGAGCTTTCTAAATGGGTTTTAAACCAATTTTCTTTCATCCAACACAAGAAATACTAAAGGTAAGAATAACAAAAAGGTAATAGGCACCAAGACAGACAGAGAAAAGGGACAAAGAATTTGGAAGAAAATAATATAAACCACTTCACCACTGTAACTAATCACATATGTAAGTCTAGTCCTCCTGAGTTTCACATGGAGAGCGCTGTTTTCTTCTGAGGGGCTCATATTAAAGCTTCAGAGCATTTGGAAGCCCTGTTCTGCAGCAGAAAAAAGAAGTCTATCAAGTTCCTAATTCAAGACAATGAAGAAATTAACAACTGAAAACCAGAGAATAAAAAGAGCACATAAAAGAAAAGAACAAAAGTCATGATGGTCACTGTTGCTGGGGTTTTGCCTTTTGTATTTCCTGTGTGAGGAGTCACCCAACCTACAGTTTCAGCACCCCAGAAATGTGTGGATAAATAAAATATCATACCCCAGGCAATTCTGGGTTCATGTTTCCCCATCAGAGGCTGAAAGTAGATATTACAGAGAAAACAATTCAGCTGAATTCCTGCAGGAAAGCCCTCAGAGTCAATTTGAGGAAAATCCCAAAGAATCCTTTAGGGGACATCCTCCGTGAGCCGGTTTGGCACCCTTTGCAGGCTCCAGGAGTGTGGCAGCATTCACACTGCCCTTGTAGCACTAAGGTCAGATAAAACAGGCAACTGGCTCCTTTCTTGCAGTGGTTTCAGCATCCTTCCTAAAAGGACACCAAGACATCACCTATTGTGGAGGCAGAAAGGATTTGTGGACTGCCTGGATTCACATTCTGCCCTGGGAGGCAGCCCATGCTCTGCACAGGGATAGATCACCCTGGAAATCGGGACACCTGCGGAGAAAACCTGCCAGGAACAGCCAACATAAAGATAGTTCAGGTTTCTCTCACACTCAGTATATTTTAACCTACTCCAGGAGGGATAATCTCTAAAAGATTAACTGGACTTGGGACAGCAGTGGGCATGAAAGTTGGGCCACTGTGGAAAAAATCAGTTTTGGTGACGACTCTGAAATGATTCACCTGGATGAGGAGGAAGGGCAGTGTGACATGAGGTCGTACAGGTGGCCTGGGCATCCTAAGTTATTTCCTCTCCTTCTGTGGCTGCTGGAAGTTTGATGATGCTGAACGTGAGACTCCATAAATATGTCTAGAGGGATTTTAGAAAAAATGGCTCCTTGCAGCTGTCTCGTTCTTTTCTCGCTGGAATTTGTTTTGAGTACCTTATGTTTCAAATTTTTTCCCTGAACACTTTAAAGGGATTTGCCCTTTAAATATCACCAACATTTTTCAGTAAAGACTAATTATAACCACCTCACACTATTTCAGTGCTCACATACATTGTAAAAGACTTACTGTGAAATTGGTACCTCTCCAGCTCTGGGCATTTACACCCTGCAAAACGACACATTCCAGTCGTGCACTCTGACAAAAAGAACAACTTATTTTCAGTCATTCTTGCATAAATACAAAAAAAAAAAAAAAAAAGAAGCCAAAAGGGAAGCAGAAACAGAAGTCAAACCTGTGTCTAGAAGTTCTCTGAGGAGTCTTGGTGTGATGTAAATGTGTGTGTGTTACTGAGAGCCCCACTCTGACCCCTCTAGCACTGGAAGCCTGGTGGGCTCAAGCACTTCTGTGGCACTGCACCTCCACTTGGGCAGGCTGTGGGTGAAGGTCCCAGCTGAGAGTTGTACATGAAACTGCAGTTCTGGAAATGGCACAGGGCTGGCATCAATTAATAACCAAAAAAACACAGTAATGATGAATAGGTGAACTTCACAGCAAAAATATCCGCTGCCAGCCTAGATCTTGGTCTTTGTGGCCTTAGTGAGAAGTTTAGCTGTTGAATTTCTGCTGTGGGAACAATTTGCAGGAGGATTCTGAAATATGTTATTGAATAACGACTGTTCTTTGTGTTGCTTGGGTTTTGTGGGCATATTCCAGCAGCTACAGAGCAGTCAGCTACGCCATAAAACTGAAAATATGATCAGTACGTAAGTGGCCAGCTAAGGATAAAACAGTGTCACACCTGGTCAAAACTAAAACCCACGAGCTAAATCAAGTTAGCACTATCTACAGAAGAGTCTGAAAGCATGGAATTTCAGCAGTCACCCAGAGACAGGCTGGGCATCAAACTGCTCAATAAAATATCTTTTGGGGTATTATTTCTCCATAACTCATGTACGGCATCTTAAAGAAAGACTCTGCCCTGACAGATGGCCCCTGGTCTTGTCTCTCACAAAGGTGATGGGGCCATATCTCAATTTTAAGTGTAAGAAGCACTACTTTATTCTTTTCTACCACTTCAAATAAAATAATTTAAAAATCTCCTTCTCTTACATCTCAATGTATAGTAAGTATAGTTACAATAAAGAAAAAAAAGTCCACATAAAATATGTCAATTTTCTTTTCAACAAGAAGAAAAAAAAAACACTTAAAATAACAGCTTCATTACAGGATCCTATGAAGTTACACATTTCAAACCAAACTTTTCTAATAGCACAGCAAACTTTGAGTTCTCTGCAAATAAAACTAAAATTGCTCTTCAACTAATTTAAAATTATCTAACACTTTATTAACAATTCACCTGTTTCTAAAAGTGACAGGAAGGTACATTACTGTCTCTCTGAAAGGTGACAGAAAATCTTCAAGGTCTTATAAGAACTTTACCAAGTGGAGAAGAAACCAAATAAATAGAATCTGAATATACATTAAGCAGAGCTTGATTTAAATTCAGACAAAAGCTCTATCTCAAGCATGAGAGGACTACAGGTGACAGCATTTGAAATAACCTTATAGAGCAAAGCAGATTTGAAGCCCTGACTCTGCTTCAGGTATTCCAGCATTCTGGTAGGAACAAATTTCCACGCACCGCTCCGAACATTACATAAGAAAAAGCGACAGCAGCTCTTTGCATATCTTCTAGAAACACACCATTTATTTACAGGCTTAAAGAGAGCCTGGAACATTCATCTAGGCAGCTTGTTATGCAATTTATATGGTACAATTGGCTTCTAAAATAAAAGAAGAGTACAGACTGCCTTTTATGTCTTTATATAATACGCCATGTAGGAACTATAGGCATTACAGAGATTTGGGGTTGGAATCTATGCTTATTTCCAATATAGTTAAGTATAGTCATTAAATTCCAAGCCTCTGTGTCCTTTCCTAATGTTCTTTCATCTAGAAACACCCTCCAAAGAAAACAGATAGCACAGCTATTTCAATTTTTTTTTTTTTTTTTTGCTAAATTTTATCCTCCTGCAGCTTGGTATTACAGGCACAAAGGATGCACAAAAGGGAGTAATAAACTCTAAAAGGCAGAGTCAATGCACATGCAAACTTTCCCTCTTCTCAGGCAGAGCAAATGCGATTGCTCCTTTCCAAGAATTACAAGAGGAACACAGATTAGGTTTGCTATAAATCTCAGAGAAATCATTTATATGGTTATATTATTGCATATCAGCGTGATAATTCATGTGACAGTTGTAGAAATCACATGAACATTCAGCAAACTGATTTTTGCCAAACTTTCTTTATTTAGCTATAATATCAATTTGCATATTTCCATTTAGTCAGCATAATTTTTAAACTGTTAAGCTAATGACAAATGAGGCTGTTTATTGCCAAATGAGGAGATTATTGCACAACTGTTGATCCAGTGACCATCCTTGTAATAACAAAGACAATTATTTATGGGTTAGGATTGCTCCCTCCTCATTAGTTTTGCTGTGTTTCGCTGCTTGATAACAAAGACAACACAAAGGGCCTTGCAAAACAGATTTTCCTACTGTGCACATCCAGCATGGAGGTTTGGTTTTACAAACTGATTTGAACATTATCGCCCACTTTTCAATTTAAAGTGCTCAAATAAGCGAAAAAAGATTATCAATAGCAATGCATCTTTTCGCACAAACAATGCACTGAAGTTAAGTGATTCAGACACTGTGATAAATATTTTGCCATTTCATTCTGAGCCATTTCTGGAGGTGCTTGCACGTTTTAACCAATATTTCCCTTGTTGCTCTGTGCGATTTGTTCAGTGTATTTACTGACTATAAGAAAAGTGCTAGGCCACTGGGCACTGTCGTTAAAATATAAAGTTACTGGAGTCATGGACATCATCAGAAGGGAAGGAAAGCAACCCATCACCCCAGGCATCACACTGACTGCAATAAAAAGCAGCTCTTGGCATTAATTCATCCTGGTGAGATACTGTTATTGAGGAGGTCCACATGTTATATTTCATGCAAAATACTCTGTGCAGCAACAACACACAGCATGGCTGGGTTGTGGCTAGTGAGGAAGCCAGGAAATATCACCTAGATGCTGGAACTGGAGAAGATTGGGGGTGCTACCTGAGAAGTTTCTGTGCTACTTCAGCTGTTCTGAATAGTCCAGAAAGCAAACCCCATCCTGGGCTGCACCTCCAGCAGCTTGACAGAGATGTTCTTTGAGACAAATAAAATATTATTGGCTGAAAAATATTTCTGAATTATATTCTCCCCCTCTAGAATACAGATTTGTGGATCTTATGAATAAAAGGAAAAAAAACTGTGCCTTGGATCCGTGACATGTGCAGTGGAAGTGGACCTGGGAAATTCTATGAATTAAGTGCAGAAAGGGGGTCAGATAACAAATGTTCATCACAGGCAGTGATCATTTCTTTTGCTGCTGAGTCTTTGTGAGTATTAATCCAAGTTCCTAGGAGGCCAATATACAATGGATAGTATGAAATTGTGGTTATGATGTTCCAGAGGCGTTCTGCTGGCTTTGGAAGGGTGTCATATGATGTATAAGCTATGGTCTATTTGTCACCTGCACAGATTAAGGGTGAAAAATGTAATGCCATTAAGTCCATGGAAAAGTTCCACTGGCCTCAGTAGAAATAGGATTTAAGGGGAAAAATTCATACACTATTTCAGACACAAGATGAAATTCAGTCTCTCTGGCATTTCAGGCTTATATTAAAAAGCACAACCATTATCAGCTCTTGAAAGGAGACCACAAGTGAAGTAGCAGCAGCATTAGATTAAGTCATTACAAAAAACAAAAGAACTTCAGAAAGCTTTAATACATAGAATATCTACTTGAATAAGCATTATTGCAGGTAACTCTTTGGCCTGCTCAATTCTCATAAGTGTCATATGATCCTATTGGCATTTCCTGTATGGCAACCAAATCTGATTCTGTACATAGTAAATTATTTGATTTAAATGTCAGCCAGAACTCTGGCAGAGGAATCAGACTGAGCTGCTGTGCAGAATCACCAGTCTGGATCCCATTCTGGTTTCTGTATTTTCAAAGATTTGCGATTTAACCACCAGAGCAACATTCACTTCGTTTTTAACATCTCTCTGTGTTCTCCATTTCCCCAGTCCTTCTCTTTTCTAAGTGTTTTTTGACAAATAAGTGGTATTTATGTTCAACACACAATAGTGTTTCTTGAACAGTGCCCAAGGTGTTGTCTTTGCACATGTCACCTTCCCAGACCTGTGGTGACACCAGTGGCAGTTTTAAAGTACAGAGACACAGCAGCAGAGAATTCACAGCTGGTGATAAAGAAGAACAGGGACCTCCCACAGATGAATCGTTTGGAAAAGGAAAAACTACAAGATCAAGGAATTAAATAAGAAACAAAGTTTATGAACTACTTTATACCATGACAAGGAGTTCAGTATAAAGACACCTTGCCTAACTCACAGCCCATAATCTAAACTAGAAAAATTCCAAACAAGATGACCTTGTAAAGAGTCTGCCTTGAAGCAAAATCCAATTCACGAAAATTCAAACAAACCAGTAAAATTATGCCAACAGCCTGCTTATCAAAAGCAATCCAATCAGAGAGAAAGAGGTAAACTCAAGCATATTAACCTGAAAGCACAAGCACCCAGGATCCCACCGGGGATCCCTGCTCTGGGCAGAGTTCTGGAGCTATTCCCCAGTTAGCCCAGAGCACAGCACCTCCTCTGGAGGGGAGCAGCTTCCAGAAGCAGCAGGACAGGAGTGCTGCACCAAACTGCCTCGGACACAGAGGAACTGAGAGGAGAGGCACTGACACATCTCCTGAAGGACACATCCAGGTCAGCAATACAGAAAGCCTGCCCATTTTACCCAGTTGCAGCAGATGGAAAAAAAAACAAGGGGCTTGAAACACAACAATAAATAAGTATATTCTGTCACTGATGCACTTTCTGCTTCTCGCTTAGTCAGAACTGCACAGAGCTCACAACAAATGTTCTAACATTTCAGAACAGCCTTCAAGCACAAACACTTGGCTTTCATGACACTGCAGTTCTACTGTACCTGGAGAGGTTTCTTGGATCCTGGGGCCAGGGGGAACAACATCAATCACTGCAAACAACCTCATCCCGCACCAGCGACCTCCGTGCCTTCCTTCCTTAAACACCTGAAATACTGGGAATTGGTTGCATCTGTGGCTGGGTTGAATGGCAACAATTTCCTGGGAGTGATTCACTGTTTCACACATTGAGCATTCCTTCAAATCAAACAGCCCCTCAGTTATGGTAAAAAGCTGACAACTTTTCTCCTAAAATTTTAAAAGGAAAAAGAAAAAAAAACAAACCAAAACCCACCAAATCCAAAGGAAAAACAAATCCAAGTTCAAGCAGAGAAGGAAGAGAAGTACAAATCGTCCTGCTGTTCTATACTGATGTGTGCACTCATGATACAAACTGAGTTTAATATATTGCTGCATTAAATAGGTAAATACATAGGGTCTGGCCACGGGGTTAAAATGCTTTTATCCATCAATGGACACACAGTTCTTTGATATACAGGTCACAGTATCCATGTACCAGATAATGTAAAATTCTCCTCCACAAAACCGTATTTCTACCCTTTTTATCTGTCCCTTGCATTTCTACAGTATTTCAGTTGAAGAGCTGTGACAGGACTGAGAGTTTTCTTCTCCAAAGCACCAACGAGTGAAGCCCATGTCTTTCTCCAGGCAGCTTTGGGAGCTTGACCTCCTTGTGCCTCCACCTTTGTGACAAGGTCTGCAGATAAAGGAGGAAGCAGTAGAGCCATGGCCTCCCAATTCATTTTTACCTCTCTATCCATCAGAATAACTTTTATTGGAAGAAAGTTTAGTAAGTTCATACCTTCCCTCACAGTTTGTTCCAAATGAAAAAGAAGAGAAAAAATTCCAAGGTTTATATAAGTGCCTATTACTATTGATCTGTAAAGAAGCTAAAAATTCTAATGAGCTTATAATTGTAGCTTTACCTCATTTAAAATCTCTTTTTCCTGGCTTAGATGGCAAAAACAATGTAAGATCTCACATATGCTAGATCTTCCCAGCCCTTACCAGGCGTATCTTTAATCTAGATATAAGTAAGGCTGGATAAAAATAGGGTTTAAAATTCTAGCCAGCCTCTGCCTCAGGTTTTGTATAATCTAGAAATCTATCTACATCCATTTTTTTGATGCCAGTTGAAATCAGACTGGGACAAACTACTTTTAGCATGGAACAGATTGGATGGATGGATTCTAGTTCAGGTACTAGCAGAATATAAGCTAATATAACTTTGGGAAACTAATCTAAATAGACATTTAATAGTAAAACAGGCAAAAAATTCTCAAAAAAAAAAAAAAGTTAAAGTAGAATTATTTTCATATTGATTTTAGTTTCAAATTTAGCTGATTTTAAGGTTCCAGTTCAGCAGGACTTTTAGATATAGTTATCAACACACTTGAAAAGTTACTGTATAATCTTTTCACTACTTTAACAAAAATGCTTTAGCAGAATCAACAGCTATGGCAGGAAATACTGCACAACCAACTTTTCATTTTACTAGGTTACTTATTTAGTATAAACAGAATAGAGCTGTGGTTTTAAAATAAATTGGAGGGGATTTTTTTAGCTCTGAGCAGTAATATTTGTATTTCTGAACCTATTAAAGTGACTTGGAACAAATATATACCTCCACCTTCATGAAAAAGAAACAAATGATTATTTAATGTAATTATAGAGAGAACAACTGAGAATCATAAGACTCTCTTAGGCAAGGATTTTTTAAAAATCCTTTTGTTCCATCCTTTGCAAATGATTTTCCATGATTCATCACATAACTTGTTATTCAAGCCTTTTCCAGAGGAATGATCAGACTTATGAATTATTTAATGGTAACTCTGTGTTGAGCATGTTTCTCCCCACTTCATACAACAGGTATAATCCCATTTTTGTCTAGAAGTAATAACTCAAACCTCCTTGACAATCAGAGTGAATCACACTGAGATTTTTAATCAACTAAAAGATGGCTACAGTTATAAAGAGAATTAAAACTACATCCAGAACCTATAGAAATAGGGAATCGCAGTAATATTTCTGTTCTTTGGGTTTCCCTTTGAGCTGTACACATCAATCATGCAATCAAAATAAAAAGGAGGAGAATTTTAAATAACAAGGTTACCAGGTAAGTCCAAGCAACTGCAGCATTCTTTCAACTATTTACCAGATTTGTCTTGAATTGGGCTACATTTAAAGCTCAGATGTGAAGGGAAAAATACTATTCCTAGGGGGCACAGGGAACCCAATAACTTTCTTCTTCATGCTTAATAATCTTGTATGTGAGGGACCAATCTAATTTGTGGAAACGGATTGTACCTTAGGGATATGTTATTTCAACCCAAACTGAATATATTATTCATTCTAAAAAGTAGCAATAAAGATTATATAAGATGTAATTCATTATTTTTCTAAATGTTCCACGATTCCACGGGGAGATGAAACTTAAATAGCTTACAGGAAGCCTACCTTAATTAGGTTGCTTTTCAAATCAAATATAATATAATTTTAACATAAAAAATGTCACTCAAGGGAAGCATTCCATTTACAAGGATGATTAATGAAATCTAAAGGGGAGAAAACCCACATGGATCCATGGGAGATGAAACATGCGGAGCAATCTGGGAGAGGGAAGGATGCACACGTAAATGGACGTGTACAAATCTGCAACTGGCTTTGAGCTATACACAGATATCCCTCTCATATTCATGCATTCCTGCACACACTCACAGAGAAAGGCAATTTGTTACCAGAGCAACCACGGCCAGTTGGCTTTTTTGTCCTCCATCAGAGTTGGTTTGCATTTCTGTTAACTCCTTTTAGCCACAGAAGCTCAGAAAAATTGGTGGTATAAACAGATTTATTCAAGATTTGTACTCACGTTCCCATTTGTAAGAATGGCTTTTCCATTTCCATGAAAAAAAAAAAAACAAAGAAGAAGAAGAAAATGTAAATATTTTTTTCAGTGATTTACAAAGAGTTCGTTGTAAGACAGTGGAGGCATAATTGAGGTACTTAGCCTCAGTGGGGCTATTAAAATATTGATGTGTGTGCCATGGAAATAGTCATTGCTTTTCTGTGCACAGAGTAATACTTCAGTTTCTCAGATCCCAGAATGCATTAATTTCCATAAATATTGACTTTTAATGAGGGTTGTGGTCAACGATTTAATTTGGGGACTCCAATTCCACTGTCATTTAAGTAGCAGCAATAAAAGCTGAAATTCAGGTTCTTTAATTCCCAGCGTATCCCTTTCTAAAGACACTCAGTGCTAAGTTTTATGAACATTCAAATAGCCTTTAAATGAAAGACTTGAATTAGGCAGCAAAATCTGAAACTTCTGGCCCTACCCTTTCTGCATCCCAGTTAACACTGTGGGAAACACTCCAGGAAAATTTAGGCAGTCAAGGATTTGACTCATGGCATCGGAGGAAGCCACGGTCCTGGGCTGGAAGATGATGGATATAATCCACTTACAACTCTTTTCTTTTTTTCCTATCAAGCAAGAAACTCATTGAAATGAAGAATATTTTGAGTAAACAGTGAGCAAGGGAAGAAAAGCCATGAATTTATTGCTTTTTTCTAATTTTTTTTGTTTGATTTTTGTTTTGCTTTGGTTTTTCTGGGTTGTTTTGTTTGTTTGTTTTGTTTTGTTGTGTTTTACAGAAGTCTGGGCAAGGACCACTCACATGTTCTCTCTTAGAAACAGATCCATCCTGTAAGTCTGGTCTATACTTTAAACAAAACAGACTAATGTATTTAATTAATTACGGTCTGTTCATCAGAGACACTTTTCCAGTAAATAAAAATCGTATTACCTCCAGAGAAATGACATATATGAAGTGGTTAGGGGCTGCAAACAGTAATTTTCCTCATAAATGGCAAAAGGGATTTTGTAATATGATTTCACATACAGCTCAGATATTTCAGTTTATAATGTTAAGATGTACTTCACTTGGTCTATGAAAAAAATGTTATTAGTTTTTGGCTTGGTGAGAGACTACAATTTTTAATCAATTCTGGGTCAATCAATTTCTAGTTTGCTTAGAACAAACAACAGATGTTGTTTTGAGTCAAATGAACCTTTGTTTTTAGCTGTATACTTTAACCTTAAAACCTGCTATTGCATTTTAGCCAGCTTTAGATGAGATGTTACTTCAAAATAAATAATTTTTTTTTTTAAAGAAGTCTCTATGCATGTTTCTTTTCAAATTTTGAAATGTATTTCTGGAATTTTAGTTGACTTTTTCATACAGATAATCCAATGTACTCGCCGAATAAAAAATAAACTGCTCAGAAGTCTGTGTCAATCCAGACAAAAATGAAGTCAGCCTGCACATTTCACCCCAGTGCAGCCACCTCTGTTTCATCCTCCACAGGTCAGTCCTTCTAGACCTTCAAAAAGATGAGGCTGCAGTAATAAGCAGTTGTGAAACCTCGTGAGACTTGGAAATAACCAGGACTCTCTTGTTAATGAACAAAAAACAATTAAGCAGTTCCAGGCAGCAATTTGTAAGGCACACAGGCAGAGGCAGATTGTCATGCACAGGCATCATGGACCCAAATACCGGTTCCACGCTTTGGAGTAGAACGCTCTCTGTGTGTATTACTGTGCAGATTTGAAATAAATTGCAGCCTTTGCTGTGACTCACATTTTGATGTACTTAATGGGGTTTGACAGATGCCAATCTTTTTCAGATTTTTTTTCATGTATCGCATCTTCTCCACGTCTGTTCCTCAGCCTCCTCTGAACCATTCGCTACGTTGTCCTTTCCTGCATGGAAAGGAACCAAATGAAGGGCTGTGGCCCTTTGGACACATCCCAGTCACTGTGGATGCTGAAATGCTGTTAGCAGGGAAATTTTCTCTTCTTGCATTCATTCTGTGAGAACTTTTCCTTTGCTGTGTAAGCTATGTAAACAATAGATAGGGTTTTTGTAAATAGCATTCATATCTGGTATCTTCTGACCTTGTGTACATTATATTAGGAAAAAACATTTCTAAGTGGGTGTCTGAGATTTTGACCAATCACCCTAGGAGAAGTGTGAGCACTGTTCAATTGCTTTATAGAACCAGAATATATAAAGGGTATTGTAAATTTAATAAATAATTCGTTTCCTCGCTCTGACTCCTGCCTCGCTGCATCTCTGAACACCTGCTTGGAAGCCCACAAGTCACCCCACAGCGAGAGCCCCGGCACCCTCCCGCAGCAGGGCTGGCAGCACACGGGACCATCCCTTCCTGCAGATCCAGGGACACACAGCGGCCTCCTGGAGCCCACCACGAGCACCTCGAGAGTTGGAACCCCCGACAGGCACCGGCCAGCTCCTCCCCTGGGGCACTCAGGGACTTGGGGACCCTTTAGGAGGGAAAGGGCTTTGGCACCAACACAGAGAGTTGCAGCAGCCACCCGACCTCTCGTGTTATCAGAGGAGCGAGTTAGCTGCTGGCTGAAGGTGCTGCTCCTTCACACTCCCGTGGTGATGTGCTCTGTGCTAAGGTGGGCACATCTCAAAAGCCGTCATGACTTTACTGCCCCTTCAGCTCCATGTTAGCGTGGAAACGCATAATCACTGGATGATTATATGCAGGTGCTTTTATTGAAGAGCTCTGGGAATCAGGGGTACAGACAAACCCAAATCTGACTCCAACATGGATGCGAGATGGACACATTTTATACTCTTTCTTTACATAACCATGTGTTGATTATTGACTTGATATTGTTCTATTGTGTGTATTGTTTTTGCTCAAGTATGACTTTAAGCCCCCTCTCCCCCCAGCATTTCTCATCCGTTGCACAGGAGGGTACACAGGTGTAGGTTTGCAGGGTTCTAGTAAAGACAATGCTTGATATTTACTAAGTAATTATCGCATTTAACATCATCTACTATGCAGGTGTAGGTTCACAGGGTTCTAGTAAAGACAATGCCCACTTTCGTTTCCAAGGCCCATTTTAGCTACCACAATTTTAGGAACATTTTAACCTCATGCTATCATCCACATCTTCTCTGTCCCTCCTGACGTCCTGGAGCGGGCATTCTCCTCAACCTGGAACACTCTCAGAGGTCTGTGCCACCTTCTCCAGCTCCCAGCCTGCTGTCAGGGTCACAGCACATCCACTGTGCTTCCTGCAGGCACAGGGTTACAGCTCAGTAACAGCGCAAATACTTGAAATTAATTCTGGAGGTTTCTATTTCCATATTCAGATGAATTATTTGGGATTCAGCTATGGTCACTGCAGTTTAGGTAAGTGAGAGTCACCAAGGAATAAGGAGAGGAAAATAAAAGAGAATTTCTGGAAGAAATATTTTTCAAAGGAAAGGAAAGATTTCAGTTGTCGAGTTTTATTTCCTATGATTTTACAGCCTGCTCTTTGATTTTCTGTGCAAGAAACAGTCTGCCTGTCTTATCTGTGAAAGAAGATAAGGGCACATCACATCACAGTGTTTTGAACCAGCTCTTAGCCTTAGACTCTGCTCTAAGGTCTCATTATTCCCAGGGGATATAGATAGAAATGTCTGTCTCAGGCACAATTTTTTTCCCCTTCAAATTATATGACAAGTCTTTAAGAGAAGTTATTTGTCCATTATGCTACAGTATGTCTCAGAATGGTATCCATCATGACTGAGGAAAAATCATTCATTTTCAGACCTGTCAGTCTGAGCAGACAAAATAGGGAGGCATCTCAGCATGGAAAAATGGAGGCAGCTCATCCTCCATTAAAGTTTAGCACTGTCAGGGCACCTCTGACATCCAGAGTTCGTTCTTCCTTCCCAGCAGTTCCTTTTACTTTTTTAACAGGAAGTTCTCACTTCCAGTTGGAGTGCAGCTATTTTAACTCTGACAGCAGCAGAGTGCTGACAAGGAATGGGAAAGCTCAAGTGCATACTCAACCTGTGCTTCTGCTGGGCAGAGAGTTGCCCACTCCCAGTTTATCCCAGTTTGTGATACCCCAGTGAAGATGAGGCGGGGAGAGGTCAGCACAAAAATTCAGAATAGAGGTTAATAAACAGTATTAGGCAGGTGCAGCAAAATCCTCATGTTTTGGAAAGCACTTGCTTTCCAAATGCTAATGTGATGATGGTGTTAAAAGCTTCTCACACAGAGGTCTTACATCAGACTCCAAGAGCTCACAGAAATAAAAGCACTGTCAGAAGAAAGCTATGATCATAAAAGCTACATTAATCCCTTCTGTAACAGAGATTTCTGCACGCATCCCCAGATCAGATTAATTAACTAAAAGAAACAACAACAACAAAACCACAAACAAAGAAACCCTAGAAAATTCTCCAGGTTTTAATGAGAAATCCAGTTGCACAGGTTAGTTAGAAAGAGAAATTGTGTTAACATCAGTTAATGGGCAATCATGGTATTTTAAGTGTTCGTTTGCAGATTGTTCCATACATAATGAAAAGACAGGAAACAATTATCCAAGTGCTTAATCCTAACTCTTCATTGGTTGGGATTCTCTCTCTGCTACAATTCTCACCCAATACCACAAGACCACAGTTGTGGCAGGAAAACTTCCCATTAATGATGGATTGATTCCATAGTATGAATATCTTTAAATAAGACATCAAAAAAATGAAAAGAATCAGCCAAACCTGGGATTTAGATCTTCCAAATTATAGCAGCAGAAACATCAGCCTTCACGCTTCACTTATTATGGGAATGGAATAACTCCCACTAAAAGGTGGACTGCAATTTATCAATAAAACTTAATTTAGCTTATCCTTAAAGTAGTGTACATTTTTAAAAAATCAAGAAAACAGAACAAAAAAGAAGGAAAGCTTGAATTAAAGTGTTTTTTGTCATGCAAAACTATGTACAACAAAACAAATTGTATGTGTAATTGTATTTTGACCGTGTTCTTATTATCCATCATAGATCTTGTGTCTGAGTGTAGATATTGTACAATTACTTTCAACATTTGGCATAATTGTTTTGCTCTTAACTGTTATTCATTCTAAGAGAAAAATACAGTGGATAATACCAGATAACAAAAGGAGCATTTATGAGTAATGATGCTGCTCAACAAACCCATTGTCATTCTCCCATTTAATAATTACAGAGCTACAGTAATGGTTATGTTCTCTGTGTGGCCCAAATTATGTGGCAATTCCCAGTGTAATGATAGAGCTGTGGTAACTCTGCAATCCCTGAAAAGCAAAGCAGAGAGTTTAAATTAAAAAAAAAGCTGTATGTCACCTGTCTGTATCCAAATGTTACATTAGTAATATTTCAAATAGAAGAAAAAAGTAGCTAATAAGCTTTTATATCACAGCAGGTGACATCCAATTCACCTAATTTTAGCCACCAGAAAATGGAGTCTAATTCTAAAATATCAATTTATTGTACCATCAATTACCAGAAGATAATGAATTCCTTCTTAAAGTGTAGAGGCTGGATTGTTCTCTGGGGAACACCTCCACTGACTACAGATCACTTCCAGACAAGTTTTTCAGGCTTGGCACCAAACAGGAACAGAAATATTACTGTGATTCTCTATGCCATTTGACTTCTCTCTAACAAACAGCAACTTCAATTACTCAAAGAATTTGAATTCTCAGAAAACCTTCTGAAAACCCCCAGTAGAACAGAAAAAAAGCCCCGCAGACCACTGCTATCCAGCACAGCACTGATTACAGGAAGTTTTCCTCTTTTTAGATTATTCAGTCTTGGGGTCTATTTCTCCGATTAGCTCAGAAGTGAATTTAAAACGTTGATATATTCATAATGAGCATTAAAACCTTTCTTAACATACTGCATTCTGCACAAGAGCTCCAACGTCCCGAGCACAGTGTGTGGCCTTCATTCTGAAATGAACATCACTGTGCAGATCAGTATTCAGTTGTGACCATTTAATTAAGTGCCCCAGGTCATTCTCGGGACCAGCTGAAGTGGAAGGAAGAAGGAAGATTAATGGAGTTGTAGCTTGTCCCCCGAGGAAGGCTGGGCTGGCTGGGGAGCAGGCTCCCCTTGCGCATCTGCTGTTGAGCTGCCTCCTCACCAGGCCAGCAGCTGAGCCCACCCCTTGCTCCGTGTTCACATCTCATCATTCCCATCGCTCCTCACCACGAAAATACTGCACCATTTGCACACTCTGCACATTCCCTATCTGTCTCCAGCAAATATCAACTACTCAGTAACACCCCATTATTTCTTTCTACCCATTAGCAACTTAGAATTGTTTTCTATGAGGGAGTCACTTCTAAACCTAATCTGCAAAATATCCCATTATTCCCTTTAATGAGAGTTTGCAATCACGAAGAAGCTGGAGAAATCCAGCCTTCAAAATGCTGCCTGTTCTGACCAGGCCTGAAAGTTTGTCAGAATGGAGCAATACAGAAAGTTTGAAAAGACAAATTGCACAAAACCAGATGTGTAATAGAAGATTCAGCATTTTAATAATTAGCTGTTGTAAAGTCCCAACTCAGTAGTCCCTTTATTTTGCTTAGAATCAATATCAATCCAGTTGATCTACAGCTCCCAAGTCATGATTTTTACCTTATCCACTACTGGGGCAATTTTATAACCTCCCTTTTTGGTGCAACCCTTATTTTCTTTTTAACGTTGGTGTTAATTGTGGCTCAGGACACCACACTTGGTTCTTCTCTGCCTCCAGAAGTCATGTCCCCTAGACTAGAGGATTACATACTGTACTTTCAGTAAATGTAACTTCCTTATCCTCCCCAGTTAGAGCTGACAACATTTTTATTTCTCCAGGGCTGGAAAGAGCTTCTTGATTTCAAATGCTGGCATGACTACTATTTCTTACACTAGTCTTACAAAGCTATTTTTAACCCAAACACTCTTTATTTTGAAAAACCTTCCTTTTTACTTACTCTGTTTACTATTGATATTGCTATTATATTTTTTCTTCCCCTTAGTAACTGCATGAACCTTTTAAATAGTAACTCGTGTTTACTACCTGTTTCCTGGTTTTATATCCCTTATCCTGTTTTATTGCTGCTCTCCCGTGTCCTTTCTCGCCCAGGTGACTGCCTTGCCCACCGGAGCTTTATTTAGAGAACAAAACAGGAGATAAAACACATGTTAAACTTAATTATTTCCAATCCATATAATTTACAATATAGTAAGTATTATATATCTTTACATCTATTGGAGCAAATATTCCAACTGCTTTTAAAAAATCAGGATTCCTGCTCCTTTTGTTGATAAAGTTACATCAGCCCTCAGTGGCTTGGCAGGCACAAAATCAATACAACTTTGCCCAGTTTGGGGCAGACTGAGGCTCTTCCATCCGCGTGAAATGATGGGATACCACACATGGCTTCATAGCTGCAGGACTTGCTTTGTAGTATCCACGGATTTGCTTAATCCTGCTGGAGCTGCTTGCTTAAGTATGGGTCTGCAAATAATTCTTGACTTTAGTTTTTAATTTAATTCTTTAAAAATAGCTTACTTAATAAAGCAGACGAGATTAAACATATTGGAAAGAGTGATTTTTATGGAAAAAATAAATGCTTCTCGTATAAGTGTCAAGCCAGTATGCTGCAAAAATAAATAAGACAAAAGATAAAAATACTAAGGGAGAAAAAAGGATATTTTGCCAGTGGTGAACCAGGCTTTTAAAAAGAAAAATCACTGGGAGAGGATGTGTACATTAATCTGCTTTCCCTTCCCATCTGTGTAAGATCGGAGTGGAAGGGAGGGCTGCGAGAGCATTCCAGCACCCTTGAGATCCTGAACTCCCTTTCCTCTCTTTTTTTTGCAATACTTCTTTTTCAGCCACAATTTCCAGCAAAGGCTGGTGTTCTCAGCCCATGCTGCTTCATGGTCCGCACTCACCTGGGTTTAAGTGGTGCTGGAGAGAATAAATGGATGGCAGAGCAGCAGCTGGGGCAGGACTGCGGTGAGCAGGCGAGATCCTGGAGGGGACAGAAGCTTCACAACTGTTAAATTGTTTTTCTCCGTACAACAGAAGCGATAAGACCTGGTTTTATCTGAATGCTCTCTGGACCAATTGTTTTTCCTCTCACTGTCCTCACAATACCTCCACACAACTCTGAAGTCAGGTGCTTAAAGTCTTAGCAACTTTCTGCCGTTTAAGACACGAATGGCTTTGGGGAGGCTACCAAATAAAATTAAGGGCAGAATTTAACCTTCATTGTTTTGCTGTGTGGTTACCTGGAGCTTTACGGTGCACTGACCTTTCTATAAATCCAAGGTTTAATTAAATACAATTACAAGCCACTTACTAACCAGGTTTACATGTCCTGCATGGCACGAAGTCCTCCACCGAGCTGAAAAAATCCCCAAGCAGTATGTACATATAAATAGACTTGAATTTCTTTAATGTAGGCATCATAATTTAGCTGATATTTCACTGCAAAACTTTGTGCCAGACATGAAGACATCTTCATCCATAACGATCAGCCCCAAAATAAAGGAAGATAAATTGTGTTTGACAATATTAAGCTTGCACACATCTCTCTCCTCCTTTACTCAGTTTAAAAGAGATTCTCTGCACAAACCTTGCAATTTATTTTTCTTGGGAAGAGAGTAGAAAACTGCAGTAAGGAAGTCATTATATGGAATATCTAGTGTGAGATTCCCATATGTGAAAGTACTCTGAAATTCAGTTCTTCATAAATCAGAGTATCCGTCATTTCTAATTCTCATTTGGATTTTACCCGAATACATTTCCTGTCCTTCCAACACTTAATGTGCTATAAGCTTTATTAAAGTCACTTTTGGAAGCATTTGAATTTGAACACAAAGTCTCTTACTAATAATTATCTGATACAACACATGAATATTGAATATGAATGTGATGCTCCTCGATACTTTAGTTGCCTCGTTACTTTCGAAGTCATTTAAGTATGATGTAAGTCTTGAAATGAATTAATCATACAGTCATGCTTAGGTAACAACATCTTATATATAAGAAGGCAAGAAAAATCTGCTCTACAAAGATTAGAGGGCTGAGAGTTAATTGTGCTCCAGTGACTGCTGTGCAACACAGCAATATCCAAACTCATTTTAACCCTTCTCCTTACTGGTAAAACTGCATAGAGCAGCTTAACCTCAGAAAAGGCTCTTCTGCTCTGAAAAATGAGAAATGTTGTAACCTTGAGCTAATGTTTCTGGGATTTGCTTGGTTTTAGGGGGTTTGTGTGTGTGTGTACAGATTTACAAATCTCAGAAATATTCTAATAATATTATTTTTGACCTTTAACAGGAGGACTGGGGGAGTGCATCACCCTGTCCAGTTAGAGCTTAGCTTAGAGGCTTCAGAGTGTGAGGATGCTTTCTTTCCTAGGCCTTTGAAACACATCAAAAAATGGAAGAAAAAATGAGTTTTAGGGCATCTTTTTGCTGTCAGCTGGAGGACAGACTGGATAAGAATGTCTGTTGAGTATTTGTCATTTTCTCCTGAATATAAAGTCCCACAAGTCTATGAGAATCTTGTGTACTCACATAAGTTTATTTCATATACTCAAAGGATGGTGCAGGTTCAAAGGGACCTTATATATCATCTAATTCAATTTTTAATTTTTTTCTTATATTTCTCTGCTTTTTGCTTGTGCTGTCAGCATGTGAAAGGCCTGAAAGCTGCCTTGTTCTCCAGACTTTTTGACAGAGCTGCTCTCTGTAAAGCTTTTCAGAGATGGATGGAGGCTTGAGTAGAAGCTAAAAGGCATTTAGAGGGAAATGGCCAATGGAAAGAGACTGCCCAGGCCTGGAACAATGGAAAGAATAAGGTGGTTTTGACAGCCACAGGGGAAGCAAAGGGGAGAAAAATCAAAAGGGAGTGAAGTGAGTCCTTAGGGAGCAGCTTTTAGCTGTTGTTTTCCATTTTTCCTGAAAAACTGGGCTGGCAGACAGCAGTCAGAGGGCCCTGGTAGGCTCGAAGTTCAGAAATGAACCTCGGATTTTTACTCAGTTTCTCTCCTTCCCAGTACACTGAATATTCCAGCTACTCAAAACCTCAGTCGAACTTACCTGAACCTTCTGTCAAGGTCTTTCCCTGTCCGCTCTGCGTCTGCCAACTCCCCTATCTCAGTGTGTCTCAAAACAAATGATACTTTACATTATAACATAGCAGTCAAATCAAATGGCTTGCAGGATTATATTAAACTACCCATTGACATGAAGCCTAACAACAATTAAATAATGCATCATATGAAATTCAGCAGCTCTGTACCTGAACAAACCTATACACTCAGGGCAACTCGCAAAACTATTTCAAATATTTGCTAAAACAAGGTGACAAAAGCATTTAATGAAACAAAATTATATCTCTGTTTATCATTGTAGCATTTCTTTTTTGCAAATATTTAACCTTTGCACATTCATAGATTATTCAATCCATATTTCCTACAAGTACAGTGAAAATGAAATAACATTTGGATATACTAATTATAAAAAGCACAACCACCACTCACCAGCAAATTTTACTTCCCTACACTCATTCTAGCTGCACAACTACACTTTTTTTAAGTATTACTGATACCCATGAACTATTTCAAGACAGAAAAATTGAATTTTACAAAGAAACCATTATTTAGCAAGAAAATGCTTGTCTTGATTGAGATACAGGATTGCATTCCCTTGACTAAAGCGCCCAAGTTAGAAAGCTGCTCACACACTTTATACCTAAAAGGAGAAGTTGGGTTTTCTCTGGAGGGTCTAATGCAAAGCACCTAAGTTAAATTCTTACTCTGAATTGCCCTCTGGAGAAATCTCTCTCTCTCTTGTCATGTATTTCATTGGAGGCTTAAGAAGATTAATTTCTGTTTTAGGCACCAAAAGCTCTTGAAGTTAGATGGTGCAACTCTCTCTTTATGTACCAAACAGGCTGAACTAAACAGGTTGAACCACACTTCCTTTTCATCTACAAATGTGGACTTAACGAGCTCTAATGAATTTCCAGTATTCAAATTAAATAAAGTCACTATTGCTTTTTTTTTTTTACCATAAAATGACAGTCCGTGTTTGGATTTGAAAGAAAAGAAAAGAAAAATGAAAGTGGCATTTCCCATCTTTTAAAGCTGTTATCTTCATTGCTGAGGCTGGCAAGAGTGCAGAAAGCATTTGGACTATTGAAATCCGTGCTATTTTTCCATATGGATTGCCAGCAGCAGTTATAGCACTCCCGATTCCGTTTTACCAAACCGACTTGTTACGTGGAACAAGGGCATTTACCCTCTGGGAGGAATATGAAAACGAGTAAGCAAACACTTGCATAAATAAAGGAGACGCAGAGGAAGCACATCAGCCTGCACTTTGCGCTGGGTGACAGAGCAAATATTGAGCTGCGCAGGGGCTGAGTGATTTTTGTTGAGAGCAGTATCAACAGCACACAGCTCTGCTTTCCTCCCCCAGTGCCTGTCAGCCCCTCGTGAAATTCGCTGTATTTCAGGTGCTGTCTCTGCTTGCCTTGACACAAGTCAATGATTTGTGTCCCATTCAATTTAGCTCATGTGCAAATACTCCGAGCTGCTCGCCATGTGTCAGGGGCTGATAATTGCATTGATCCCCTGGCCGTGGGCTCGGCGAGGGCACTCTGCTGAGGACAGGGCAACCAGAGGATGTGGCGTGCTAGAATTAGTAAATTTGACTCTTTGGCTGCTTTGATTCCAATCAGCCTTGGCAGAGGGATGCATAAAATAGGGAGTGCTAAATGTGCCAATAAGCGAATTACTTTTCAGATTATGTTGCTGGTAGAGATATTGATGAGTGGGATTTTTGAGCTGAATGTAGCAGTTTGCTACATTCTATTTCCTATTGAACAGGTGAATGTATTCTGATAAAATGAAAGAAATTGTTCATCTCTAGAGTTTTTTAAAAACGAGTTTGTTTTTAAAGAGCACCATAGTTATTTCTAACAATAATTTTCACTCTTCTTCTCTTTTAATGTTCTCATCAGGAAAGAGCTCTGAGTGAGAAGACCTTTCCTCATGACAATGGACATTCAAAAAAAAAGTTTATAAAACAGACTAAAGACAAAACTGCTGGAAATCCAGCCAGACTACCATCATTTTGGGGTACAAGATCATTGCTAGCTGGTCCTGCATCAGAGCCCAGTCACTAATCTTTTCAAAAAATTAGTTTTTGAGATGTTCTAGCTATCAACTTCCCTGGCTAATTCCCTGAAAATCTTTATTTAAAAGCCCCAAATATCCAAGCATAAAGATGCCAGCAGGTGATTAAACTATCAGAGTTCAGTCCCTCATTTATCATATAAGGATACTCACACTTAAGACTCCTGATTTACAGTGACAGTGACAACTTTTCGTGATTCTCGTGTCTCTCTCATTTCTTTTCTAATATTCCTCTTAAGCAAAATGTCTCTAAATCTGGGAAAATATAGGTGTAAACTGAGAGGTTCACAGCTCCATTTTACAGCTGTCTCTGGGCATCCACAGCTCACATGAACTTTCTAAAAGGTGCGGATGTTCAGCACCTGTTGAGGAACAGTGGTGGGAGGACCATGTGTACAGCATGCCAAGCAGCCATCAGCATTTGCAGGACTTACGGAGGTGTTTAAGTCCCTCATGCTTTCCTTCCTCAAGTTTTGGACAAAACCTGGTGTTCTGCATACTAAATATTGCAAGAATCAAATTTTAGCATTAATCTCACTGCTGTTTAGCCAAATTTTGCCAGTCTGTTTGCTTTGCTGAGCACGGATACAAGGAAATTGCATCAACAGCTTTAACGGGGTGGTTTTGAAAGAAAAATGTTATTTGAAGTCAGTGGAAGTACATGTTTGAAAGGGAGGCTATCCATAATCACAAAAACTTGTAAATCATAATTGAAAGCCAAACACATGAGACTGTTCCCCACCCACTTATAAATGCATTTTAAAAGAACTAACACTTATTATTTAACTTTTTACCACAACAAAAAAACCCCCGCATAATTACTCTGTAGGCAGAAAAGGAAATGAAAAACATGTTCAAAATCACTCGTGGACACTTTAACTGCTTTAGTAAAGTATTTGTTTGATTTAATTAATTTATTTTTAAAGCTCAGTCAAGATGACTGGGGGAAAAAAATGGATGTTCCTATATTACATTGTTCAGTGGTGAATGTGCCATACACTGTCATGTTGTCTACACCCAAGTAAGTGAGATTCCAGGACTGCAAGAATATCAGAGGTATTAATTTGTTGAATTTGCCATTGGCCAGGTATTTTCAACAAAAATTGCATATATGAAAGTAATAAAGAACTAGATGCAAATCCTGACTGTTGAAAAACATGGTCATTAATTAATACGTTAGGAGCTCTGATCCTCTTCTTTGGAAAAAACCAGTGGGTGTATCAGCATGGATTCATTGGCAGGAAATTACATTCCTAAGAGGAGAAAATTAGGATAACCATAAATCCTATGGTTTGTTAATTCATCAGCACAGCAGGATCAGCTTAAATAGCAACTAGTGAGCACATGCTGAATCAATGAAATTGGGTAAAGAGTTTCAGTACTTGCTCACCTCCAGGTGATAGATGGAAGTTTCAGCTATCAACCAAGGCAAGTTTTCAGGTGGAGTCTGATGGAACACTTACTGAAATGAGAAAAAAAAATCAGTTTACAGCTCCTCCAATACACAATCATGAATTACAAACCTCATAGAATTAATTTTGGTGAATCAGATGCCTACTTTACCCATAAATTTTAGATTATATGTGGAAATATGGACAATTCTGATGGTAAAGCACAAGATACTGATTTATTCACTTCTTTGGTTCACTTTTGAAGCGTTAGGCACACATGCTTTATTGTAGGATTGATTACTGGGCTGAATTCAGTAATTAAAAAAACACGCAAAGGTTGCATTGAAATTAAGGTACTTAAGATTCATTTAATTCAGCACTTTGCTCCTCTCACAAAATCATTGCTGGGCAATGAGCAAACCTCAGGAAATTATAACCAGGCTGTGCTCAGGGTAAGGTTTTGACTATTTGCCCTGCTGGGTGATTTCAGCTGTGCCATACATTTCATTATTCCATGCTCAGGATGGATATTTGGGTTCCCAATCGACTCTGAGGCCTCTGTGTTATTCCAGTGCCTGAGGAATCGTGCACAGGCATCCAGGGAGGGCTTCCTTTGCTTGTTGAGTGACTGTTTGGCACAAAGCACCGTCCTGCCCAAACGGTTTCTAGAGAGCTGCACCCAATATAGAGCAGTCAGTCAACAGCTTTGGAACACAGCTCCCAAAATAGCCAGCATAATCAGATCCACAGCACAAAAGGCAGCCTTCTCTTGCATCAAATAGATGAGACAAAGAGATCCTTAATCCATCAGACAAAGAGGAGGAATAAGATTAAGAAATCCCTATGTTCCATCTACACTGATTTTAGTTTGTGTCTTCATCTACATCATTTGACCTTGGTGCATTAATTTTCCTGAATGTACTCCCTCTATTACTGGTCTATTCATCAGGCACAATTTATGCCTTCAGCTGCTCCCAATTAAAAAAAGTTTTAACTGCTTAAACTTCTAATATGAGAGGAAAGGGAAGAAATATAATGTGGGATGCATAAGCTGACCAGGTGATAAAAATGCAGGCTGTGACATTCAGGACTTTGCAGATCTTGTCCTACAACAACCACTTCTGCTTCCAAAGAGCAAATCATTCCCAGGAGGCAAGCACACATGAACAGCAGCTTGGCTCCATTAGGTTGTCTGTCTAAATAAAAATAGTTTCTGCCTTTCAAGGCTTAAAAAGAGGTTTGGTAGTGTGTGTAAGCAGAAAATCTGTGATCTTTAAAGAAATGATGGTAGCTATTATTGTACAGTATTTTTTGTGTATGGAATTCAGAATATCCCAGTTTTAGAGTCTAAAATATACATATAAGATATGTGTATTCTCTCCAAGGAAGAAGAGAGTTATCCATGAGTAATCTCTAGCACTAAGACTCTTTCTGTTCTGGTATCAAAGCTGGTTTAAAATTTTTGGCTGACCACTAAGAATATGCATCAATGTCAGTCTTGAATCTTAAAGACCTCCTATTTATGGCATATAACTAAATGTCTCCATTATTAGTTCATAAGAAAGATCTTTACATTGATACACAGAACAGCTTCAAGGCATTGATCTGAATACATCCATGTGCAGAAAGTTATGAAGGAAAGCACTGTCTAAAATGACAAACGTTCATATCAAAAAAAAATTTAAAAATCGGTCCCAGAAGCTCAAAAAGAGTACTTAGCCAAAAATAACAAGAAACTGTAAAAAACCACATAAATTTAGAAAAATATCTGATACTATCAGTCAAATGTGCTACCCAGCCAACCACAATGAAACACCACAGAGTACAAAGCCTTGAAGGCCCTCATGTTGGGTCTGCACCATCTTCTTTGATCTTCTTGATTACCAATAAAGAAAATATTTCCACTTCCACAGTTTCCTGCCAGATCTTTCTCCATTGCAAACACCCTCCCCCTTCAGTCTGGTTGCCCTCTCTAAATAACGTTTAGAATGTCAGTTTTCAGGGACTGAGTGCAATATCCAGGTCCTTCACAGTGCTGCAGCTGGGATAGCACGCAGAAAACTCTGGTATTCCGTGGAAATGCTCCATATATAATATATAATATATATATAATATATAATAATATAATATATAATAAAGGTACCAGATATCACCAGGGCTTTCTCTCTTCATGCTGCTCTCAGCTCTGACTGCTGTGGTGGAAAGGATGGCCGAGAACAGTGGGAATTGCTCATGTAGCCATCACTTCGCTGGACCAAGAATGATACCAGGAAGGTTTTCTTTATTGGAGAACACGCTCGAGTTCTGACTGTATTCTTGCAACAGTATTTAATTTCTAGTATTCATATTTTCTTAGGTAATGAGAAAAAGACGCTGATTTTAAAAGTCTTCATTCCTAGTGAGAAACTGCTCTTATAAGAATTCAAGCTGAACTTCCACCAGTCTTTATTCTTGCTTTACTCAGAGAGTAATTTGGATTCCGAGTTGCAGGAAGACATGAATTACCATGACCCTCTGGTTCATATTATTTTTTGAGGATCGAGCTGTGATGAGCTGGGGAGCTTGTGCATAATTTATGAGCTCCAGCTTCAGTATGAGCTCCAGGTTTAATAACCATCTCCAGCCTGATGTGTCTCCTGCACCGTTTCTGTGCTGCTGCTTACGCCAGTGACTGTGGCACGGACTGGGACACAGCAGCTTCTCCACTTATTAAAGTCAGTCAGCCAGAGCACAGTTGCTCCTACCAGGGATCTGAAATAATTTTAAAGTATAGAATCCTTACTGAGACTTCTCTTGCGAGTTCTGGTTTTTTGGGTTTCTTTTCATCCTGTTTGATACTCTCCAAATCTTCCATCCCTCTCCGAAGGGGAAAGAATGGGAATGATCCTACACACCACACTTTGTTGCCAGGAAGAGCTTCAGAGTGGGGGAGAAGTTGAATCCACCGTGCTTAAGTTCCCAAGGGCAAGGCTTAAAAGTACAGCCTTGGGATAAGGCAGATCCCTCTTTCCTACATAGAAATTACTGCTCTGAGTTTGGAAATCTTTCCATGCATTGACAGAAGCTCAGCTGGGTTTGGATCCCTCTCTGGAAACCAAGCAATAAAAATGAGGAGCTACAAGTCTGGCAGGACTCTTGTTGATCTCAATAAGCTTGAAGAATAAAACTTTGGACATATTTCCATCCAGAGTCAAGGGATAACAATGAAGACAACAGAGAGAAAAATTATTGGGGTGGTGAGATTTTGTTTGTTTTGGTTAGACCACTTAATTTTTTATGCAATCTAAAATGTATACTTTAGTAAATAATTATAGTATTATTATACTATTTAGTATAAATATTTAGTATACTAACTAGTAACTTTAAATATAGATATACTTTTTCAACCATCAGCTATTGCTAAATAAGTGAATTATAAATAGGACAGGAAAAGGGAGTGTTTAGCATTTGGATAGGCTGAAATGCTGACATTTGTCACTGAATTGTGGCAACTTCTCTCTAGAGAGGGTGGCCCCTAGACCAATTACCCAAAATATGCTTAAAAATGAGAGTTAGAATCTGGAGAGCCCCATTTACATTAAAGCACAGGCACCAAAGAAATCAGATGAAAGTCCAGTAAGGGAAACATAACCAGCAGTCTGAGAAAATAATTGGACAACAATAAGTAAATGTGGTTTTATTCTTTATGTCTCTTTGAGCTTTCTTTCACTCATCTAAGCATTCAAAGATTCTTGAATCATAATTAAGTTACAACTAAATCGTATTTCTTTAAGATATTTTCTAAAGCTGTAGGAGAAACTCTTCAGTTTTAGTTAGTTTCCATTGAATACAGATTACTTGGGGCATTTTTTAATGGGAAAAAACTTCAATATTTTCATTGATGATTTCACTCAGATTAGAACACAGGAAATTCTGCAATGAAAAAGAGAAAGCTAATCAGAAAATTTGTAAGAGAAGGGAAACCAGATTGTCCTTTATCTTACACCAATTTACGCTGCTGAAGTCAAAGAAGTCTGAGCAGTGAAATGAAATGATGAATCAGACCTAGTGCCTTTCTCCATTGCAAATTTAATGTTACGGAAAATGATATTAAAGTATAATACCCCTACTTTAGGGCTTACCAGAAAATGACTCATGATAAACAGAGTGCGTTTTCAGAAATGGCATTAAAAAATAAATTTAGCTTCTCTCTCAGGCTCATTCAATATTTCAGGGTATAATTTAAGTACACATCCTTCATTGTGTTCAATAATTCCTCCTTGGGAGTGGGAATTCAGAACTTTAATGGTAACTTTCACATTCATGCATAAAGTTATCAACGAAACTTGAAGTTAAACTGAACATTTCTGCATACAGAAGTAAGGTAACAAAAGGAAAGGCATGTTTCTCTTTCCCAAATTGCCTTTGAGTAAGGCAATTTAAGTGACATGAAAGATAGTTTAGCTTTTAAAAAGTGCTTTAAAGTGCCCATTCACCTTGATATCAAAAGCATTTTTATTGACTTGAACCTGTGTGAGTTCTTTCAGATAAATTACCAAATAAAATAAATAAATAAATAAACATTAGACTTGCAAAGAATGTAACAGGCAGGACTGACCATCAGACAGAAGCTTGCCTTGAACGAACCAAGTGGCAATGAGGAGAACCCCATTTTTCTCAAGAAAACACCTAAACTCTCCCAAAAACAAGACAAAATAAAACCGCAAACCATTTTTGGCTGAAGGCTGCAAGGTTAAGTCAGTCTTCCTGAGTGTTTGAGGATGACATGTTCTGTTTTATGGTGAGATATACTCTTTTATGGACCTCAGCTAAATGAAGTAATAAAAACTTCTGCTTTCCCAAACTATCATATCAAGGATATTGCTTTGTACTTGCAGCCCTAAGAATATGTATCTAGAAGATTTAGAGAGTTCATGTTTTTGTTAAGCCTCCGTCATGATCTCAGAGGAAAAAGACTTAGGTAAAACTATCTGGGATATCTCAATAGAAAAAAAACACACTGAAGTCAATACACATTGAATTAACGTCAGCCAAATGTAGGAACTATTCTTTTTCTACCATCATTAATGTCTGTTTCAGAAACATTTTAAGCTTTTTTTTTCCTTTCTTTTTTTTTATTTTAAAGGCCAAGTTTATTAACTTGGAGAACAAAATGCTCTTCAGCACTGTGTAGTCACAGATCAACTGATACATTCAGGCAAAGTGCTGGAACAGTGGCAATGAAAACCAACCCATGAAAAAGTTGCAGAGCTCACTCCATCTCTCCACCTTCAAAGGCCACTGTCCCAGGCACCGTGCTGAAGAGGCATCTGCAGCTGAGGAGAACTTCTCTGGAGGTCACACCCCGTCCTGGAGCAGCGACATGGGGATCTGCCCCGACAGCACGGGCCTCGAGAGCTGGGCTGGCAGAAGATTCACTGCGGGTTTCCTCGTGTGTTTGTCCCTCCCCCCGACCACAACCCCAGGCAAGCTCGGGAACGGTTTGAATGGTCAATTCAGCCTTGCTATTGGAACCTTTTCCCCACACAAACCGCACAGATTTTATAAAACAAGCCCGCAGCGAGACATTTCCATGACAACATGCTGCAGCAACTAAACCCATACTCGGAACCAGTTCTCATTTCAGTTCTTAAAATCTAAAAGTGTCTCTAGACTGTCCTGGTCTAACCACAATCATCAACGGTCCAAGACACACCGTTAGAAATGAGTGAATTGAACATAGGGAGCTACCTCCAAGTGCAACAGCTCCAGTACTTTGCAGTTATTCTTAACTTCGATGTTAATTAAAAGAAAAATTTTTTTTTTTTTTAATTTTGATCCCTTTTGCTGGAGCCCCAGTGCTGGCTGTTCCAGCAAGCAATACCACCTGCAGCTGAGCTCTTTCTGTACCACTGGCAGGGATCTGAACCAACAGTGCTGTTGTTTCTGTTTTTCCTCAATCTACACACAATTCTTTTTATTTCTGTAATTCCACATGTCCTCTGCAAGGAGAGAACACATAGCTCCTGGAGTCAGGTGCAAGGTAATAAAGCGTAGCTCACCCCTTTGCAGTGTTACATGGATTCCTTTTGTGTTTTTCTCTCTTGCCAATACCGTGTTGGCTCAATGCCACAAAAAGAAAGGCACGAGGAGCAAGAGCTGCCACAGATCTCAGAGCAAGAGCTGGGTGACTGCAGCCATTCTGTAGGATGGGAATGTAACAACCAGGTTTCTACCACACACTCTCAGAGAAAGACCTGTTTGAGTGGTATTAAACCGCTGCCTAATTAGAAAAAGTGCTGAAATAACATTTTTTTAACATTCAAAGCTGCATTTCAGATTTTACAGAAAACCCGTGGTGTTGCTTTGTGCAAACTCACCATTCTCTGGGGTGACTTGAATTGCAGAGAGAATTTGGCACGACTGTCCAACTGCATAGTGCAGCTTTAGCAATCTGTGTCCCACGTCAGCACGAGAATTCAGAAACATCCTGAGAGGGAAGGGACCCACGAGGATCATCGAGTCCAACACCTGGAGCTGCACAGACACCCCAACAATCCCTCCCCGTGCCTGAGACTGCTGTTCACACACTCCTGGAGCTCTGGCAGCCTTGGGGCCGTGGCCATTCCCTGGGCAGAGCCCCAGCACCCCCTGGGTCCATGACAGCTCATCCCATTCCTTCAGCAACATAAGAAATGCAATCAAACCAGCTTGCTTTTGTTCTGTTCCCTATTCCAGCTTTACAAGCTCTGCAAATCTGCCCATTTGTACTTGAAAAGAAGGTGATGTTTCTTAGTTTCTGCCACCGAAATAACCCAAAACTTGTCCTTACTCCAAATCCTGCCACAGACACTTCAAAGAATTTGTGGTTTGAGTTTTTCTGAAGGATTTTAATTAGCTGGGAAAAACTTTCCTAAATGGTAAGAATGCCCTAGACAGTGGGAGATGTCCCACAGCACTCAGATATTGAATATACTGACCAACATGGTTAATAGACAGATTTATTTGATTGCAGATACCAGTCAGGACACACAAAGCTTTGAATTCTGACTAAATTGTTGGATTACTATATGAAAAGTAGACTGTGGGTTTAAGTGCTTTGTACACTTCTTATAAGAAATATCCCTTTTTAGTTAATTCATACACTGATCAAACAATTATTTTGTTTCAGTATAAAAATCACAGAAGCATTAATCAAAAGTATTTAGTTAATAATAAAAGAGAAGACAAAAGCCACTGGAATGATAAAGAGTTTTGTGCAAATTCTAATACGATTTTAAAAGAAGTCAAATGTTTGATGTATTTTTTAAAAAACACCTTTCTTGATTTGAGTCAATATTAATCTCTAATTGATGAAATAAATGCTACTACTGTTTCCCTTTGAAATGAATGGACATAAAAATGTTCAAAAGGAATCCTTTATAGACATCACATGTGGCCACATCAGAAACCTTAGGAAGTTAAACTGCATCAGAGTAAGAGCATTGATAGTGGCCTGGAATAGAGGCATTGATCTGTTGAAACTGAGAGTAGACCAAGTATCAAATGAAAATCATGCCAAAATCATTTCCTTTTTTGAAAAATACAATCAATTAATAAAATGAGACTATTCTCTAAAAAAAACCCAAAAAGCCTCAAAAAATAACCAAAAATCCTTTTTAGTTATAGTTCTTTAAATTTTCAATTCTCTAAACACTAAAATTCTGCTGTAAGAATATCCTGAGATCTGATATAAAATACCAAATAAGTCCTTATTCTAGATGGCAGCAAGAACTAACATTAACAGAAATTGAGATACAGTCAAAATTTCTGGGTTTTAAAGTGACTGGTTTTAGTAAGATTCTCAGTATGATTTGTATCACCTTAGTTCTTCAAAGTTCTGGAAATGAAAAGATTTCTCTAGTCAAGCATATTCCCTATTCAGCCTCTGAAAACGCATCCTAAAAGTTTTGCTAACATTCACTAACAGACTTGGTCAAGGAGTTGTGAAATGCCATTTCACAGTACACTCAGGTCTTTCTGAGCTCATGCCCAAAAAAGCCACACTGGAAAATGCTCTGGGCTCCTGTGAGAGCTGCCCACAGAGGCTGCTGCAGGGAGGCAGAGAGGCAGAGTACGAGCCCTTCGAGGCTTTGCAAACATGAGTGTCTCCATCTCAATGACGTTCTGAGCAGTAAAATTACAGAAATGCACTTTGCTGCTGTAACTAGGCGTTCATGAGGTTTTAAGTGAACAGCAGGACGATATTTTGGAGGTATGAAACAGTCCAGGATTGAATTTCATCCATTTTTACTCGCCATTAATCTGAATCAAGTCATACGAATTAGGTGGTGTTTCAGCAGCAGGAATGATACCGGATTATTTTTCCTGTTACTTAAAAAACAACCACCCAAAACTTAACCTTGATCTCTCAGCTCCTAATTTTTGATTTTACCTCATCCCACACAAAACCCTGAAGCCTACTTGCCATTTATGCCAGAATCTCCATCTGATTACAGAAGGGGATGATGCTCAGAATTCAGGATAATATTTCTGTTAATGTCCTCCTACTTGTTGTATGCTGGCAGTTTTATAACATTATAAACAATTCAGTATTTTAAATGCTTTTCTTCAAAAATCCACAAAGACATAAAGAGGAACCATTAAATAAAATCATCCCAGTTGCATGGAGAATGTTTTTTTCTTGCCTTTCATTTTACAAAGACGTCAGGAAGAGTGAGGCAAAGCTGGAGAATTCCAAAAATTCTGAAGTAATTTGACAGTGAATTTTTTCTGTGCCTATTCTGAGGTTGCCAATTTTATCTGTCAATTTTATCTGTGCAATTGTTTAGCAGCCCCTCCAGCAGCTCAGGCACTTCTCTCACACTCTTGGGGCACAGACTGTTCTCCTCTCCAGCAGGCAAATCCTTCTGGAACTTTCAGGATCCTCAGACACAGCTTCTTCCCCATTCTCTTGACACCAACACATTTCACACTTTTACAAAGTCTTCATTATACTCTGCAAGTCCTTCCTTGCACAGACAGCAAAAGGAGGACAATAATACCACACAGCTTTTAAAAAGCCATTTCAGTGTTGCAGAGTGGGCAGCAATTTATGGAAAACAGTTTTCACTTCCTTTGCTGCCCCACGTACAGAAGAGGAATAAACACTGAGGCTCTGCAGAAATGTGAATTCTTTGGGAGAATCAGACCCTTTAACAACACCCACCCCTAAAACAACAACAACAGAATGAGTTACTTGGGATTGAAGTTGGTTTAGAGCCAGAGTAAAAAGGTTCGGCCTAGATGGGCCAGAGGACCCTGATTAGAAACCCAGAATAAACACGAGGGACTATTAGGCTGAATGGTTTTTAACAACACCTTTGTGGTACCCTTAGACTTTATGCTTTCCTGAGGATAATGACTCAGTCCAAACCAGTTTTCCTTTCTGGTGCACAAGTCTATTGAGTGGAACACAGAATATTCTCCAGCGGAGCAACTGGTTTCCGTGGATACAGCTAAGATTACACTTCAGCATATTTTTTCCTTCAATTCAAAGTCTAGAGGAACTCAATTTGCCTTATTAAGGAAAAAAAATTTCTTTAGTAGTCTGTCCAGAATGCAGACAAAGGAAAGCAAATGTAGCATTCTAAAGCAAGAAGTCTTATGAGGACTGCTGCCCTTTTAGTAGGAGATCATTAAAAAAAGGTTGCATACTTACAGCAATAACTGAAAAAGAAACATATAATTTAAACATTGGGAGGATATGTGCCATTCTACTAATTATTTTGAAAGTATCATATGCATTTTAATGTTTTCTCTCAAACATTTTAAATATTTTTATGGATATCTTGCCAAAATCCAGAATAATATGCTACGTGGTAGATCTACTTTTCTGTAACAAATCGACTGCAACATACCAGAGTAGAAAATCTATACTTGTGAGATTTTTAATATAATACAGGACTAAAAAAATATATTAGTTGGAGATTAATTTTTTGTTGTTGTTGTTAAGATTCTGAATACAAGAAACCACGTATTATTCATATTTTCTTTAAATCATTTGGTCACCCAGGCAAATTTTTATCCTTACTGTTGGGATCACAGACTCCCACGTATTTCTGTGTCTCATTATTACTCCAGAATAGGAATATTTCTTCAGCTACAAATATAACAAATGCTAAATGACTCAGTTACTATGACTTCAATTACTGAGTTGCCTCCTCCATTAACTGACTTTCAGCAACCTCTGCTTTTATAAAAATTGTTAAAATGTAGGTCTTGGCCCTATACAACAGCCACATGCATTCTGGTGATATCTTAAGGCAATTTCCTATAGATTCTTGAATTTAAACACCCAGTTCTAGAATTTTACATAGGTCACAAAAAATCCATCATTTTTAGCTGCCGGGGAGTCAGTGGAAGGCAGATTTCACCACGACGTGAAGAAATTCTTATTCCAAAGATACAGTGCAAGCGTTGAAGAGAAAACTTATGGCTTCTCATAAGTTTACATCCTATTAATATGGCTTTTATTGGGATCAATGATATTGATTTACAGCAGTCACTGCTTTGCTGTTGCCTCCCCTGCCTGTTTAAAGAACACACATTGTATTTCTGCCCAACAAGTCTGCAATGTCGAATCCTTTCATGTTTTTATCCACTGATATTTCCTGAGTTTGCCTGCCTTTTCCCTAGCTGAATGCCTACAAAGACACTCCCAAACTTCCATCCAATTTAGCAGACCTGACCCAGCTGCTATGACACAATTCCTTTTTGCCTCTTTGCAGGGTATTGTTTGCTGATTAGTGCAGGAGACAGCTCTCTGAGGCTCCCCAGCTTCTGAGAGGCTGTCGGGAGTTTTTGATCCACATTTCTTATTCCAGACAATGTCATGATAAAATTCAGTAGTGCTCAAATTTCTGTTCTTTCATTAGGGCTCCCTTATCTATATAAACATTTCATGTTCTTTCTTTCACAACGCCTAGAGGTTTAGAATAGTTTTATGCATTTTTTGCCACTTCTATCTTTAATCTTGATCCCAGTTAGTTCTTTATAGTTGCCAGAGGCTTGCTCTCTTTTTTTTGTTTTGTTTTTGTTTTGTTTTTCTTTGTTTTTAACTTCAAACACAACTTTCTGTTACACTTCCTGCACTGAATACTGACAAGTTGAAAGGAAGAAATACAGGAAACACAAGGCAAGACTGCATTAATCTGCAAAACCTATTGCAGATAAGTAAGCTGCTGCTTAATTCATATTCTGCCGGAGCGAGGCCAAACTATGAATTCCAATAAATATCTAAAATACAAAAAAAAAAAAAAAAAAAAAAAAAAAAAAAAAAAAAAAAAAAAAAAAAAAAAAAAAAAAAAAAGAAGAGAAAGAAAAAAAGATAGGTAACAACTGCTTGTAGGGCTTCTTAGATATTTTGTTCATATACCTTCAAACTGCATTTAAAAAAAAATTATCTCCCATGAACACATTTTGGTGGATACTTTGCAGAAGGTACTTATATTTTAAGGAAAGTTTTGTTTGTTTCAATGGACTCTGCAACTTTGTGTAGTTTTATGTGCCCACCTCATGAATATATATGCATATATATCACTACTATACTCCTCTTTCTGGGAGAAAAACCAGTCAAGAAACATATGGTCTCTAGAATCGAATACCAAAGGAGACATGTAAAAGAACAGAATTATGGCATTCTGTAATACCTTACACTTTTTTACCTGAGAGGAATTTTAAAAATCCATTGCTTTTAAATTAGACTTTCTAGAATTAAAGTAATTCTTCACTTACCATTCCCTTACTTGTAATCACCCATTCCGTACTCACGGATCTGAGAAACATTTATTCCACTGCTTCTGGTAAAAGTGAAATATATACCTGGATTATTAACTTATTCATTTTGATGCATTTAATTTAAATTTCTACATTTGTAACTTATTAATCATACTGCAAGTTAATTTTGTCCCAAATAGCACTGTCATTAGAAATGTTGAGATTTCTTCCATCTATAAAGATTTTGGTGAAATTGTTGGCAATTCACACAGGAAAGGGGATTCTACTTTAATCTAGTATTTAGGTTACAGAATGTCAAAAAAAAAAATTCTTTTTCTTAAATGAAAATAATAAGGATTGAAGTATCCTGTTTAATTCAAACAAATATTTGAAGACTTTTTGCCTCCTGGTATTTTTCATCTCAGATATAAAGTTTTATCATCATCACTGTGAAATTACATCCAATCTGCTACTAAGTCCTGCCTTCTGAAAATAGAAAGTTTTTTATTTTCTTACACCCACCAACTCCAATTTTCTGCCAATTGTTAACAAACCTCAAGCCACTGGAAGAATTAAGGTAGCTCATTTTGTAGATTCTATTTTCCCCCCAACCTCACACATCCTAAATTACTCTCCATGCCCACAGCAAACCAGTTATTGCCCATCTTTTAATTATTCATGTTTTCTACGGCCGTTCTGTTTGGATCCAGCTCTGTCTCCACCCCAGGGACCCTGATTTTATTTGCAGCACCTCAAGCAGTGGTTGTGCACCAGTTTCTGTGCAAGAGGCACTGAAGGGATAATCCAGAACCTGTCTGGTGGGGCTCCCAGCAGAGCATTGATCTGAGTTCTGCCCCTTCCCCTGGACACCACTTGTCATGAAACTTGTAGGAACTTAATTATCTTTGAGACTTCTGTCCCTTTGTCAAACGGGGTTGAAATTGGCCAAGAAATTCAACATTTACTGAAGGGAGCAAGGGAGGGCAGGCAGGAGATGCTATCACACCAACCCTCTTTCCTCAGGACACAAGGCTAAAATAACAGTGCAACAAACAGTTTGGAGGAAACTGGCTCATGAATGTACCAATTAAATCACAGACAAGTGATTTCTCTTTGCATATATTATCATAAATACTCTGCTTTACCCCTTGCAGAATCTCATTTAACTGCATTCATTTTAAAAGAACAATTTCAGTCCGAGTTTTGTTTTTGTGGAGCACTGAGGGGAAAATGTTCTCTTATCTTCAAATGTTATTAACTGGAAATAAGTGTAACCTACGCTTTGAGGTCCTTATTGCAATTTAGATAGACAATTAGATATCCGACACCAAAAAGAAAGAGAAAACTTTGCAGCAGAGATTTTTCTCGTGGTGCCCCAGGTGACTACAGCAGACTTCCTTCTGTGTTCAAATGATTAAAAACTACAATATCCTTCAAGCCATTTTTAGAAAGCTATTTGTAATTGCACTATCAAGTAATATAACTTTTTCAAAATTAGCTTATGAGATTTACATAGGATTGAGCTTTTAACAGGAAGGTGAGTTGTATCCTCATTTGCAATAGTCTGCTCTTCCATCAGGGCTGGAAACTTGCAATAGAGGAAACCAAATCCTTCCTTCACTTAACTGGATACACAAAGAAAAATTTCAACCTTGGAGACTTTCAGTAGCTTCCACAACAGACACACATCACTTTAACTAATAAAAATACATGTGTCTGTTCTGTGACAAATCTATCCTTCAGGACAGTGCTGAAAATGAATTGCTTTATGCTGTAAATTTGATTTTTGTTTAAAGAAAGCCTTTTGGGTTAGATCTTTGAAGGGGACAAAAGAATAGTATCTCTTTACTTGTATCCAGATGTTGTCGGCAGCTACGGTCATAAAGACTTTACAGACGGAAGGAGTTTTTATGATTTAATCACAGGGGACCCATGAGAAAGTTTGTGATTTAGCCACTGATGTTTTTGTGGCAGTTTGCATGTTGTAAATGGGAAACAGCACATAGCTTGAACAAATACTTCTTTACAGGATAAATGATCTCCAAAATTAGAGGCATAAAGCTATATGAAGCTTAGTGCAAAAGAATCTGCAGAATCATTCACTTAGAAGGCTTGATTTAAATGTTGTTTTGTCTTACACTTAGGAAATGCTTCTGAGAAGAAGCCAGAGTGGAACAAAGAATAGAATAAAGAACATTGGCACTCCCTTACCAAAAAAAAAGGACAGGAAAAGGAAAAATACACAAATGCAAATTGTTTTGCCTTCCCCTAATTTGTAGGTGTATTGTTGAATCATGCATTTTATCAGCTGAAATGTACACTCTAAGAGCTTCACAGGTACCACTCAGAAAATTTCTTAATTTTTCACTCACATATTTGCATCAGCCTCAGATCTGAGCACGTATAATGTTGGTAAAATTATATTTTCATAAGCACTGGAAATCTGCATAATTTCCTTTTGTTAAATGACTACTTCAGCACGCAGTGTGCTGTAGGCAACTCATTGTTCACATTTGATAATTAGGTTTTGTTTAACACCGCTGTTGTGTGGTTTTGTAGGAGTTGAGTCTGGGCAGAAGACCCTGTGGTGTGTGGGGACGACCCTGTAGAACGTCCTTTCTTAACTGGAGCCCCAGAGCCCGGACGTTAATTGGCTACAGAGAGCAATAGAAATGGATAAATGGGAGCAGTTTCCTCTGTGAACTGAAAAATTCATGTGGTAATTAAACTCAATTAAAAAGAATAAACATCAACGGTTTTACTAAAATAGCATTGCAAAAATCTAAGGACATTAAAAAATACCTAAAGGTCAGCTTAAGTAGGAATAAGGTGTTATCTTCACCAGGTCAACTCTGAATATCTTTTCTTCTTCTTTTTTCTTTTGTGAAACAATACTTTTGGGATATTTCAAAATCACCTCTGGGAAGGTGAAGAGGAAAAAACACCAGACTAAATGAACAGAAGAAAATGTACATCTTTTCAGAAATCCAAGACTTCTGGAAACAGAGAGGGGATGTGAGGTTTTAAAATCAGAAAATTAAAGGTAGTCAGGAAAACAGGCTGCTTTACTCTGTTGGAGTACATGCTTTACTCCAGTGTTTTCTGCTTGAGAGCACTGACTTCCCCTCTCCCTACTTTCCCCCTTTTGCCTAATCATAACTGAGTCATCCATCATCTTAATTTAAAGCTTTCCCGGTAGGTTCCAGATTCAAACCTAAAGAACTCACTAAAATACAGAAAATGCTGCCCATGTCTCATGGATCTCAGCCATTCAGTGTCACCATTTTGACCCACTGGCTCTCGGTTTGTCCACAACAAACCTCATTTTCTTTAACCGCAAATTCCTGAAACAGTAAATTGAAGACAATAATAAGTAAATACTTTTAAATTAAAATATACTTTGCAACTTATGTGACTGCTCATTAGAAATCTGAACTCCAGGTATGGATAAACATTACTATCTTTCCAAAGATTTTTAAACTATCTAACCTGGCCTGTTACATAGATGCGGCATTGTAGATGCGGCAGTTAAGGATGTGAAAAGTCACTTTTTAACCCTTTTAAAAAAACCATGATTTGACTGACTGCTGAAAGATAGAGTCATTAATGACTCTGTTCAAAATGGGTTAAGAACACAAACATATGGAAAGCTATAAAACAAACCAGAGCTTACTGACTTGACATAAGCCAAAAGCCCATCTAAATGTCAGAGGAACTGTTGGCAGATGTCAAACCAACCCTCTGCTTAACTTCAGAAAGCTTCACAGGAGGATCCTTGACTTTCTTTTTTTGTTTGACCTTTGAAATCATTTGGCCTCCTTATTTTCCCGATTCCTCACTTCCTCTTCATCTTTCCTTTCTGGTGGAGACAATGAAAGAGAAAATGCCTTCCCCGCGGGCAGCGGGCGAGGACTCGGAGCTCCTCGGATTTCGCTTGAGTCAACCCCTGGAAGAGGATTAGAGACTTGGGCAAGAGGGAAATGTTCTTGAGGACTATCGAGCTTGTCCATGTAGCGCATTAAAGGACTCCTTCTCTCCACTTGACTCCGCTAATCCTTCCAGCCATTGTTGGGTTTATGCATAATTCTCACACCATGACAGACTTGAAATTGCAATGTTAATGTGAATTTGAGAAATCAATACAAGTTTTAATAACAAAATAGTTTCCTACGAAACATCAAAGAGTTTCTGGCAGATATTGTGGCAGCTGCCGTTTTCCTACCAGATCATAAGCAAATGTGACTGACAGCACTTTGATTTTAAATTGTATCGTCCTGTTCTTTAGACAACTTGGAAAACTATTTTTTCACCTAACAGTGCACCAGTATCTGAAACTAATCTGAATTTGATTATACAATTTAATTCTTAATTTGTCCATATGCTTTACTGTGTTTGCAGGAAAAGAAAAAAAAATTATCATGGAATTTGTATTTTTCATTCATTTACTCCAATACTCTTACAGCACGATAAATGTAAATTGCAACCTCTTTTTTTTACTACTTAAAAACTAATAATAAACATAAAGGGTAACTGGTTCATAATGGCTGGGTTTGCGTATTCCAAAAGCAAAAAAAAAACCCAAAACACTCGGATAAGATAATAAAATAGTGACCAACTTCCATTCTTTAGTCATAAATCTTCAAAAACAAAAACATGAGTTTTCAAAATGGAAGCACATATCTCTAAGGACAGTTTTTATCATGGTACCTTCTAACTGCAATCCTTCTGTTGTGCAGTGCTTCAGAGCCATGGAGTCTCACCCATTAAAAATCCAAAAATCAGAAAACATGATGTTTCATAATCCTGACACGTTAACTTGTATTTCCAGTTTACTGACAGAATTCCTTTTATTTCCAACTAAAGTAAATGCTGGCAAAATTAAATGTCTCGGAGGAAGACGCAGACTATTTGAAACATATATCCTCAGTTTAATGGAGTTGTAAATGCTTTCATGCTACATAGTGGAAGGTCAAGTTCTTTAACATTTCCCTACACACATAATAGAAATAAATTGCATTCTAGTTAAATCTAGCTAGTCTGAGTTCCTAGAAACTCTGGTATCTAATTTTAAGATCTTTTATTGTCTAATACTGAAATTTTATGAACTACAAAAGCATTACCTTTAATCATTGTGCCAGATACACTTTAGAGGTGTTCCTTGTGAGATTGTAAATCTGTACATTTTTGTTCTTACCTAAGATTTTTTCCCAGTGTGACTTCTTACAGCTAAGAACATGTAATTTAACTTTAAAGAGAGACACTAGTGAATACAGAACCATTAAACTCTACACATAATTATACTAGAAAGCAACCTTTGATGGAATTTATTATGAAGGTATTTAAAAATCTTATATTGCTAACACAATTACTAGTGATTTTGCACTAATAGGTTAAACTGTCTAAAAAACCCTCAACAAACCAAATATACAAAGAGGAATATGGTAAATATTCAACAGCACGATTTCAATTTAGTTTGCTCTAAATGACAATCATCATATATTTGACAAGAATATTTTAGACTCCTTTTCTACTTACTGGCTACAGTTCTGGAGTAATTCTGAGCAGTCCCATATAACTTCTTCCTACTACCAAAAAAATTCCCATTGCACAGGAGCAGATGTTTCCAGAAGTGCAGAAATAGATGAATACTTTCAATTACTTTCATCTTTTAAGGTATTCTATTCATAACTTAGCAAATTATTGCAGTGGTATCATAATTATAGACCAAACCATGGCAGGTATACAGCTACTATCCCATAAACTGGGTAGATTTGAAAACAAAAAAACAAGAAAAAAGCTGAAAGTCATGTTGAAGGAACACATAGTACTTCACTTAGCAGGGGATCTGCATTTTTTATTTAATCAAAGAGATTTCTTAAAATGAAAAACAAGGCTGGTGCTGTCAGAAAGCCTTACCTCTAGGTATTGTTCTAGGTGTGATGGTGACTTGGGGTCAATCAGATCCAAAAGAAAAGAAGTTGCTGCTCTTAGAGGTATACAAGATTGGTTTTTCTCCAGGAAGTTTAACAGAAGGGCAGCATTTCAGGAAGATGAGCTTGGGGCTCTTGTCTGCAGTGATTCAGAGCTTGGTGTCCGTAGAGCAGCCAGCCTGTTTCCCATGGCAGGGTTCAGCACCTACTCCTGTTACAGGCAAAGTCAGTCGTCCATAAATGCCTTCAAATTACTGAGTTATCCACATATTTTCTTTAGCTATTTAGTATATGCGTTTCAGATACAAAAAAAGTTCAGTTCAAAAGGGAAAGTTTTAGACTTACCAGCCTTGGATGAACCAGCAGGAGTGAGCAATTCAAACTTATGGATATCTCTTATGTTAGACAGAAAAAGCTTCCAGACATTTGAGGCCTTAGTCTGTGCTTCTTTTCTCTATAATTAATATATAATCACAAGTTTAGTTCATAATATAAACAAGTTATAAAAAGGTTTTATCATATTTACAGAAGATAAAAGCTACAACCACTCAGCAACCACTGCAAAGAGAATGTCTGTGCATTGGGTCCAGAGTTTCCTAATAAATGACTTAGCCTTATTTAGTAGTTATTTTTAAGGAAAGGCCTAATCCTTAAAGATATATACAATGTTTTGGGACAAGGCATAACAGCCAGATAAAATATTAGACATGCAGTAAACAGAGCCTTCTATAAGCTGGTTAAGGAACCACCATACTTGCATACATGGTGGTGGCCTTCACAGAAAAAACTTAAATTAATCAAGAATGAGGAATTCAGCTTTTAAATGGAATGCCGAAAATAACACAAGTGGTCAGCTGCTTCAAATATATAAACATAAAATATTCTAGTTTATTTCTTAAAGATGTGTTAGGAAGATGATGTGACTAAAAAGTAGCAGAACGAAGGTGGAAATGAAAACCACATTGCAGTTTAGCTGCTTGTGTGATTGGCTAGGGGTGAATATAAATATCCATTGTGGAACAGAGTCCTCGTGAAAGAATTATGCTCCTGCAATATACAGCTAAATGATATTTAACATGTGAACTTCTGAAAACCATGCCTTCTTAAATTGTGAGTAAAAAAAAAGAGACAAAATGCTGTTAAGAGATCAGGGGATGGCACTTAGGCCTTACTATGGAGGACATCAGCATTGTACTAAAAAGAAAGAAAGAAGAAAAGACAGAATTTTCCTTAGAAGACTTGTGCCATTTTATAAAAGAAAGTGGAAATGATCATTGTGCATAGCATTAAGAGGTCCATCTGGGAAAAGCAATCCCATTTAGCAAAAGCAGAGAGGCTGCAGAAAAAAGGAAGAGGAGATTGGGTGTGAAATCCAACCCTCTTTGAAGTCAATGGGAATTTTGCCATTGATTTCACTGGGTCAGGATTTCACTCAAGGTGGGTGCAGGCTGTGCTCTGTGATATCCATACTGAAGTGAGGTTTCTGATTTCAAAAGCTGTATTAAAGTCACCCCCACCTAAAGCTAATATAGCAGGGTACAGAATAAACTCCATTATTTTTTAATGGGGGAAAAGGAAAAGATTACTGTTGAAACCTTGCTGTTAATACAATTAAAGGCCAACAGAAGGAAGGAATAAATGTTTCAACATTTGCCTCCTGTGTCTATCTTGGTTTTTTCTCTTTTCATTTTCCTCACTGAACACTCTTATGCCTCCCTGCTTCACTCTTTATGCTCTCTTCAATGCTTAACTGCAAATTCCAGTGGCAAAACTGACAAATTCCAGTGACAAACTGAAAAAAAACCTACTCTCATTTTTATACAATCCAGCCACTTAAACTGCACTGTTCAAGTTCTGGGTAAAGTTTGTTGCACACAGTTTTAAACATATTTTATATACATTTTTTAGTAACAAAAAACCCACTCTCAGATGCTTCTTTTGTTATGATAAAGCAAATTCAGATTTATGAGTAGCATATGAAAATGTCAACTTTGAGTGATGTGGCATTTGATGTAAACAAATAATATTGCAGTGCTATTTTCCACTGTTGTGAAAAAGCTATAAAAAGTATTATTTATTAATAATATAATAAATAATACTTTTTATAAAGGGATTCTTTCTCATGAAGAGCATTCAAAAGTTACAATAAGCCTTGTGCTTTTAGATAGGTTATCTTTACTCATGGGAACATGCATTTTCCTTTTCCAAAATTGCTCACATCATAACAGCTAATAACTTTCATAGGAACCATGTCCAATTAAAAGTGAGAACAAAAGAAAGAAAAATAAATTTTTCTGTGCTATACAAAAATGAGCCTTCTTTCTAATTAAAATTACTTCTTGAACCTAATGTTAAAAATGTGTGTTCATTCCACACACGTATTTAATGGAATCAGTGGTGCTATTTAATCAGATGCTGGAGATTTAAGTTGGAAATATGAATATCAGGCTGGGAAAGTACTCAAATATTCTTTACCTGCTCCTTTCCTACGGTTTGGTAAATGTATTTTTAATGCAAATACATCAGTGTGCTTTCATCTCTCTGCTGTCCTCCGCGAAGGCAATCCCACAAAGGTGCAACCCCGGCCCCCTGCTTCTTCCCTGCTGTGCCAAAAGAACAATTAAGTTGTGACCATCATCACTGGAATGATCCCTACCTAAAGCTGGCAGATCTGTGTCTAACATATTTGAGTTCAATTTTAAAATATGCTTGTTTACAGAATGCAGCAGTTCAGAAAACTGCTGTACGTATAGCAGAAAATTTAAGAATTTAACATTTCCGAGGCTCTAGAGAAATATTCCTTCTAAACCTTTTCTGCAGAGGAAGACTGGATCCCTGTACTGAAAAAGTCATCCTTTTGCTTTTACTGTTAACAGTCTAACATACGAAGTCTCATTGAAAATAAGGGGAAATCTGGCTAGTTTTGACCTTAGGGGATTGAAAAATTTGACAAATTTTTTTATAAAATTTCCCTTGTTTTAGATGAATCTATAAGATCTTCACTGCTGATGAAGAAATATATCTCTTTGAACATTTAATCCTTTTACTAAATGAGGATTTTTCTGTGTAAAACATCCTCCATTTTCTTTCAATGAAAAGTGAATGTTCTAAAGTTTATCTTTATTGTTTTCAAAGCTGCTTTCTTTCAAGTGTCCTTGTGAAAGACACGGCTCTCTTTAAACATTTCCAGAGGCATTTATCACTCATTCAGCCTTTAGCCATGTTCAGCTTAATTGGAATATTCCAATCCTCTCCTCAAATTCAAAAAACTCTGCATGCAATGGCAGCTAAGGCAAGGCACTTTCTACTAAACGTTACACTGACCTTTGGGGTCAAACATATTTTTCAGAGAGCTTTTTAAGACCAGAATCATGTATAATAGGTACTGTCTTCAAGTTGCTGAAGACTTATACAAACTAAAATTTATTTTTCCTTGATCTATGAATTTTAGGCTTTAGCATGTTATTAAGAATTAAATGATTAAATTCTTTTGAAATGCTTGTTTGCATCAATTCAACAGAAAAATAGAAACTTTTGTTCATGTATTTTGAGCTTTCTCTCAAACCAAGTTCTTAACTTCTGTTCAGCAAGAGAACTTTGTTTTTGAAGGATAATTAAATGCAGGTAATAAGAAACTGTAATTATGCATCAATATTGAGAAGCCTGATGGTCACATTTATGTTGTTCTAATCATAGGAGTCACAGTTCTTCATAGGCAGCTTCTTGAGATTTTTCTTATGTGCTTTTGTCCTCTGTCTTGACTCTGTTTGGAGTCTCAATATTTTTCTAAAGGCTGAAAATTGTCCTGGGATGGAGAAGAAGTGATGGGAAGAAGAAATGGTGGTGCTATATTCCGGATGGCTAACAAGCAGTTTGTCTCCTCCTGTCTCAGGAGAATGTGCTTACACATGAGGCTTCAAGCACACTCTTATTTTCACCAGAGCTTCAGGACTTAACCTAATTTGTTGCTGAGAAATCAAGGCAAAATTTGTTGGCATTCTGGGTTCCAGAATGACTTTAAGCATAAGCTTAAATATACAATAAAGTTAATTTATTGACTGAACAACTGTAATTTACAAATACTTTAGTGATAGCAACCACTGGAGAGAAAAAAAAAAGAACTGTTAAAGCTTCTGGTAGTGTTGTCACATCAGCATTAAAGCAAAGAAGAAATTTAGGCTACAAACAAGAAACTGGTTTATAACTCCCAAAGGGGTGAGAAGCTGAAGCAGGGGGGCAGGGGGAGAAGGAGAGGAGGAGGACAGAAGAAAGCAAAGAATACATTCACTCTAGGACAAACTCGACAAATTCAAAGAACCAGCCTCAGCAGAGGAAGGCCTTTCTAGGCCTGTGGTACCAAAACGCTTAAAGGATTTGCTGAAACAACTTCAAGCCTACTGAGGTGCTGGCCAGAGAGAGTTTGAAGGGCTGAGCAGATCTAGGAAAGGCACGTGGCTGTTGGCAGGACTCTGCAGATGGGGTCAGCTTTACCTGTATAGGAGCTAACGAGAAAACTTCGCAGCTGGGCAGAAAATGAAACAACCCCCAGGTTGTACAGCAAATTCAATGAAAAACACAGGAACGCTCTGTCTCTGCAGTAAAGGCTGGAAGAGCACAGACTGGAAAGAAAAATGAGCACGGTGAAGGTAAGCCCTGCACCAATCCATCAGGTGGTTTGGTTGCCTGTTGTATTTCATATTTGGTACTACTCTAGCTCTAAGCATTAAGCCTTTCTACAAACACTGCTCCTCTTAAGCAGCAAGGTGTGAATGATGTAGTGTTTGTGCCTTAACAACATTGCTGTGGTTTTAACCATTTCAGAGCCTTTTGTGCAATATTGAACTACTAATGCAGTCTGTTCAGTCTGCCTCAAATCTGCCAAAAATTAAATTATTAGTGAAATTAGGAAAAAGTGATCTCTGTTATTGCTGTGAAAGACTAAGGCAAATTTTAAAAAAAAAGAAAAAAGAGAAGACTGATAGATTAAGTAAGACAAAACATATGCAAGGAATATAATGGAGAAATTAATGTAATCAAAAAATAATTTATTCCCCACTAGAAAAAAAACTAATAAGAGTTATCTCATTACAAAACACCAAAGGTCACAGTTAATTGTCACAAATCATCATTTGCCTTAGCTGCAATGTACAAGAAAATAATCCTCAAAAAATAAATGCGTGGGTGGTGTTTTGCGCGCAAAGGAAGAGCAGGCTGTGGGTTTCACTCACGAAGAAGAAATGCTGGCTGACTGCACACAGAGCAGGATGTCTGTGCAGCATTGTCCCCTCCACCACGGATCTGACACCGGCTCCTCGGGATCAAAGCAGATCCTGCACACCACGGGGTTCGACATCAGACAGGCCTGTTGGGCTCGCAGGGATGGCTGCTTTATGCAGCCGGTTGCCATGGTAACCCCCCAATTTACATAGTGAATAGCTGCATAAGTTAATGTGACTCAATACAAGCATTCACTGCCAGCAGAAGATTTCAGCTTATTAGCAAAGACAGAACTCCTGTGTGGAAGTCAGCAGCCGAAACGCTCAGGCAAAGCCTTTGGAATTACCCAAGCCGCCTTCCCCACACGAGGGTCCTCTCCTTGTAGTTTGCACCTTGTGTGTGCTCCCTGCTCACTCGGTCGCTCAAAACTCAGATTGCACACACGGAATAGGATTTTATTTTTATGTGAACTTAACCTGCTGCACAATTAAACACAAACTTTGAACTGTTGAACAGTTTGGGTTGAGGGACTTTGAAGATCACCTTGTTCTAACCCCCTGCCATGGGCAGGGACACCTTCCACTATCCCAGGTTGCTCCAAGCCCCTTCCAGCCTGGCCTTGGACACTTCCAGGGATCCAGGGGCAGCTCCAGCTTCTCTGAACACCCTGTGCCAGGGCCTCAGCACCCTCACAGGGGAGAATTCTTTCCTAATATCTAATTAAACCTGCCTTCTGTCTGTTCGTCCTTGTCTAAAGACCCTCTCCAGCTCTCTTGCAGACCCTTTAGGCCCTGGAAAGGTCTAAGGCCTCCCTGGAGCCCTCTCTTCTCCAGGCTGAACCAACTCAGTCTTCCTCCCATGCCAGCCAAAATCCAACAATTTCTTGCATAGGGCTTGAAACCAAAATTAAATTTCTTGTGCAAGAGCCTTGGGTCTGCTTCTGTCCTTAATTACTTAATTCAGCCTGACATTGCAACTTCAGAGTCTGACTTCTGGGAGCATTTTAGACATTTAACTGAGCTAAGGACAAGACACAAAAACTCACAAACTCTCCAATAATATTTATTAGCATTGTGACTAGTCTTAATCGAGAGCTACTGCTAAAATGCATTAATTCCACATCCATACTTTTGTAATCTTACATGCACCTACACACACATTTCTAAAAGCAAATTTCAACGTGTGAAGGAGCTACTGAAGCAGGGCTAATCAGTTTTGCAAATACACAATAAAGGATCAAAGATCAGATGGAAGTTCTTCAGAAAAAGTCTAGGCAGTGTTTGAGTCTGGGCAAAGCACGAGTCAATGTCATGACATTGGTGAAGGCAAATATCACACTGGGATCTACAAACAGGAGTTCATCGTTGCAAGATATATGAAGTGATCCCTATTTGCACAGCACGCAGAGAATTTCTGCTAAAATAGGAGTTTTAGACATTGTGTTCCAAGACATGAGTGGAGGAAAGCAATGGCAGGGGTGAGAGGTCAAGAGAAATGTGTACTAGGAAAGACAGAGTTAAGTACTGTTTGGCTGGGAGGAAATTCTGAGTTCTTTACAAGTTTAAGAGGCCCTTAAAAGAGGAAGGATATCATCTGTTTTTCATGGCTCTTTCTGAAAAGAAAAATGTCCATGGAATAAATAAAAGTACTGAGGTTATTCTAAGAGTAATTTCTACCTGAGGAATTTTAACCTCAGAAAAGACCAAAGGAGAATATTTTCGCTATCTCTGCTTTTCAATTGAAAAAAATAAAAGTCAGAAATAGTTTGGTGAAATGAAGTGTAAGAAAAAGAATCTGGGTTTCCGAAAAATTAGCCAGAGGCTATTTAAACGGGACATGTTTATTTTCTAACTCCAGGTGAGCAATTTCTAAATTTTAATCATGTAATTTCCAAGTCTAAAAGTTCTAAAACATTCTGGAAAAATAACAGTTCTTATTTTATATATATATGTATAGAGAGAGAGAGAGAGAGAATTGAAACAATTATACTTCACTTAGACTTTTTCATATCTATTGATTCCAGTTGTTAAAAAACATTCTTGAATGGAGTTGCATGTCAACACACATAAAATACAGGGTTTTTTTCAAAGAAAAAAGGCATCTTTTCAAGAGGCTTTGTACAAGTATTGTTATGCACAAATTGTCTTGTTATCCACAGATAACATATTAAGTTCTGCATTAGACCTCTGGAAAAAGAACCTGGTCTTCTCTTCTCAACCTTCTTCTAATAAATACTTTATGTATAGCTGGAAGGTGTGTGGGCAGGAGCCTATCCACTGTCTGGTCTCCTGAAAGTCTGATTCAATAACTGACTCAACCAAAAACCCTAAAGGATACTGAAAATATATGCAATATATACTGGAAAGTGTGATACTTACTAGAATTGTGCTCTCTCTTCAGCTCTGCTGAAACAAACGTGCCAAGATTTAGAGCTGGGAAGCAGACATGACAAAAAGCATTCTGTCTCTGAGAAGCTTTAGAGTAAGAAGAAAAGGCTGAAATAGCTGTGGCTTATTACCAACTTAATAAGGTTCAGATTGTTACATGTCTTGGAGAGAAAAAAAGATTTCCAAATTGCACATTTTTTTCCCAGAATACAGGTACAATTCCTGGTGTATCAATAGCCCAAGGGCACAACATATTGAATGACTTATTAAAGATTCATGATACAAATTTATTTCCCAACGACACTGTAGGAATGTGTTGTTTTCCATTAGAGGAAGCAATGCTTCTCAAAAGTGTTTACAAGTCTCAAATTGCAAAATTTAATTTTCAAATCAAATGAAGCATAATGAGCTTCATGAGCTCCTCATTCTTCACACCAGGTTTAGCTACAAACACAACACAGCAAAACAAATTAGACCAAGCAAAGCAGGTGTAACAAAGAACTCTGATGGAGCATCTTTCTCTTGACCAACGGCAAACCAAAAGAGATGTCTGAAAAATAGAGCATGGCCAAGCTCACACCCATCTATCTTCACCTCTGAGATGACCAAAAAAATGACATTATATGCTCTCTGTTGAACATGGGTGAGCAAACAGGAATCAAATTAAAACTTGTTTATATAATCTCATATAAAGGCAGCTCATTGTGAGATGTGTATCTACATATAACCTGCATCTAAAATCTTTACAGAAAACTGCTAAAATAGATATTATTCTACTATAAATATGTTCTTCTTGTATCACAGTACTTGCTGGCAAGGAAAAACTTCAAGAAAATGTTTAAAAAAATGACAGAAAAAGCACCAAACAGTTACAGGTAGATAAACTGGATAATTACTAAATCTAAGCTTTTGAGCCCAATTTTACAAGAAGTGAGACTGATATTGTGGATCAACTAAACTTCAAGTCTGCTTCTGTGTGGGTATCACTGATTGGAAATTTTGAAACCTGATTATTTCTATTGATCCAGGCAAAGAGAATCAAAATAGGAGCATCACTACAATTTTCAATGAGCTACTGTGAAAGCTGCTGCTGTTAAACAAAGGAACATGACAAATCAATCAAAAAAATTAAAAAATAGACATAACTGAAAATTTGCAGCCTTACATGTTTTTATATATTAGTGACTTGATAAACTGTTATAGCACAAATCCTTAAATCAGTTTTGAATTAGTTTTCCTTACTTTTTATCAATCATGCCAACAAGATATTTATTCAGAAGAAAAAACTCACAGAAATTTAACTTTAAATTACTCATTTTTCTAGAGTAGCTGTGCCTTGATATTGTTCTTAAAAGGACTAAAAGACATTTAACTCAAAAATTAGGTTTTATCACAAAATAATTTAATATATTTGAGGTCCTTTTTTTGTAGAGAATATTCAAAATAGCTAAGTAAGCCCAGGCAAAAATACAAAACCATCTTAAAAACAAGTGACAAGATAAATTTCTGCTTCCAGGTGAGCTTCAGCCTATTGTGCACCTTTCTGAAGAGTGGCAAAATCTTAATAATCCCTGCTGATCAAGGAAGGTTATTCAGAGGTTGTCAAGGCCTGGAAATCTGTTCCGTGCCCCGTTTAGCGGCAGACCCTCTGCGAGTGCGCAGCCTGCTGTTCTGACCTGGCTCTCCCTCCTGCCTGGCACGACTCCCCAGACAGCGCTGCTTTTCCCCAGGACAGACACATCTCCCCTCTCTCCAGGCACTGTCACCTTGCCCAATCACTCCTCTACACAAGAAATAACTTGCAAATTTAGAACCAAGAACTCCAACCAAATGTTATCTGTCACAGGGCAGCTTGACAGATTCACCCATAAACCAAGAAAGCAGACGAGGTACATTATTTAGGGTGGAGCTGGGAATCCAACTGCACAAATAAATTGCAACTTTTACAAAGTGTTATTTAAAAAAAGCCTCCCAACCAGATAAATTTGCATAAAACTCCATAAATGTCAATAAGTGTCTTGCCTTGACACACCAATGTATAATTGAAGAGTAGCCCAGGAGAGGCAAGAGTTTATTTTTCCCATGATAGTCGTTTCCTTCTGGTTATGCCGTGACAGCTGGAGAGTGAGTCTTAATATTTTTCAGAAGTGAATTTAATTGCTTTAGAGAGTCAGTTTAACATATCACTTCAGAAATACCCCAAAGCTACAAGCAAACCCATTGTTAGCCAAATAGCTCCTTATTTGTAAGATTCTTAGTTTACAACTGTAGTTACCAAATTATGTTTTCAACACCTTACTGGGTATTCCACAGGTGGCCTCCAAATCTTATCCCTGTTGGAACATTTTCAATTAAAAGTTTTATGATAAGAATCCATGATAGTCTGAGAACTGTTGATGATAGATAATGGGCTATAATCCAATGAATTTGGGAATCGGGGGCTTAAAGGTTATCCTGGCAACAAGAACAATCCACTGGGCCTAAGCAGTTCTAAGGAAATAATTGTTTAAAATATGAAAAATTGGGAAGGAGTGGTAAAGTTCCTCTTCTGAAAATGATAATGATTCTCATCTTGAAAGTAGCTTATGTCAAATGAAACAAATATACTTTATAATTAACATTTACCTCTGCTGAGAATACCAAAAAACATTGCAATTTTTGGTGTAATTGTAAAAAGTCCTCTCATCATTCAAATCTCAACTCTATGTTTTCCACTATATGCAGGTCTGGCATAAATGGGTGATAGGTACTTTGTATTAGCAGATTAGGGATCTCAACAGACAGCTTTGTCATCTGGAGGCATTGATTTCCAAAAACACCCCCAAGAAAATCATTATTGTATAGTTCAGAAAAATACATTAAGGTAACATGACGTAGTGGCATGGTATTATTTCGTATATTTTCTTTGGATATGTAACAATTCTTAAATTTTATCATCATCTCGTATCTGTGATTAAAATCATATTGATGTTTTTGACAGTAACAAGAAGTTTCTTATTTTCAGTCTTAACATTTCTCCTCCTTCCGGTCCTTTAAATTTTAGAAAAATTTTACAATACGTTGCAGTTTTGTTCAGTAATAATAACCAAAAATAGAAGAAAGCTCTCCCAGTATTATTCTAAACCTATAAATTGTGATGACTGAAATTTTCAGTTTTTTTACCTCCAAACAAAGTATGCTTAAAGGACATTGAAACAATTCTGCTGACGTGTGCGGTGTGATATTTAGGCCCATTTATTAATTTGTATTTTGCATGAGGGAATTTAGTAACTAGCTGTGAAATATAACTGCATTGAGATGTTACATTTGTTAGGAACAGGCAGTCTCTCTACAGCTATTTATAGAGTGCATAATTCTAATAATCTCATTTGCCTCTACCTCAGCACAGAGAACCCTTATGTCTTTTAGAAGGAGAAGGTTATTCAGATTCCATTTTTGTGAATTTGGACCTTTATGTTTCTGTGTTCTGGGTCAGCTGGACACATCCTTGCAGGCTGGCAGGACCCAGCGTGCAGATACCCTCGGCTGATCATCAGAATTGGGTGAAAAGCACCACCAGAACCTCACATCTCACCAGCCAAGGTCACCTCACCACGGCTCAAAGGGTGGGGAACAGCTGGTGAATGCAGCACGCAGTGAGAACGGTGCCATGACACCCTCATTTCCTACAGGCATGAAGGGCTTTCTGCACCCCATTTAACTGTCGTTCTACCAAATTTCGGGTACTGGAAGCAGATTAGTGATCACAAATGCTTCAATACTTTTCTATCTACTCGACAGCATTATGGCACTCCTTGTTTCTACGGCACAGGTGAGGAAAAAATACTATTTCACCTCAGAGAAACAGTCTAAATTTACTACCCAAACATTACAGAAAATGTTCAAAGCCATTTTACAGGACAGTTGATGAACACTTTATTTCTAGCAGCAGTTTTATTTCTTTGCAGATTTGAGCACATGGCTGATCTCTAAAGCTTAGCTCTTCTAAGAGAATTTAGGACACTTTCAGCCACCTAAGTAGGAATTAAAGAATAAAAGTCTACTAATTCATAAACATACATTTAGTGTAAAATCCAGGTAAGATCAGCTCATCTCTGCTGTTTCTTTGCTAAGCCTACTCTCATATTTTTTACATCCTATTCTTTTTAGTCTCTCCTCCAACCAAAGGTCTTTCCATAGCCATAACTGCTTCTGCCTCCACGACTAGACTGTCTGATAAACAGATTGTACCTACTCTTGTTTCAGCTCTCTCTTTGATGATCTGTATAAGTAGCTCAGCAGCAAAACTATTTCTAGCCATAAATGTGTATAAGCCCCCATCATTTGTCATGCCTTCTTGGCACTTCAATAGTTGACATTAAAAGAAAAAAATCACAAAGCCCAGACAACCTAAATTGAATTTATAATCTACCTGGGTAGGATTGTCAGAAGCACAGTGCTACAGTTTGAAAAGAATACAGCAGGAGTTACTATATTGGCTAACACACCTCAGAAAAAAGAAAAAATCAAAATAAAATCATCGAATCTAAATGGGTGAGGTTCTAAGAAATGAAATGAAAGAGCCACCAGAGCTGGTTCAAACATTATTTACACATTTGCCGTTTTTCCTGAGATGCATTGTTTCAAAGCCCATTTCTCACATGGTGCTCTAAATTGTAAATACGACATTTGCCAGTCACTGACTTTTTATTCTATTTTAAAGCTATTTAATTACACCAAGAATGTGTTTTCGTGACTCAGGACAGACATCTACAGGGCTCTATTCATGTAGAACAGAGGAGACTATTTCATTTGAAAGGAACCTAAAATGATCACCCAGTCCAGATGAATACATGATTATGAATTGTAATCTATAAACACCAACATCTCCACAAATGCTGTTTAAAAAGGGGATTAATTTGGTCTTAGTTGAGATGGCAACAGATGAATTAAAATAATGGATAAAACCTTCTGTACCAGAACAAATTGGTTGGTCACTCCTGAAAATGTTAAGCATGAGTTTGCATAACAAGCGCTGGAGAGGAGTTTTCCTGTGAAAGGACATGATCTTGAGTATCACCTGGAAAGTTTTTTGAACAAATTGTATCCACAATGTTTTTGATTAAATTTTAACCCTGTTTTCACTGATCTGTGCAAGTGCTGTTTCAGAGCAATGTTAAAAGGCAGTAAGTAGCACAGGGGCTGAACTACAGGAGCTCTCTACAAGCTTTCCATTTAAAAACTCACAGAAGCAGTGAAAATAATTGCCAAGTTCAGCAGAGAGGGGTCGCAGCTTTGTCCTCACATTCCCACACAACTGCTCGGGACAAATGGAAGGTGATAGAGGAAGTATATAAATAAACACTTCCAGATTTTTATCATTCCTTTCAGCTCTATCCAGAAAACATGGCAATGTTTTGGAAGAAGTTTCCAGATGCTGAAAGACAAAGTGGACTCTAATAAAATATTATACCAGTTGAATTTAGATCTCTTATGGCTACTTGCAGTGAGAAAAGAACTAATTTAATATCTAGACCTTAAACACAAAGTCATTGATAATACTTCCAAGTTTTAATGCATGTTTATCAAAATTTAAGCTTACTAATTATACAGGGATTTGAAAGGCACTTTCAGGCTGTAGCTGGAAATCCCATTAAACCAGAATGCAAAGCTACGCTTATATTTAAAGACCAAATATGCATCTAGAAGTTATCTGGATTCTTTCTTTACTTTTGGATTTCAAATAAACCATTTGGTAAATGCTGGACATTTATAAAGAAAAATAAAATCTACTGCATAGTTTTAGGATAAATCATAGCTCTCCATGTTCTGTCATTTCATACCTAAGGATTAATTTTACACCCAGAGTAATCCTGGCAAATCTCATGTTTTTATCATTGCTAGCTGCAATTTGGTAACATTACAGAATGTTATTCAGTGGAAACTCTGTTGGGGCAGAATCATAGAATAGATTGGGTTGGAAGGGATCATTAAAGATCATCTAGTCCAACAACCCTGCAATGAACAGGGACATCTTCAGCTAGATCAGGATGCTCAGCTCTGTCAGATCAGCTGCCAAATTATATCAGCATGTCATCAAAATATTATCTTTACATTTTACTGCATATCTTAAGCTGGCTTATGAAATCTGAATTAGGCTTGGGATCATGGACTGCTCAAGGACTGATATCTTGAACCCCATTTGCACAACTAACTCTGAGATTTCACCATCACAATCCTCATAATTCTATAGGAACACTTTCAAAAACTGATTTTTTTTTTAAAGTCTTATATATACAGAAATAGCAGGGGAATCTGGAATGAAATGTGTTCTTCAGTGATGAGTTCTTTTCCTCTTAGGGAAAAGGACTTCAGGAAGACTTTCTGGGAGGCCTCCCAGCTGAGAGATGTCTGGTGGAGAGATGCACGGCTTGCAAAGCACAGCTGGAGCAGAGGCGTGAGCACAGGAACACGTCACCGCAAAGTTAGCTAAGGCAGCCACGCTTGCCCGTGGTAAATGTAAAGCAGCAGTGCTTCACAAGTGGGTTTTATGCCAAAGCGAGGTTTTCCAAGGGGATATGATCAGAACCAAGTGAAAACTCACGGCCTGATCCAGTGCAGAAGCTGAGCTGGGAGATGTGCACTCGTGCCACTGCTCCTGATCTGATGGGCTCAAGGGCTGTGCAATTGTGTTCACTCAAGCTTTAAGCATCTGAGACATTTTTACTTCATGTAAACGATGCCATTCTCCACCACGTTTTTTTTTTTTTTTTTAAATAAAATCCTCCCAAAAGCTGGCTGTGATTGAATTCATGAGTGCCCCCAGGCAAAGAAGTCACTTTAGAGCTCCAGAGGTACTTATCAAAATTGTCGGTATTAAGGTTCTGTCCAAGGCATAACCATTTTCTTGGGGAAAACAGTCTATCTGAATATTCAGCTGATTTTATTAAATCACTTCTTTGAGGCCATGCTTAGATCCTTTGGGGTGTTTGATTTTCATGAACATTTGAGTGACTAACTTATTGCCATGCACATTTGTGCAAAGTTAATTTCAAAGTACTATGCACCGGTATTTGCAAAAGGAGAGTAAAATCCACACACAAAAGTGTTTGTGCTGGAAGGGCTCACTGCTGTGGGACTTATCTGATTTACCACAAAATCCCAACCTCCAGCAGTCAATACCTACCTACATATTCGTGAACTCTGCAATTCAAAATTATTTCAAAAACTTGGTTATTTAAACCATTAATATCTGTTTAAAAAAAAATCTGCTCATAAAAGCAACCAAAAAAAAAGAGACTTAAGATTTTATAGTGAATATATGAACTACTTAACTCCACCAAAATTCAGCTATAATTTCAGTAGATCCAGCATTCATGGAGAATCATGTTTTTAGAAGTCTATTGAACAGGGTTTTTTCCTGTTTCCTTTTTGCGTGGGAACAATATAAATCCAGTGTTAGCTCCAGTGCTGCTTTGCACACACTCCATCCTCCCTTCCCTTCCATACCAGCCCCTTAAGACCAGATTAATCCTTCCCCTCCGGAAGAGTGAAATAACAGGTGATAGCTATGGAAAATACACCCTTATTTGATTTATTGAGTGAATCACTTCTTCCCTGGGTCATTAAACTTCTCAGTAAGAAAATTCACATTCATATACATTTTTCTCCATTTTCAAGTAGACATTCCAGTTGTGTTGCTCATCTACTTACAAGATAAAGGATCAATTAAAGCATTAATCTATGCAATCATTTTCTAAGGGAAGCAGTGATGGTTTTATACAAAATTCACAATACAATGCTGTAATCACATTTTGAAGACCCTCTCATAAAATCACATTGAGCTGAGGAAGAAATAGCGCCTCAATACTTATCCTTCTAGGACTTTTACTATTATTTTCTGAGTTACTAAACAAGATTGGGAACAGGTCCTTGCTGATATCTTCACTTCAGAAATATATTTGGATTTCAGCAGCTGTGGATATTGTCAGAAAATGTGCAAAGTAAAAATAAAAAAAAAAAATAGTTCAAGAGCTCAAAACAAGGTTTATTCAGGCTTCATGTTCCCACATGAAGATGCTTTTGTTTTACTTATCACTGCATGATTTGTAGGAAACTAAGAAAACCACATATTAAGTTCTGCTTCCTCGCTTTTCCATGATCAGTGGAAAAGATGAGTTTATTTTTACTTTATAAAAAGGTAATGAAATAGTCATGGAAGAAATGAACTTGGGTTCGCTGTTTGGAATGGAATCATCACACCAGATATTAAAGATATGAACACTCATAGCTCATGTGCGAGGCCACGTTGCTGTTTTCACACTAAAATCAAAGGCTGGAAAAGTTCGGGGAAGAACCAGGCTCTTCTCTCTTTAAAATCTGCATGGAAAGGAATGGCAGGGAGATCCTGGTATTTGGCTTTTCCTGAGTCAGGGAGGCATATAAAATAGAGAATGTGAAAGTAACCTGGACAGCTCGTTAGGAGAACGCCTCCAGCACTCCTGTGCTGCTCTGCCTCTGTAAAACCCTGCACTCATGCACAGCAAGTGCCTCAGAAAGCAGCATGTCAGAGGGATTATTGGGTAGGCAGAAACCTCGCCTGGGGAGAATTGTACCCTTTTTTATCCTTTTTTAGAGTGTTATGTGCAGGGCTCACAAAAAAAAAAACAAAAAAACCCACAACCAAAAAAACCGCAGACCTGAAGAAAGGAGAGATGCTAACCTGCAAAAATGTGAAAGAAAATAAAAGGTGCTCTGGGAGCCAGCGCAAAACACAGAAGGAGAGGAAGATTTCTTATTCAGATCCACGAACATGGCCACGTTTCACTTCCCTCACACAAAACTATTCCACTTCTTTCTGTTCTCCTGCGTAACACAAACCTGTTCCACGTCTCAGTGTGCTCCTGGGAATCTGGGAATGGTCCCTCCAGGAGCTTGTAAGGGACGTTATGGCTTTTCTGACATTCACACTTCCCTGCTTTGGGGTCTCACGTCGCAGTTACCAGATCTTTAGTCAAGGACTGGAGGCTGCCAGCCAGAGTTAGTTGGTACCACTCCACCCAGCCAGGTCGCCTTGGATCACTAACAAATATTTAATTTGCAGCCTAGCACACACATCAGTGCAAAGCCAAAGAGTGGCACATAAAATTCTTCTCCCAGGTTCAAATTTTACATCTGATTTTTGCACTTGAACACAATTTATGAAGAGTTATCAAATTGTGAAATTTTAAGAACAAGCTACATTATATTTCAGATCAAAAACCAAATACATTCAGGAGAAGGACCAATTTCCAGATTGCTCTTTTGCAGATACTAATTTTCTTATGATTGAAATCTGACTGGCTCAGTGTGTGTTTGCCCACAGGAAAGCATCTGTGATACACCCAGGGTGTTACTTATGGGAACTTCCAGCTCCAGTTAAGGTCAAACCCTTTGTCATTACAGCAGTAGATGGGGAACGGGAGTTGGAGGAAGAGAGATAATTAGCTTTTCTTCCCTATTATTTTGTCCTTCAAATTTGCATCTTTTTCCTTCTTGACTCTCTCTCCCCTTCATCTCTTCCTGTGAGCTCTCCTGACACACAGGGAGACGTTCCAGGACTGAAAATGTTCACACTGGGGTCATGTCCTTCCCTTTTCACCGTTATCATCATTTTTAATAGTTACTCACAATGTTTAAACAGTATTTCCTGTAAATATAAATTGATCATATTTTTGCTTTGGGGAGAAAAAAAAAAAAGGTGTTTGAATTGAAACTAAGGCTTTGAAATCCAAAATTCACCAAAACATAGAAGAATAGAAATTGATTAAGATACATTTTCTCCTGTCATATACAAAATTATCTATCTTTTGGCTGATTCTTTATCTTTGCCATAAAGAGGAGCTGCCCTGAACCATTCATTTTGACCTCACAGGCTTATAATAAATTGCTGTTGTCTGTACAGTTACACAAATGCAAATTGGAGGTAAAAGTTATCTTTCAGCCAAGTCTGCTCCAAAAAGTGGAGTTCAATGTCCCCTCTCCATTCTGGGAGTCCATTTAGATACTGAAAGAGCTGAGAAAAGGAAGCAGCCATGGGGGTAGATTTAAATTGCAAGGTAAACAAAACTCATCCTCCTCACACACAGATGTCCAAACATAACAATAACAAAAATGGCTTTAAGCTAAAAATGATATACAAAGAATTTAAGCCTTCAAGCTACAGATTTTCCTGCCAGTTGCCGTAACCACCAATGAATTTGGATTTCTCGTGACCCTTCCAGGGAAGGCCTGGGTCAGAGTCTGGAGGAGAAGAGAGAAAGCTGCCTGGTGAGAATCCGGGGCAGTGGATGTCGTGCAAAGCTACAGTTGATATCTATTGACTTATTGGTGTTCGGAAGCTTTGCAAAGATTAGGCCATACCTGGCCTTTGAGCCTCTGGCAGCATCAATGGATGTTCTGCAAAGATTCCTGCCTTCAGCCTTGTCATCCTTTATCTTAGTAAACATCAAAATCTGAGCACAAAAGACAGAAAATGAGCTATTGATTTTCCAGTATTGTCTTAACCTGCAGCTTAATTGAAGGTCAGGATATGTATTGCTGTCAAAGGCAGACTTTTGCTATTCATGGAGGGTGTCTGGCACAAAACTGTCCCCGAGAGGCAGAGCACAGATATATTTTGGGCAATCCACCAAAGGGGAATATGAAACCCAACACTTTCAAGCATTCCCTAAGGAAAACTGAGGCATGGAAAAGACAAACTGCAAAGTAATTGAATTAGATGTGGAAAGCTTTACAGAAAGGAAGGGGGAAGAGGGAGTGGGAGAGAGAGAGGACAGAAAGAGAGGGAGAAAAAAGAGATGAATGTGAGTTTGTCATTATAAGATGACAAATAAATTGTCTCTTTAGAGAAAGTAGGAGACTGCAAAATCCCCCTCTGTGTTCTCTTTCTCATTGAGTGATGTAAAACTGTAAATTCTCCTTTTCCTAACACTGTAAGATGGCAGCTTTTGTAAAGAAAAGTACTTGGTTTTATCAGAAGACATATGTAGAATGACAGTAAAACAGAAGTTGTCAGATAATAGATAGGGAAGAAAATCCACATCTTTCTCTTTTTTTTCTGTTAGTGCTTTGGCTTTGCTATCCTTCACCATCCTCCTCTTGTGAAGTATCAGATTTTGACATTTTATATCTGTCATCCAAGGAGGTTGTTAAGATTATTTCTCAAAAAAAAATAAAGAAAAGAAAAAGAAAACAAACAAGAGTAGATACTTCTATTTTTAAGATATTCCAAATCACTTATGAAGCTTGCACTTTTCTCTGTCATTATTCTAAATGTTTCTCTCCTCTACATTAAATGAATTAATTTTATCCTATATATGTCAATCAACATCATCATACTCCTCCCATTTCCACTCTGGTGACTGAAACCTGGAGAGAAGAGCAAAGGAAAAAGCTTTATATTTATTTCTCTTGATACTGCAGGGAAGTGCCTCAGATGGTGACAGTCAGCCTAAACTGTTTTGGTAAAATCAGACAGTCCAATAAACCCCCTTCATTTCTGTCAGGATAAGACTTTGAGGCTGTTGTGGGAGGACTTGCATGATCACCAGGGTACTGACCAAAACCAACCTTAAATCATTCACATTTAACTGCCAAGATGTGAGACAGCAGAAGGATACCTGGCCTTGCTGCATCTTTTAAACATGAATTTCCTGGTGGTGGGTGAAGCAACTGTATTTATTTAACTGTTATTTGCTACAGAATAAACATGGCGAGAGCATATAGTGCTGGAACTGTTCATATTTGAACATCCAGACCTTCTGTGTTAGGGTTTAGAAAGATTAGGTTTACTTTCATTCATTTATTTTAACTTAATTGCAGCCACTGAGTAAACAGCTCAAAAATCTCAGTGGTCCAGACCTGTTCCCTGGGGAAACTCAGTGTTCAAGCCCTGGAAGGACAAAAGGATATTAAAGTGCTAAATGTCTTCAGACATCAGAGCTCTATGGCCACACAGGCACAACACAGAAGGCAGATGTTTAATTCAGCAAGGAGGAATTTGTTTTTCGTATCATGATTTTATTTTTCATTTGACCTCCAACCAGCTTTGGACCTTTCCTGGCTCAGCTCTTTGAATAAAGATGGAATGGAGGGCACCCTTCTTCTCTCACAGTGGGGTTGGCATATTGAGTTTGCCATTGCAAAGATTCTGATTCTGAACCCTTGCTATCATTTACGGTGGCTACCATATGGTTTTGAATGCCAGTTAAATCTGTTTGTTACTGAAAATAAATAAATAAATAAATAAATAAATAAATAAATAAATATACTGGCTATGGCATTCTGGCCTGTTTCTTTATGCCTTGTCATCCCAGAGAAGGGAAATGTTTCTCTTAATTTTAGTTTAGTTTACTTTTAATTGAGTGTATTACCGTGCTTCCTAAATGATTGTCTCTTGCCTTAATTATTCCTGCAGCTATGAGGGGTGCAAGTCATACCCTGGGGCAAACCACAACCACCTTATTTAGGCAAAATTAGCCAATGCTACAGAAACAAAGTGAACTGAGAACAAAATCCTTCCTAAACGTCTTCAGAGCTAAAGAAACATGAAGTCCTACATGATGCTGTCAAATTGTAGCAATTCCCTTCACAGCAGGAATTCAATACAAACATAAATAGAATACTTCATCTCATGGTATCCTCAGAATGGAATATTCATTCTTCTAGGATTTCTTATAGCTTCTTTGGAACACACATTTTTTACCCCTCTGGTCCAAATTGTGAGTTGTGATTACTGCAGCCAGCAGTCCAAATTGGCACTGTGGTGAGGGCTTAACTGCCCATCCTTCTGTCTGTATTTACAACACCCCGCCACCTGCACATTCTGGATCTGCTGCACTGGGTACTGCACCACAGTGAGATGCTTTTTGGAGGCTTCTCCCACACGTGAGGTTGCCTGGATTTTCTCTCCAGGCCCACAACCCTTTGCAGTCGTTTGTGACAGTAGGATTAACCCGTAGCATGTGTTTTCTGAATTACCACAATTACCAGTATTTCCTACTGTCCAGCAAGCCCTTTTGCCTCCTCTTTTATCACAATAGGCAAACTAAGGAGACAATGGCCACGCCTCAAGTCACACGTACTGATTTTGAATTCAGGATAACTAATTCTGATATTTATAAGCAACACTGAAGAACACAGAAAACTGAACCAGACAACAAAAGTGAGAAGCTTAAAAATATCAAAACAGATTTATCTTTTCAAGTGAAACGCAGCTGAGATAAAGAAAGCAAGCTGTTCTCCAAGAGGTGGATTTTAACAAACGAATATACACATTCTATAGCAAGGCTCGAACTCAGAGTTATAAAATGACAACCACACCAGAGTGCAAAGAGGAGCTACAGAATATGATTTAATGCAGAACCAAAAGCACTAACTCGAAATTTTTTTTTTGTCCTTCCAAAGCTTATGAAATCATTCAGCTCCAGCATTATAAAAACTGTGCTGAAATGCCTTACCTTCACAGTGGGAGTCTGCTTTTTTTCTTTTTAATTACTAGGAAGCTGGAAAAGACTTGACTTCCCAAGAGAAAAAGGACTTGAAACTCAGCCAGCCATCTACAAGTGATCCTACAAAGACAGTACAAGCTGCATTTCTACACCATGATCAAAAGCCTAAAAGAAATGACTGGGAATGCACTGAGTTTAGAAGTTCCTACTTCTTCTTTGAGATACTGATACAAAAACCATAAATGCTCTATTTTGCCTCTAAATATCTCTGGAAAAAACAATGTAAAGTGTATCAATTTAAGCTAACAATCTCATATTTTATATCTAATTTTCTTTTTAGTTAATATTTTTAATTACATTTGTAATTTTTACTTTTACATCTTTTTTTTCTTTTTTTTGAAACTTTTTCAGGTTATACTCAGGATTTATTTATTCTGTGTCTCATCACCTCCCCTTGGTTTTCCCTTTCTTACCTCCCAACTTCATACAACTTTGTATCCATCACATATTCTGAAGTTCAGGCTTTTTTCCTCCAGCTTTACAGAGTTCTTTTCTGCACCGTTGCCTTCAACATGGGCTTGGTTTTGCCTGGCTGCATTTATTAGGTGTGTTTTATAAACAGGTAAGCATGAGCACCTAGGAACACTGGATTTGAGAATGAAATGCCAGCCTGACAAATTTAGGGGGGCTTTTCTCAAATCCTGGCATTTTTGGGTTTGGCCACACTTAGAGTCTGGTCTCCCCAGCTGTACCTATAAGAGAGTCAGATAAGATAAATGGGGAATATGGTGAATGTGTGGTACCTCATACTCCTATTTTAGAATAATTTTTTAAGGTAAATAGTTGTAGGATTTTTTTAAAAAAATTGTTTCAACGTAAAAATAAAAATAAACCGTTCAGTATAGATAAGATAATGAAATACAAATATATGCTTTGTACTGTTTTATAAAGGGTAAGGTTTTTCTCAATAGCAAATAAATTACTGAAATGCTGCACAGAATAAAAGTAGTTCATTTCTCCCAACTGTAACAGCACTTGGAGTAGTGGGAGAGAGAAGGGGAGGATTTTATTTTTTCATTATTCATTTATTCAGACTCATTCCTTCAAACACTTGTTATAATTAATATCAAAAATGTTCCCATACAGGGATATACTTAACTCTGGCAGGTTTTGGTCCCTGGGTTTAGGGGATAAAACTTGGTGTCAATAGTTCTAAAGGGAAAAAAAATCTTTTTACTTTAAGAAGGGATAGTTGAGAGATCAGACAAAAATTTCATCTTAGCTCATCTGTGCAAAGCCTTGGACTTTTCGTCATCTGGAGGTGTTTTGGAGCAAGTTCAGCAGTAACTCCCTGTGAAATCTTCTCTGTCTGTCCCGCTAAGCTCCCAAAATCTCCTTTGCACAAACAGAACCAAAAATGCTTCAGTGTTGGTTCAGCAGATTGTCTCTGCTTTTAACTCCCCCGAGGGACCTGTGCGTGTTCGGGGTCTCCTCCCTCTCCTGCTCCTTCCGTTGAAGTCATGTGGACATCACCTATTTCCCTTTATTAACCAGGGGCGGTTCACTATTTCTAAACTAAGATCTCCACAGAGATTTTGGTGAAAAAGCCTCCTAAAGGCTTCGTAAACAAATGTAAAGACTATTCTTGGTCTCAAAGCAAGAGCTGGTATCGTAGCCAAAAACAACACAAAGTTTTGGATGAGTTTCAAATTTCCAAGAACCCCACATAAAACTCCTCGGATTTCAGAAACATACCTGTTTTGGGAAATCAAGGCACTGAATGTGAAAAAACAGTTGTATCTATTCAACAGTATATTTTCATATCTGGCTTATTTCTCAGCTTTTCTTTTCTCACAGACTGTGTCCCTTCTGAAAAACCTTCTCAGCCTGCTTCGCTTGATTGCTGAAGTTGCCTTTTCACTTAACTAAGAGTTGGAGGGTCTTTGATTTTTTTAGTTTGGTTTGTTTTGGGGGGTTATTATGGTTATGTTTTATGTTTTTATCACGACTGTAGCACTTTAAATACAGCCGCAGACAAAACTTACATAGAGACTCCTCACAACTGAATATATTAAGTTAAAAACTCAAATTATGTTTAAATTGCTCAGTGTTTTTCTGTGAATTATATTAATTTCTCCAGTGTTCGTTATTTAATTTCAAGTGGTTTCAGTCCTCCACAGTCCATCTTAAATAAATAAATAAGAAGATAAAACAATATTCTTTGAGGCAATGCAATAACAGAAGGAGATGCTTTCATTCCTTCAGCCTGTGCTGTATCCTGATTGCTGATTTTCTCATTTTGCTGTACAGGCATTACAAAGTGATCATCATCAACACTCCCTTTCTGCCTGGGGGTTGATTTTTCATTAATAAAGCATAAACAGAACTCCAACCTGTTGAAAGTCAGCTTTTCTGTCAGTTTGCTAGAGATTTACTTGGTTCATACCAAAAAAAAAAAATATTTTTGAGAAAGCCAAATTGAGCTACACGTAGGTGGATTTTTCTGGTTAACTGTTCCACCCTGACCTTTCTAGATGTTATCCCACGTGATACCCAAAATACTTTTAAAAGACATGATCAAGCCCACCTCTTACACACAATATTGGCTGGAGAAAATCTCATCACTGCACTTCACAGAGATTTTCTGATCTGGAATGGTTTTAATGCCAGCTGTGAGGTATTGGCAACTTTGGGGCTGAGCACTTGGGAGTATAGAGAAGGAACGAAGCTAAAATTGATGGTTAGAGGTCAACACTTTTCTATGACTTGACATTCACACTGCACTGAAATGCCAATTTTACCTTGCTCCTGCACAGTTTATTACAACCTTTTTGCACTGTCAAAAACTTTCTGAAATTCCTGGCTGTGGTCCTCACAGCTGCACCTTAACCCCGGCCCAGCGCGTCAGGAAAGCATATCACCCGCATTACTGGCACTGGTCTGACATTCAGCTCTGGAAGAACAGTAATCCTTTCACAATTTAGAGTTTATCTAAGGAATGGGGAAAGAAAACCCCTTAAACTGATAAAAAATCCCCACAAATAAGCCAAAACAAACCAAAAAAAGGAAAGAACTGTGTAATTCCAAGTTGATATTGTCTGTGTTCAATGTTCAGGGTAGGTAATTGTCCAGCACACGACCTCATATCTCTGTGACTACAATTACAGATAAAGACCCTGTATAAGAAGGCATTCAATGTAGAGTTCACAGGATAGCTCTATTTTCAGTGTTGACCTACCTATAAAATGTGATACTATATGCTTACCACACCTATTATTTAACACGTTATAAAATGTTTTGAGAAGTGCAAATAGAATGCCTAAGATGAGGTCTCTCTGTTTTGCAGTTATCAGGCAAATTCTGAAGCCTATTTTCCTTTTCTGAGGTGGGGGAAGCTTTTTATGTAATCTTTGACTTTCATTGAGGGCAAACCAAAAATGGAAATAATATTTTCCCAGGTGCACGAATCACAGCTATCTGCAGCTATGAAACTTTGTGACAGTGCTGGTGATTTAAAGCACACGGAATCTATTGACACTCTTCAGGCTCTTGGCAGGCACGAGGCTTTCCTGAGCTCACACACAACTCTACAACTCTCTTTGAAGCAAAAGCCCTCCCTAAAGTCTGATGGATCCCTGCCCAGGCTGCTCCCTTGGCTGATTCTCTGGAAGAGAAAGTGGAGGAGGGAAAGCACATCTGTGTTTTTTCTTGGACAATATAGCCCTGGTCTCAGGGTTTATTCACATCTCTCTATTACCTGTAAAGAGGCAAGAAAAAATACATCTGGTTTTACGTGTATTACCTGGTCTGCAGCGACAGAGAAGACTTTGGTAGCTCATGCGTGACCCTGTCCTGGAGCTGTTCTGCACTTTGATCTCTGACACCCCTTGCTTGCCCTCTGACCCATTCAAATCCCACCCTCACCTCCAATTTTCCCTTTCACAATCTCCCTTGAGGCTCCTTAACAGCTCAGAGTATCAAAATTACTGAGGAAAGAAATCTATTCTCCAGAAACCAGCTGCTATTTCCTCCTCCTCCAACGCTGCTCAGTTCTCCACACAGGGAGGTGGGAAAACAAAATTAATTCTAATGCATAACAGCACATCCACTGCCTACAGTTGCAAGTCTGCCCGTATCTGAAGCAGCATCACTCTCCCATCAAGCACAAGGAAGAGATCCAGGGAGAGATAGCTCTTAAGTATGTTCTCAAGCCATCTGTGAACATTTTAAAGTGCATTCCAAAGCACACTGGAGACTGTGGCATCATTTGGAGTGGAAGAGAGATACACAGCACATGCTGGATCCAAACCCAGGCCTTCTGCAGGGAGGTTGGTACCAACCCACACAGTTCTTTTGGACATTATTTTACATTTCCAGAGCTGTGGCCAGTGACTATGAAGGAATGGTTTGGGTTGGAAGGGACCTGGGAGGTCATGCAGTCCCAACCCCCTGCCACGGACAGGGAACCTTCCCCTAGACCAGGCTGCTCAAAGACCATCAGCCTGAGTAACTCCATGCTCACAGATGATTATTTTGCTTCATTAATAGCCTCCTGGAGGAAGACAAATCTTTTTTGGGCTTTCTTGGAAGCAAAGCCAGAAGAGTCCACACTGATGCTGAAGCTGTCTGCTCTCCATGTTCTGCTTACAGAAATAATGCATTTGGAGTCAAAGAAAAAACCTCAAATATATTACTGAACATGCTGCTAAGACTAGAAACTTCTGTCTGAATGAATTGCTTTCTTTTAGAAACTATGCCAAATTGATTTCTTTAAATAAAGGTTTATTTTAAAGGAGGTCTTGTTATGTTCATTGAGAGTAAACTCTTTTGGTAACAGCCTGTCTTTTGCAGTTAATTGCTGCTTGTCTCCTTGGATATCATCATTTGCATAATTGTGATTCTTTTCAATAAAAAGGGATTATATAATCTTGGAGAAGCAAACATCATAAAATTTAAATTTACATGAAATTAAAGGAATAAGTGTTCCATGGTAACAGTGCTATTAACTTGCACCAAAGAATAAAGTCTTTAATATTATAAAGTCAACGTATTTACAGAAAATCACTTAGACTGTGCTGCCTCTCAAATGTCATGCAAAATTAAAACATCAGACCATACTTTGAAGCAACATTACTGAAATAAATATTAATGCCAATTTTAAATGTTTGTAATAAGGACACAAGGTGCTCCCGAGGCCAGTTTTGTCTTTCTGGAATGGAAAATTTGTAACCCTTGAAAGTGAAAAGAAGCAGTTGGATTGCAATTTTATAAATAGGAGTAAATTCTGAAGTACATGTCATAGTAAGTTTTTCGTGCTTTCCACCAGACACATTTGCCTAACACATGGTTGCACAAAAGAACTGTAACGAGTGAGACTCTGAGGTTACAGCAGAGTTTTTCCTGCCAGGGTAACCAGACCATTTATTCTTTCCTTTTTTATGTATGGATTAATTAATTGTGTTTGTTCTTATTGCCACTAAAGTTTGAATTTGCCAAGAGCCTGTGGCAGGCTAATCTAATTAAGAAAGTGCTTTATAAGCTGAGGAACAAAACCAAATCGGTTCAAAGGTCTGACACTGACGAGTTACCAGCTTGGATTCTCTAACATTGTCAGAGTATTCTTAGTTCTTTTGCAGTACACTGTAGCACATTTAACGCTCTAAGAATTTAATTAGGCCAAACTCTGGCTTAAAAACAGAAAAACAACTGCTCACACCTCCTTTTCCACCTTGCACCATCCAAATTCCCACAAAGTTTCTACTTTCTGCCAAGTCAGATATGGATTCTGGTACTTAAGAGGGTTTATTTCCTTCAAATCCCAAAGACACCCTGGACTGTCATTTATATCTACAAGCTTAAACCAGTCAGTGTGGGAACAGAGCTATGGAGCACAGCACTCGGCAGGACCTAGAAAAAATAAGCTATCAGTTGTTGAAGTAAGATGATGGAGACACAAGACATAATACATATTAAAAAAAAACCCAAACATTTTGAGAATGAAGCACCTGCAACTTCTTCGAAGGTCATAAAATTCACTGCTCCAGCTTGGTAACAATACTCTCCCCTTAACCTGTTTATAGTTTTAAAGGCCTGACAGAAAAATCAACAAGCTAAGCAATGGAGATGTGATCGTGGTCCGAGGGTGAATGAAGTGCAGCCCGTTGCCTCAGCACACGCAGCTCTTCAGCCTGGCACAGCGAGCAGCAGGAGCTCTCCCCAGATACAACTCTTGGCCACGTACCAAGCAGCCCTTGCCTTCTGGAATATTTTCTTAGCTGAAGACTGTTCAGCAAGAGAGATAAAATGGCAGAGCCTGTGGGGCCCACCCTCAGGGCTGTATTTTAGTTGGTTCCCCAAATGACAAATCCTTTTAACCCAGCAGATGAGAACATCCCTGCCTACCCTTCTCTGCCACGTCTGCTGGGAGGGTTTGGGAATCCATGGATTGATGTTCACAACAAAGTAAACAATTCTGTCACAATTCAGTGTACACACTGAAAAAAGATATCCAGAACAATAAAAATAACTGTATTTATTTTAGGCATGGATCTTGGCTGACATAGCTGGCTGGGAATACAGACAATGCAGAAAATCAGCCCTCATGTGCTTTGTATTTGCCTTTCTCTTTGCAGCCAAATATGCTAAACGTTCATGCACAAAAATAAGCATTGAAGCAATTAAATACTGGGTGGGGAGATGTTTTAATCATTCATTCAGGACAAAAAAAAATTCTGGTTCCACAATAAAAAACACTGTAAGACTTCCTGTGCAAAGAAACACCTTTGCAAAGTGGAATGACACAAACACAAATAAGCAGAAATTCCATAAGTGTCCTATCTTCAGTTAGGGATGACATCTGGTATATAAACACAATAAAGTAATTTCTGAGACACAAAGTCATATTTGACAAAGCCAAATAAGGACAAGGAAATAACAGACATTCACACCTTGAGATAAGAAGATACTTACAAGTTTGGAAGACTGATTTCAGATAAAAAGCAACAAATTTATGTTATTCATTGCATTGTATTGGACCCCTGGATGCCAAGCACATTTATGAAGTAATATTATGCAATGTGTTGAAAGTGCTGGATGAAAGTTAATGGCCATGGACATCTATTCTGCAACTGTCCAACACAGCCTTGCAACCTCTGCTTTTGTGCAGAAACGTGGTAATACAGGAGATTCTGTAAAAACTTACCTGCCATAAGATAGAAAATATATATATATCCTGTAGCTTTAGAAATAAAACGTGGCGGACAATTTCTGGATTAATTTACTGGCTGCAAAATTACTCTATTAAAAATAAATTGCTTCATTTTTAAAAGTCTTGGAACGTTGTAAATGCTATCAGTAAAATGGTGTTTGTTTGTTTTTGTTTTCTTTGTAACTAGAGAAGGAAACAACCCCCATCATTGCAAACTGAAGTGTTTTGCCTAACTTAATCTGGAGGGTGGCAGAGGGAGAACAAATAAGTGAACAAAACTCCCAGCCAGGTGACCAACAAAGCAACAAATACACATGCTCTGGTGAAGTACAACTTCATCTCATCATCTCTGTGGTAACCTGGTACAATCTGTGGCAGAGCTGGAAACGATGCGAGAGCGTCTGCTCCGCTCCCAGAAGGGAAAGGACCAGAAATGGAATAATTTCTCCTAGAAGTGAAAGGACAGTAAGTACTGAGCTGAAGTTACACCTACACACGCAATTGTGCACAACCCGCTGTGCTCAAGGCTGTGCCTTGCTACGAGACGTGAGAGCAGAGCTAACATTTGGGATTAGTACCCAGGATGGGACAATCGTGACAAAGCCACCGGTGCCAGAACTCGCTGAGAGCCCAGGTGCTCCAGTCTTGTCTAGATTTTCCCTAGCAGACAGTTCTTCTGGATAGACTGTCTTGCTTTTGAGTACAGATGGCCGAAATTAAAATAGTTATGACAGTTCATTAAGGTTTTGGGGGCGGCTGCTTTCAGTCTGTCCTTTCTGCCTGGGCTCGGTGTGTCCTGTGCCAAGCAGGGATCTGTTCCTCACTAACCCCAGCAAACGCTTCCCGAGCGGTCACTGCCAGGATTTGCTGTGCCACTGCTCAGTTACCTCCCTCTGCAGGGCCTGCCTCAGACTGGGAGCTGCAGCACAGGAGCAGCCAGTGAAAGCCCCATAAACAGCTAGGATCTTCCAAAGTTTTGTGTCAAAGCCCTGACGTGAAACAGCTCCAGCAGCTGGTACTGCACTGCTGTGTGATACTGCACTGCAGCGTGATACTGCACTGCAGCGTGATACTGCACTGCAGCGTGATACTGCACTGCAGCGTGATACTGCACTGCAGCGTGATACTGCACTGCAGCGTGATACTGCACTGCAGCGTGATACTGCACTGCAGCGTGATACTGCACTGCAGCGTGATACTGCACTGCAGCGTGATACTGCACTGCAGCGTGATACTGCACTGCAGCGTGATACTGCACTGCAGCGTGATACTGCACTGCAGCGTGATACTGCACTGCAGCGTGATACTGCACTGCAGCGTGATACTGCACTGCAGCGTGATACTGCACTGCAGCGTGATACTGCACTGCAGCGTGATACTGCACTGCAGCGTGATACTGCACTGCAGCGTGATACTGCACTGCAGCGTGATACTGCACTGCAGCGTGATACTGCACTGCAGCGTGATACTGCACTGCAGCGTGATACTGCACTGCAGCGTGATACTGCACTGCAGCGTGATACTGCACTGCAGCGTGATACTGCACTGCAGCGTGATACTGCACTGCAGCGTGATACTGCACTGCAGCGTGATACTGCACTGCAGCGTGATACTGCACTGCGGCGTGATACTGCGCTGCAGCGTGATAATGCACTGCAGAGTGACACGGAGTGACACAGATGGAGATCACAGAATCATGGAGCAGGTTGGGTTGGAAGGGATCTTAAAGATCCTCTCCTTTCAAACCCCATGGCAGGGGCAGAGACACCTTCCACTAGCCCAGGTGGCTCCAAGCCCCATCCAACCTGGTCTTGGACACTTCCAGGGATCCAGGGGCAGGCACAGCTGCTCTGGGCACCCTGTGCCAGGGCCTCACTCCCTGACAGGGAAGGATTTCTTCTTAATATCTAATCTAAACCTATCCTCCTTCAGCTTAGAGCCATTCCCCCGTGCCCTGTCACCCAGGCCCTTGGCCAAAGCCCCTCTCCAGCTCTCTGCAGCCCCTTTGTTACTGAAATGGGGTCTAAGGAAGTTTTAACCTTAAAAGAACCGTCTTGCTTCTACTTCAAATAATTGTTTAGTGCATATTCAGCCCAAACTGGCCTCTGTGACCAATTACTGGCGGCAGTAACTAGAGTTAAAATGTGTGTCCCCATGCATTTCATGGATGGTATTATGCAACACACACCAGGATCAACTACCCACCAATCATGTTTTTCCTGGAAGAAGAGCTGTATCATCAGTATTCAAAATGTGCTGTGAGTGGGGAAACTGTAAATGTTTTGTTATGGCACCCTAAAGAACACACAGGCACTGGATAATGTTTCTTCCTTAAAAAAATCCCAACAACAACAAAAAAACCAGAACCAAACCAAACCCAAAACAAATCAAACAAACAAGCAAAAATAACACAAAGAAAAACCGAACCAAACCACAACCAGCAAAAAACCCATCAAAAAAATCCCCCAAAGCCTTGAAGACCAGAAACAGGGTAATTTTTCTAGAATTACAAACATTCCTGGCATATCACTACTCTTTAGTCCAGATTCACAAGCTTATGCAAAATATTAGCTGTACATTACACCCGATGTGTGATTTTAAGTCTGGATTAAATAGCTATTAAGAGATAAGGATCAATGCAGAGCGTTCAAATGCACAGCAAGCCCATTTTTACGCACAGGCACCACAGACTGCAAAGGAGCTCTGTCACCTTCACAGCTCCTCACAAGTTTAAACGTAAGTTATTGCTGCCACCAACAGGATGTTCCTCAGCATATTTTATCTTAATAGTTCTCCAAATCTGCCTTTCTGTACAAACACCTGTGTGCTTGTAAGGCTGATGTGATATGAAGCTCACAATCAGCACTGAAAAAGATGCAAAGCGATCAGTTCCATGTTTCCTATTAAATCTGGGAAGAGCATTCCATTTCCTCCTTGCAAGAGCAGCCTACAAAGAGGAGTATTGTCATAGGTTCTATTTGATTACTGTAAAAATAGATCCAGACAAAATCCCCACCCAAACAACCCCGAGGAAGTGAAGACAGGCTGTAAGATGGAGGAAGGGTTCAATCTGGTGAGTGCCACAGAGAGCAGCAATGACACAATCTGAATTTCCACAGGAGCAACAGAGCCTCTCCAGATACCACAACTGTGATACAACCATGGCAACTGAAAAGAAAGCAAAATTTGGGCTGAAAAACACTACTGGTGTTGACAAGTTCTTCCTATTGTTGTGTTTGGTCTGGCCCTGTTCAGCACACTTAAAATGAGACTGGAGTTGAGGAATTAAAGAGAAGGAACAGTGACATTTCGTGTGGTAGACAGAGAGATACTTCACCAGTGACACTGTCTAAGCTTGGGAGGAGGTGGTGCCAAGCAAAGCTGAAAAATAGCCAAAAAAAAAAAAAAAGAAAATTAAAAAAAAAGAATCATTACAGCTGCTGTGACACACTGATAAGTATCAGGCAGATGATAGCAAAATTATTGTCTGTAACAACAAAGCTTTGACAAGACTAGCAGATTTATAAACAAATCAATTCTAATCTGCTGAAAGGTCATCTCTCCATTAAGACTGAATAGGAATGAGATTAAATTACATGGTTGGCTACAGATATCTACAGCAGGGCACCAAACAGGAGGAAGGTTGCACAGAAATAATGCAGAGTGATACTCCATGGCTTTGCTCACGTGAGGCTGGCTCTCCATGGTCTGTGAGGCCAAGTCTGAGGTATATCTTTGAAATGCTTAAAATGGAAAATCTGACTAAAGAAATATTGCAGTGATAGTTAACTCTGTTCTTCCACAATAAATATTTCTTCCCTATAAATTAAGTCCAGCTGCTGAAACCTGCACAGGCAACATTCAGCTGTAGTGGATCACTCTATGCTGTTTTTCTTCCCTCTAAATTTTACCTGATAAAGATCTTTAATGAATTTCTGGTTTAGAAAAGGAGATAGATAACAAAATCTGGGAGCTGGAAACAGAAGCAAGGGATGTGTGCATTCAGCTGTACTGGAGAGGAGAGAACAGAAGCAGGGAAGGGACAGAACACTGCCTTTGCCATCAGTGTTCCCCAGAAAGGTTATGCCCCACCCAAAAGGATAAATTATGAACAGAATTTTTTGGAATTTTAAAAAATTTTTTTCTAATGTCTCCTTTAAACCTATCATTATCTACTTCAGCTTAATTAGCTTATACTGGCACCTATTGGTAGAAAATATAGTTTGCATCACCATTATCAGTTACTGCTTGTTCTTAATCAACAGCAGAAAATCTGTTTGTGGTAATTATTAGTTTGCACCCTTCTCTCTTCATCAATAGTATGTTTTTTATTGTTTTAGTTGTGTGATGGGACAGAAATCAATGACAAAATTAGACCTTGAATGAAAGAATAGTGTGCCTGAATCTTAGCCAGCCAACCACCACCTACAGCAAGTGTAGAGGAGGTAATTGATAATTACCCTTTGAATGGTACTTAACTAGAATAGCAATGCTAGAAAAAAAACCCTAAAACCAAATTAATAATTAATAAATAAAATAATATTTATGAACACTCTTCTCATATGGGTCCTGTGTGGAAACTGTTTTCTATTTTTTCTTTCCCCTGTTTGATTATTGATCTAATTATTCAGAAGGCTGAAAACTCAGTTCTTCAATAGCAATTTATTTAGTAGATCATATCAGGTAGCTGAAATAATTTCAAGGATATCTACAGCTGTTCTGAGTGCCCATTTCTCTGTACTGGAAGGATATCACCTCCAAATGTATGTCCTGATTTGGAGACTCTTTTTTCCCCTTAGGGGCTTAACAACATTTGAGATTATTAAAAATTATAGAAATTTAGAATCCTATTACTCTTCAGTTTTGCAGTAGCTGCTTCCTGCCATTCCCAGAAACATTTTTTTACCTCCTAGAATCCCAAATGTTGGCTGCCATAAAGGTCACTACTCAGTAATTCTGTTGTGAAGGTACAGGTTTCTTGTGCCATTTTACAGCTTCATCTGGAGCCTCTGGCTGCTGCTCCAGAGGAGTGCTGGTGTCCCATCCATCCTTACGCCTGCCAGCCCCACAAAGCTGTCTTTAATATAAAAAAATGGCTTTAGATTTCAATATTTAGGCAGCTGAATTCTACCCTTGATATCCAGAAGAGATTCACACAGTTACTTCTACTGTCAGTCCTACGAATTGCTATATGAATAACAAAATTGATGCTCCCCCTGAAGCTTCATGGAATGCATTTTGTAACTCTTATTCCTCCTTTCCTGTTGTCCATTCTTCAGGTGGATCGTTCAGCCCATCAAATGAATCAAATCAAATAGCTATCTTGTACATTACAGTAATTATTGTATTTGTATAATGAATTTAGCCAATTTTCAGATGTTGGTTGTATCCATTACACAGGAGCTGGGATAGAGATACCCAGCAAAGCCACCAAAAAAAAAAAAAAAAAACCAAAAAAAGTCTGAAATGCATGAAGTATTTTTATTGAGCAGCCCTGGCCAGTTGCAGCAATAAAATGAAGTGCAGGGAAGGAACACAGTGCCTACCAGACATTGTGACCATATCTTCTTTCACTTGGAGCTCTGTAAAGATGCCCTAAGCACACATCTTTATGGCACTGTGGTTGTGATTTCATTTCACATCATAAGCTGCTATCAACACAGCCTTGTCATTGCAATTTGTCACACACAGGAGCGTGAGTTTTCTCTATCTCACCGAAATTTTTATCTCACCAGTCACAATCGCACACTGCTAGTTTAAAGCGGGGCTCTCAGACATTATGAGAAGATGAAATCACAAAAGATAACATTAATAGACATTGCCACCACCATAGAGACAAACACGATGGCTTTTGTGGAGCTTATGAAATCAGAGCTAATAGGGTATAACAGCCATACACGTGTGCTCGAGTGGGAAGTGAGCAGCACTTACAGCACTCCTGAAATTTGCGTGAAACTCATCCCCTGCTGTTTGTGTGAAATATGAAATTTGTCTTTTGGGGGTTTTCTTGATAATAATTTTAATGTCTGCCCTTTTCTCCACTTCCTCCCCACAGTGGCAGTCTCAGGGAAAAAGGCTTTTTTCGTTTTTCAGCTCTTGAGTTTCTTTCTTTTCTTTTTCACCATGACTCAGATTTGCTCTGATGTTGTAGCCTGGACTGTAAAAGTCACAAGCCTTAAGCCAAAGATTTTAAATCAATGGAGGTGTGGCTCAATGACAGCGTTCACCCTAAACTGGAACACATGAAGAATTCCCAGGAACAAAGACCATCTGTATTTGTGGCTGTAAAATTCCTGCTCTGCTGCTGAGTACCCACCTGATTACCCATTTCTGAGCAGTTCTTGACAGGGATCTGTTGTTACCTTTACAACTGCTACATGAGACTGCTTTTGCACTTGGATTTCTGTGCAGCTGATCTGTTTATTGAGTCTTACTAATCTAAAATCAGCAATCCCACCCATGCCAGCAGGCATGCCTCAATTACTTGCTCCTAACTTTTTTTGATTTCGAGTTAAAAGTTGGACAACTCCAAAAGTGTAACTTCTCTAAAGGACTAAACATTTAGAAATTCTTTGGTATCTACTTCTCATTAGTTCCCAGTTATTATTCTGGCACTGACTGAAACATCAAGGAAATCTTTCCCCACAAAGCATTTTAAAACAGCACCCTAAATCGTGTTAAACTAAAATCCTCACCTTGGGTGAACGCGTCACTCTTACCAGGGCATGGAGTTAAAGACAGAAGACAAGGAGCTGCTAATTTCTGGTACATGAGTGAATCTGGAAACAATCATGAACAGCTTGTATTGTCTTGTTTTTGTTAATGTTCTACCAACAAATTTTTGGTTCCAAATTCCTTTATTAAAAATCGTTCAAGAGTTATTTTCATTTCAGCAGCTTACTCTTCAAACAGTAATTCATGATTATAAATAGAAACCATCCAGTTTGGTTTTCTCTGGTTCTGTCTTTTTGCTTTCACTGTAGAGTGAAAAAAAAAAATACCCTAAACATATTGAAAAAAAAACAACAGCCTAAAATATTCAGCTTTGTGCATTATTGGGCCTCTGTTTGTTCTACACCACACCAAAATAGCACGAAAGGCAGTGCATCAGTTTGCTGCTGAAGCCAACCAGCTGGACTCTGTGATCTGAGACACAGTTTATTATGTCAAGAAAAGCAGACACGACTTCCCTGCCCCAAGCAAACGCCTTCTGATCTCGTGTATCCACTAACAACCACCAGCACTTTGAATAGAACTCTGCAATAACAAAGTGTGTTCATTTTTTCTTATAAATGACAGTTCAAAAGATCCACACCTATGCACAGTTACACCTAATGAAGAATTTAAAATAAAATTTTAAAAAAATCCAACCAAAAAACCCCAAACCAGTTTACTACACAGGCACTTGATTTGTCACAGTCTGAAGCTTCCTGCTAAAATATTCTTCACAAAGGCATCAAATTAGCACTAGAGCTTCTGAAGGTTTGGAACTTTTTTTTTTTTTTTTTGCTGCCATGACATTTTGTGTGTTATGTAGTTGGATTTATTCAATCTTTTGCTTTCTTTATCATTGTTTGCACTGTAAAAACCAGATGCTTATCCAAGGATGTACAACCTTTAACTTTACTTAGAAAAAAGTATTTGTGTGACTCAAGAAAAACTTTTGGGGCCTGATATTGGAGTTTGCTTTCTCTAGAGAAAGATGGCATTTCTGAATAAAGAACTGTAACTTGGGCAAAATCCATAGGTTTTTAAACACATTTTCCATTGTTGGCTACAAGAATACAATCTCTTCCTTATTAAAAGGGTTCTAGAAATAGGCCAGGTATGGATAACTCCATTTTTAGCAGATGTTTAAAACATAGCTGGGAAAGGCAAAGACACATGTATAAAATTGACATTAACCACCTACATTATTTCTGTGTACTCACCCCTCACAGAACTGCAGGAACCCTTCTAAGTGGGAACCAAGCAGATTTTTCCAACAAGTCTCTGTTGTCTCAAAATTTTAGAGGAGGAATGGGTTTCTTCTTCAAGGCTTAGCAAATACAAACGAGGTTTCTTGGCATGTAGAGATATTGTTTAATAAGATTGACTGTTTGGGAATCTGAGACCTTAAGGATAAACTGTGGCAAGGCTGGACTCTCAGCTACCAGAAGTTTGGATGATGAATCTCTCAACCAGTTAAAAAGTTGAGTGGGAAGACACAAGTAGCAAGTTTTCATGTTTGATGAACCACCAGCAACTCAGAGATCTTTTATAACAAATATTTTCTTTAGTGACAAAATGAGATATTCCTGAGAGGCTTCCCCCAAATGCACTGCAGATCCCCTTTGTTTCCATTAGAAAACATAAAAATTCTAATAAAAAATAATCAAATAGTAAGAAAAACACAGATCTATTGTTCAGCTCCTACTGAAAAAAGTCAAGCAGAGGTCTTAGCAGAGGATCTAATCTTGAGTAAGAGGAAAAGATGATCTTATTCCAGGCTTCCTTTAGTCTACAGATTCTGGAGAAGAGGAGCCCTTGTAGTTGGTAAAGAAAAAAGCTTAACAAAGGAGGACTTATGAAGAGTGAGTACATATTTTCACACCTTGCTGATATTTACAAAGCTATAAAACTTCAACAAAAATGTTTCTTTTCAATAATCAAGAAAAAAGCATCTTTTGTCTTAAGTTTTTCCTGCCTATATAAGGATGATGGTGCAGGAACGACATTATTTGAATTAACAAAGATGCAAAAATAGTCTTCAGAGTTTCTTCGAGTGAAAATTTCTGTATTGGTGCAACTTCACAAAAAGCTGGGCTCACACAATATTGGACATTTTATAAAAAGCTTTCAATAGGGAACTAAATTATTTTTGATGAATGCAATCAGTTGGCACTCAGTTACTTGGCAAGCCAACCAGGAGATGAAAGGCTGAAGCAAAACTGGATTCAGAATTAACAAGATGGTGATAACCAGAAATGGCTACACTGATACACAGACATATACAAACATCCTGAAGTTAACAGCTTCTCAATCTACCGAGTTACTAGTTAAGATACTAACTCAACAAATGCACTTCTATTTCTGTTGATAAACATAAGACACCTTTTTAAAAGGAGAATTTGCACTAAAAATACATTTATTTAAAAGTCAAAAATATGATCACCAAACCCACACTTAACCTGAGATATCTAAATCAAAATATTAATACTTGGTATTTTTGAAACTGTATATTTTTTATAAAAATTATATTTTTTCTGGAAATTTCACTGATCTTCAAAATTGTAATGAATCTCTAAGTGCAGATGGGTTACACAGACTGTTTCTGCTTCTACCTGAATGAAAATATTGACTTCTTGGTTTTATAAACTGTCTTTCTAGCTGATAAACAAACATATTTTGTTCTCTCTATGCAATTTCTTTCTTGACCTCATGAAATTTATAAACTGACAATGAAAGAGGAAGCTGCAAGAAGCAAAATATGCAACTTGCCATTTGCACAGAAAACGCAGCAGAACTCACAGATGACCCAGACTCCTCAAAGACTGAACAAGGAAGGTGCCACCATCTGATTACACAAATGGGCACGTGTAACCATGACAGCTTCACATATTATAAAACCAGTCAGGGAGAGAACATTGTAAGAAGCATCAAAAAAATCTTTGTATTTCAAGCAGAAGCACAGTTAATCTGTAAATGATCACATGCTACGCTTCACAGCCTGGGAATGTCACAGTCTGAATAAACTCAGCAGGTCACGCTGGGCTCTGAGCTGCACCAGGACCAGGGGAGCCTCAGCTCCCTGCAGGACTCCTTTGGGAAGGGCGATTATCCTTTGCAAAGCAAGGCAGAAAGAAAACATGGCTTCAGGAAGCAGTTAACATATGGCATAAAGGTTTGTTGGAGTAGGAACCCGTATTTCTCCTGCACTGAAGCACGTGGTGAGGAACCTGTTATGGATGCCAGGCCTTCAAGAAATCCCGGTAACATTTTCCCTCAAGCACCACGAGTACAACATATGAAGGTGCAGAGGCTGAGAACACACAGATCTGAAGGAAGATGTTTTCAAAGGTTCCCTGCAGCATTTTGATGCTGCCATGGACCAGGTTCGTGGAACCACAGAATCACTAGGGTTGGAAAAGAGCTTTAAGGTCATCAGGTTCAACCATCGACCCAGGGCCACCACCGCGTCCACAACTAAACCGTGTCCTCAGGTGCCACATCCTTCTTGAACACTTCCAGGGATGGTGGCCCCACCACTTCCCAGGCAGCCTGTTCCAATGCTTTACAACCCTTTCTGTGAGGTTTTTTTGCCCTAATATCCAATCTAAACCTCCCTTGATGTAACTCGAGGCCATTTCTCCTTGTGCAGTCAGTTATTAGCTGGGAAAAGAGACCGACCATCACCTGAGTACACCAAACTTCAGGGAGTTGTGCAGAGCCACAAAGTCCCCCCTGAGCCTCCTCTTCTCCAGGCTGAGCCCCTTTCCCAGGTCCCTCAGCCCCTCCTGGTGCTCCAGTCCCTTCCCCAGCTCCGTTCCCCGTTCCACACCCCAGCCCCTCAAGGCCTCTCTTGCAGTGAGGGGCCCAGGAATGAACAAGGTACATAAACTTGATGCTGCCACTCATCTTACCCACTAACAAGCTAATAAAGTATATTACCATATATATATGCTGGGAACAGGACTTTAAAAATCTTCAGTATGTTAATAAATTTGCTGAAAAATTCAACATTGGTAACTGCTTATATTTTTTATTAAGAATATTCCCATCCTTGCCTGCATTACAGGAAATGGTCTCAGCTTTTTAATGCTTTTTCTGGAACACTGATAGAGAATGACTAAAAGTAAATCAGTTAAAAACTGAACTAATTTTTTTTCTTCCCAATTTATCTACTTATTAATTGCCTACTATTAAGAACATTACAGTTTAAAAGTCTTCCCTTGTCCTAAAAATTACGGCAGTAAAATAGTTTGCAATCAATTTCAGAAACAACTCAAATTTTTCCTTTCAGATGTGATAAAATCCAAACTCACTCAAAAAGTCTTTCAACACAACTCCCACATCAACCTGGCAGACAGATAAATCCTAAAAAATGTCAGGGCAATAGGTTACCTCAGTACACTTTTGAAATCCGGAATATTAATGGTAATGAGTTAATGTTAAATGTAAAATACTGAGCAAAATCTTGAATCCCTTACAGACCCTCGCTGGTAAAAATACCCTGCAAAATTATCCTAGAGGTTATATCCTAATCAAATAAACTAAAAGGATCAAAGGTTGTGATTTTACAGTCTTGAAGTTTTAAAGAATTGTTACCACCATTAAAAGATACAAACGCTTTGCAAATAACTGGAAATAATCCCCAACCTCAAATAAATGGATATATTTTACTTTACTGTATCCTTCTTTTAATTTTATTTTCACTTCGTTGAAATTGCTGTATAAGACAGACTTCAAGTTTGGACAAACAGAACTCTGGAGCACAGAATATTCCTTTTAATACAGCACTCTTATAAATAATATAATTTCATATATTTTCCAGCTAAAACTGGGGGAGGCAAAGAGAATCCTTAGGATGTTGCTTACTCCAGGAGAGGAGAGGTACAACTCTGGTCTCAAGGGCTTTCAGCTGCCTGTTTGCAACACGTGCTATGGGTGTGCCTGTCCTTTCTCAGCTACTGGAAATCATAAAATGTCTTTTATTCCTGGAAGTTAATTACAATCCAGTTTACCCTCACAAACCTAAACACAATTAAATAGAAAAGAAGTATAGTGTTCAGGAGATGTCTCTGCTGATGAAATAAGTTTTGGCAATTAGAAATCAAGCTAAGAGGAGAAAAGCCTGCACTTAAGAAAGCAAAATGTGCTATGGCAATAATCCTGTTATTTTATTATACCTCTGCCAACAAGGAATATCCTCCATCTGGATAGGTGGATGGCTGAGATGGCCTTAAGTACTTGATAAATGCATTTCTCAATCTATAACTGCAAAGAGCATAATAATCATGTGTCATTTGGATTTGCTGTAACTTAATAAAATGTAGGAGACTTCCTTAAAAATATGTTGGTTAAGCTATAGTACTTTTATATAAATTTAGTTTTAAAAGGTCTCTAGCTGAAAAACAAGTATCTGAACTGGAAAAATATTTCATTTCTTTATGAGTCTCTGTGGATGTTTCTCTTTGCAGTAATAATAGGAGATCAAGCAAATGTCAATTGTTTGCAGCATGCGTCATCAGAAGTGGACCTGGTATCTCAGAAATATTGAAAAACTTATGTTCTCTCTAGTACAGCCTAAAAATAGAAACAAAAGAGAGAAAAGCAAGCTGAAGAGCAGATGGAACTGAATAAGATTGCAGCAGAAAACCAAAAGAAACCAAAATACAGTAACGTTTTAAAAACAAACCAGCATACTTCTGGAGTAGGTATGCTTCCATAATGACACTGTAATTCTTTTGGTGCTAAGCGAGTTCCTGGCATGGAAAAAGGCACACAGATACATCTTCAGGATAAGTCAACTAAAAGTCAACTTCTGCACCAGAAATAAAGAGCTCTCTGCTCCAGCCACATTTAATTAGCTTGCCTAATGAGGTCTTTTAGCATAACTGCTGAACTATTCACCTGCTGTACTTTTCAGGGAAAATATCAAGTATATATTTTCCACTTTGTTGGGAAAAAAAATTTATTCTTTTTTCTGTGAAATGGAAAACCATCTCAAATTTTGAGTCAAGACTGGAACCTTATGAAAGGTACTTTGGGCTTGGTCTCCTCTCAACCAAGTTTAACCTTCTGGGATTTTTACTAATAGTTAAAATATATGTAACAAATAAGCCCCTATTTCCTATAATTATAATTACATGGAATGTGAGGGGCAGAGTAGCCAGTTGGCAGTGAGGATGCAGTGGGACAGAAGAAATGGGGCACAAAAGAATTCCCATGGCCAGGAACACATTTTAACAAAAGCTTAACCCCAGTCTTTTGATTAAAGACCTCTGAAGTAATTAAAAAAGTCGAAAATTCAGTCAGTGCCATACTCAGACAGAAGCTGAGCCTACAACAGGGTCCTGTGATGGACAATACATGGTATTTTCCCAGTAACTGTAATACAGAGCCATGGCTGGGGTAAATGGCAGCACACAGGATCAGGACAGAACAAGGAGTGAGATGGAGCAGCCATAACCAGAGCACACGGAGGAGGTGAAGGCCAAAGATGGGACTTTTCTTACCTGGCAGAGTAATGAACATGCAGCAGACTCAAAGGTAAGGCTTCAGCTGGTCAGGAAAAGCTCAGCAAGGCTGACCTTCAGGAAAGCAACACAAGGAAACAGCAGCTGATGTGCTCCGAGGACCCTCCCTCTCTTAAATGTGGTTGTTATTCAGCTGATTGCAAGCTAGGCTGGCAATTCAAAAGACTTTGAACACCTTTTCCTAGACTTCACCCAGTGATCTCACTCAATCACCCATTTTAACAAGTACCTTCATAGACCAAATCTGTCATAATCAGCAAGTAAATAGTAACATATAAAAATATATGACTGGAAGTTCAACCTCAGGTAAGCATCAGAAAGAGAAATGCACTGCAACTTCTTCATCTCTTCTCCAACATCTTCCCAATCCAGCAGTGCAGCTAACAAGCACAAATCACTGTCAAGTACACCTTATTAAAGTGCCAGGCAGAAACCAGGAAGCTCACTACAAATACAATTTAAATAATTCAGGTGCTGTTCTAATATGTATAGCCATTAATCATCGCTTAAGACATTTACGTATATACACCCTCTTCACTCTCCCCTTGCCAAATAAAGAAAACCACAGATAAACAAAGGCATTTCTTATGGGCTCTTCTGGGTCCTTCACTGCATTTTTGCCCTGACTTTTAATTACTTAGGACTTAAGAAAACTTTATATACTCGTGTATGAGCACTATTTATGGTATATTGGATTTATTGTGATCAAGACTGACTAGCACCTAAAAGCAAAATTGTTAATCCATTTTTCAGTTTTTATATAGAGTCCCTTATATGCACATTTTTTATATGACTATACCTGCTGAATTAATGGGAGTAGCATGAATATAGTGAAATGAATCTGTAGAACTTCACAGTACCATTACTCAAACGATAACTTTGGTTAGAGACCTTAAATCAAGTGAATATAATCTTTTGCTGTATGTGAAATACTGCTCATGCAAACATTCAGGTTTGCTATCTTATTCACTAAATAGGAGTTAATTAATGCAAGAAAAAATACTTAGTTTGGGGATTTTTTTCTTCAAATTAATACATTTCTGTTGAATTTGGTGTGCAATTCCTTGATTTGTATTGCCAGTTTTGTACAAAAAGTCATGTCATTAAGGGCTGCAGGTATTTTTTAATTTCTCTGTCACTTTGTTAATTTTAAGATTTAATCATCCTTTCCATCATTTAGGGCCCTTGATTGGTCCATGAATTTAATCGGAATGTTTATTAAGCGTGTCTGTGAAAAACAAGGGTTCTCATTAAGGGGAGCTGGTCAAGCCTTTCCACTGACAGCTGGTATCCACCAGCTCACCAGAGGCTCTGGACCAACACCGATTAAAGAAAGGTGATACAAACCAACTTGTTGTCCTGACCTTGATGCAATTGTTTACTGCTCAGTTTTTCAGGTTTCTCTATATTTCTCTGTGGATGGCAGTGCAGAAATTCCTCAGTAGTACAGCGGGATGACCTAGTTCTGAAGCTGGAAGTCACTAACTAGGGCAGTACAGACCTCAGCACACCCTTAGCTAACTTTTTTGGGCCACGTTGCTTCCAAAATCGAGCTTCAAAGCATCATCCAGGGCCTGTTGTCCCATGGAACCTTTCTTCTCACAAAAGGACAAATGGCCAATTGAACACAACCACCTTATGCTCATTTCATTCTGTTGGCCTCCAAACAGATCCTCAGTGGGTGAAGGATTCAATGCAGTATTGAAGTGCTCAACATCTCCAGCTTACCAAGTGCAAGTCTGTATTATATTATTCTTTGTACGCAACCATTTTTTGAGACTTGAAGGGCAGAAGGGTGAAAGAGCAGGAGGAAAGGTCAAGCCAGATAAGTAAAAGTCCATATTTCATAGAATTACTGTTTTACTTATCACTTTCCTTGAGATTTGACACGCATACTTGTGATTAGGTTATCGCCTTCAAATAGATTTATAGGCTCTAGGGAATTTCTATTCAACTTACCCTTGGGATGTCTTGATATTCTGTCTCTACGTTGGCATTTGTGGTTCTTAAAGGTCTCACAAAATAATGAAGAAAGACACAAGCAGAAAATATCTTTGGATTCACCATGTAGTCTGGTATCAAATATTTCACATTATTTTCAGCATGCCTGTTTGCATTGCACATTGCTTTTGAATGCACACTGCTGGTGTTCCAGGATAGCTTTAAGGTAGTGAATGAAAACCAGCATTTCCACTTTAACTAGCTTTCATACGTGGCTTTCGTCACCAGTGATCTCTTTTGATGCAACATTAATTAACTACAAGGGGTTCTTTCATATTAATTGGACAGGTGAGCACTGAAGCAAACACGGTAATGGGTCTAAGCTTCTCATGTGCAGGAGCAAGTGTGCACACTCTGCTGCAGGACAGCCAGCAAGAATTTAAAAAGGGAATTTTGCAAAAGCTTGTGCACTTTGTTAGAACCAAATGCAGCTGAAGCACTGCCTTGAAACTTGACATCACAAATCCATGGATTTACTCAGCAGATGATTTCTTGAAATATTTTCAGTCTGTGTTTGACAGAACTGTATCTTCACGGTAAGTCCTTTAAAAAGGTCCTGCCAAGTTTGCCACAAAAGGCATTCCCATGTCTATGGAGAAAAACAGCTTCCGATACCATTTCATGCAACATGCTAGAAGCAGCAAACAAGTGACAGCAAGATCAAGACAGAGAGCTGCCTGTTCAGCAGTCAGACTCTGCTCTGACTGATTTGTAGACTTCTGTATTTCATTATCCTGGATTTCAATGCCATTTCTTTTGCAAAATCAGCCAACAGCTGTAGGAAAGGGCTTGTGTGGTGCCTGGACAACCACCCTCAGCCTCATTTCAAATGTAAAGATTTCACTGCTATCTGGGCCACCCACTCCTCACAGTTTAAACCTAATTCCCATTTTTCAGTTTTACTGGGCCGATGTACAATGCCTGTGTACAAAAATGAACGGGACGTTTGCTGCACTTTGTTGTTAAGGCCATCAAATATTCATGTGGCCTGCACAGACACCTCGACACTATGGCAAGTGTTCAGAACATTTCCCCGCAGGAAGACGCTTGCTCAACTCATTGTTTCTGCAGCTTCGGAGAGAAGATGCTCCTTGTTCGGGGCGGGGAGAGGGGGAGAGCTGCCACTGCTCCTTTCACCCTTTTGAGACAAAAACATTGACCGTCAGCTACTTTCTGACAATTGGCTGTTATTAAACTCCAACTTGCGAGGGCCAGCTGTGCCTAATTTGAGTCACTGGTGCAAAAATAACCAGTCAGCAGGAATTGAGGCAATTATGGGTAATTCTGCTGTAGAGCAGCCCTGCATCAGAATCCCAGGATTAACTTCGGGCTGGCACTCCAAGGTGATTGCATGAAGAACACAAGGCTTCAGTAAAATCACTGGTAGCTGAAATCACTTTTTATATAAGCCAATTTTGGAAGCCTGTAACCTGTATTTTAATTTACTTACAGGAAGATTGTCAACATTCTTTACTGCTTGAAGATGCATAAAAGTACATAATCCTGTTTTCAAGGGGCTATTTGTTTTTCTTTTAAATATCCAGCCCTTTTGCCCAAATGTTAGTATATAATAACTTTGTAACCAAATCAATCTCTAAATGTGTTTACCAATTTCTATACATTACCTTCTATCTGCTCTGCTACACATCAAAATAATACACGCAATTTTCTTTTTCTAAAAAAAAAACCAAAACAAAAATTTTAAGAAAATACTTCGTTCTTCCTAGTTGAAAAACATATCAGCATATTTTTGCAAGTACTGCTATGAAATGCATACAATAAAAAAATTTCAGAGAGTAAGAAGTATTCTTCTCAGCAGTCAGCTTTGAGTTGTGTTTCAATGTAAAAGAAGAAGTAGAAATAAAATTTTAAGTAACCATGTCATTTTAACAAACAACTCCAGAAAAAACTGTTGCAACTTCATACTGCACGATGTAGTTTATTTTAAGCTTTTAGTACAAAAACAGCAGAGAGGTTTGCTACATCACTTAAACGGCGTCATTTGAAAAATAATGCATGAAGAAAATTATGAAAAGAACCCAGCATGGAGTTTACATTTCACAGAGTCCTGTCATTAATACCAGTGTTAGGCAGAACAAAATAAAATACCTGTAGATTTGTTTTTAAAGATGGCACTTTACCTTCTGCCCTTCCAACTCCCTTGTGTCACTGTAACAGAAAAAAAAAATCATAGAGAAAATTAATCAATTAATCTTTATTTTGAGGAGGATTACTACAAATTCTAGTTTTTCAGCTTCTCAGGATACATGTGACACACCGAAATATCAGGTATACTGACACTGCTTCCTGAAGTCAGCTTCTGTTGAAACAAAGCATAGGCTCCCTACCTCTAACAAGGTATAATTTAGGACATCAAGCCTCTATTCAAGCTAATAAGTAGATCCATGTCCTTTCAATTATTTATTCCTCTGGCAGACAATTCCATTAACCCCCTCCTGTGCAATAATTTGTTCTGCCACATGTTAGAAAAATTATTTTCCAGCTGCTCAGCAATGCTGCTACAGTAAATTGAAAGTTTTTCCTGGCAGACAGCTGATACTCAACAGAGAGGTGAACAGTGACATCTGACACATGGAGGGGAATGCAGGAGTAAATAGCGTAAGACAAATGTTAAGTTCCTCCAGTTTGTAGACTGACAGCAAGAAGATATGCAAAAATACTGAAGAATCATTCACTCACCTCAAGAAATACCTGGAAGCCGTTCCTGCTGTGCAGGTGGGACCCAAGCACCAAGTGAACACCGACACCTGTTCCACAGAAGTCAGCCTAGCAGTATAAACATAAAGAAACAGCATAGATGTGTTTGAGTTCACCCACCACGCTGTTTGTGGGCTTACAACCATGAGATGTGTAAAACTGTAAAGAATTCGTCACTTACCTTGGGTACACAAGGAACGATTTCCTTTCCTGCACGCAGGGGACTGTTTGGTCAGTCGGTACCGGCAAATTAAGGACAGCAGCCTCTGATCCCACACTTCATTTTGTAGGAGGCTGTGCAGCCCAGGAAACTGAACACCTGGTGGAGGTTTTACACAAGGTGTTACAGCTACACCAACTGGTATCCCCTCAATGGGCCCAAATGCTTGACTGGGTACCCAGTAACACAATGCCAGACTGAGAGTGGTGACAGCAGAAGTGTCCCCAGCGTGCTGTAAATGCACAGCTATGAAGCCAAGACAACTCAGGATTTGTGCAGATGTCCTGTTCCTGAGCTAGAACAGGCTGAGGTTACTGGAAGGTCATGCACTTACTAATATGTGATCAAGAAATGGAGAATTAAGAGGCAGCCACAAAAATAAATTAACTAAACCCCTACAGCATCCAGAAAGTCCTGTCTGATGGATCACACACCATGCTAGTAAACAGAAGAGGTATCAGCCACCATTAAATCCAGACCAATTGGCTGAATACCTCTTTTATTCCTTTTCTCTCTCTTCATTTTCATGGGGGACTTACTTTTCTGTATTGTATTTTTCAGGTTCATTTCCCAAATACTCAATCAGAAGATATGTAGCTATGCTTTTGGTTTGAATACTATGCACACCCACACACACATACATATATAAATATGTATATGTATATATATATATGTTAATTCTGTTCCATGGTTAGAAGATAGGAGGGCATTTCTCATGAACAGTTTGAGCAGAAAAGAAATTACATGGTTCTAAAAATGTATAAAGAAAAAGAAATCCAGGCACCTGGAGAAGCTGGTTTAATGTAGAGAAGAAAAGTCAGAGCATGCTTTACAAATGCTAATGTATGTGACAGAAAACTATCAACCTCAGCTCTCAATAGAAAACTTAAAATTCCAAGCTTAGATGGTTTACCAAAAATTACATAATAAGTCACTGCTAAATTCTGAAAGCGATCCCAAACCTAATCCCCAGACCATAGCGAGTCCGCAGGGAATTACTTATGGACAGATTTTTCACTGAAATTGTGCTTTCCCTTGTTTCCTTTGCATTTAATAGAACCCATGGCTCAACACCCTTTAAATTTATTCTATTATATTTCATAAGCAGCAGGCAGAGATGAGAACCTTCTGAAGGTGTTCTCTCAGTCTTTACAGGTCAGTCAGTCCCACACACATCCCATCCCAGGAGGAATCCGATGCCTTTGGCCCCCCTGGACCCTCAGAGAACTGGGGAGTGAGCCCAGGCTGCCAAACCCCCACTCGACCGGAGTCTGCCTCTGCACTCCTTAAAACAGCCCCCATAAAACAAAATCCAGGTTTGAATCCAGAAACATGTGTTTGGGAAATTTTCATGAGTCACTGCAATGTGTGAATAAAACTGGGGAAGTGCTACAACCGTAATCGTGGAGTCACTGTGACCTACTGCCCCATCAGTTGTTCCTCATGCTGAAATGGTTCTTAATTAACTTGAGAAACTGTGTACCAAGGAGCAGCTTTAAGCTTTTTACATCACCTATTTATTTTGCTTACATTCACTGTAGGTAGAGCCATTATTTTCTAGACCATTTTAAAGGAAATTTAGGCTGCCATAAGGAAATTTTATACATTCAAGGCTGATTGCACTCACACAATAAAAAAGCTGCAGTTGAAGAGGGCTCAATACAACCAAATCACCAAATTCAGCAGAGAAATTAATTTTATTCTAGAATTAGGATGCTGCTACCAGTCAATGGGGAAAAAAAAAGGCAAAAGAAAGTACTCTTACAGCATGGGAAGACATGAAATATCACTTTTATGTTTATCACACAGACTGAGAGTGACAGCAAGGACTGAGGCAGGACCCTGCGATGGGAGGCCTGCTTATGCTTATGGAACTAAAAATGAGTCTAGCAGAAAACTTTCTGGCCATGTGAAGACAGTTAACAAGAAAATACACAAAGGTAGAGAGAAACGGCTTCTCTGAAGCAGTCCATTAGAATGGGACACCCACTTGAATATTTTTTTACAGGAGATATCTGAAATCCACAAGTAAATGTTCCCCTCCTACCCTGGTTGATGTGTCAGCAGTGAGTTCTTCAGCGAGGTGTTCTGCTGGGCTGGGCTGAGCAGCAAAGTCTGAGCACTGCACTGGAAACCTCCAAAACTGATGCTGGAAATGGAACAATATGGTGAAAAACCAGTGGAGAAATTTCATCAATCAAAAACCCAGATATATGCAAGTGCCAGGAAAAGAAAACCAAATTCTAAAACATGAGAATAACCTTTGCCTGAAAAGAATGATGTGTCTGCCTCATATTGAGTGACTCTGATTAGTGGATGCCACACAAACCCATTGCACACTTGTTTGTTGTTTCAGCTCCTGTAGAAGCTGGAACGTAAATGTATCATTGCTAAAAACAAAAAAAGGATTGTCTGATGGTCAGAACAGCTGAATGCTGTCCTAAAACACAAATTAGAGTTGCCTTTGTTGCAGAAATCACACGTAGTGCTATGCAATCCCTTTAATTTAGGGTTTTCTATAGCTGGTCATTTTCCTCCTGGGGAGTGTGGTATCTTCATCAATTCCCAAGCACACAGCTTTGAAAATGGATCGTGCTTATAGATATGGTATTTCAGCTAATCAAGTCAATTAAGCTGTGGTACAAGAATACAAAGTTCCACACAACTATGGATGTGCTGAAAATACCAGCATTTGCTTCCTTGGTTTGGGCACCCTGTATTGAGAGAGAATTTCTATCTTCTTTTTGTGTTATAATTCCCTAGTTGCAGGGAGATTTTTCCTCTTATTGTTTTGACAGTAGGCTTTTCAAATTCTGTACAAAAGCCAGATAGAAACTAATTCCATCTTAATAGTGTGATTTTACTTGTGTATCATAACTTAGGGACAAGAAGACGAACAAAAAAGTGCATTATGTGAGCACTGAGCATCTTGTTTTAAAGGAGGTAGAGTCCATGGTTATTGTTTTAAAGATATTCAAATTCATAATAATGACAGGCTGATTAAGAACGAAGAGAGCACCAATTCAACAAATCCTCCACTCTTTGTTAAACCGGAGTTGGTGTTTATATTGTATTTTGTTTGCAATTCCACCTGTATGTCTCAACAATAAGCAATGCTTAGAATAGCACAAAAAGAAGCAAAATGATAAATCAAGTAAAAAAAAAAAAGATAAACCCTTTAAGTGGTGTCTATGAAGTTTCAATTCATGCTAAGAATACAAATGGAAAGTTGTAAATATCTCTTTTTCCTTTCTTTTAAAAGAAGTGAGTTAGAACGAGCCCATAGAAAGATGATTGATGGAGTATGGAGGTATTATGAGCAATATTCTGGAAATGTCTCAACAGAGAGCCTGTAAATTTGAGTTGACACATCCCTGCCCCTCCCAGATCACAGTTTCAGTGATGTCTTCTAGCTGACCTTGCTCTGTCACGCTTTCCTTATGCACCCTGTGCCTGAATGCTGGGGGTTCAGCAAACCCACGCGGAGGGGCGAGCAAGGGACTCGGCAAAGGTTACCCCAAACCTTCAAATGAGCCGGAGTTCTGCCAGCAGCAGAGACAATAAATATGCTTTTGAACTCAGTAACACACTAATAAAAAGAGAAGGGAAGAATCCTCGTTATTGATGCTAGAGAGAAAGGCAGGTTAGTATTTTTGCCTCCCCTTAGATCTAAATGCTGTAGATACACTTTGGGCCACCTGTAGAGCTCAGCAGGCTAGGAAAAAATCAGAGATGCTGGCTCAGTATTTATCTACCTCAACAAGGGGCAAAAGGCCTTTGGGAAAGGAGCTTGGTCATCAAGAAGAACTTTAATAATATTTCGTTTTCCATTGCATCTGATCATGGTGTCTAAAACAGCAAGAATAATTTCTATTAACCACTAGCTGAAGTTGAGATGGATACAGATTTTATCTGGCATCAGCTTTGGGACAGAAAGATTTCAACAACATACAAGGGACATTTGAGATCTGGTCACATATCAAATGTAATGGAAACAATTCCAAACTGGGAAGCTAAAAGTGTGTATAAATGCTTACACAGCATTCCTCATCTCCCTTATAAAACTCGTGACACAGAACAGCAAAGGAGAAAACCCTTTTCTGCATAAACAGAAACATCCAACATAACTGATTGTGCCTGACTCCAATGGCGAATTCCTTAAAAAGTGACAAAATGGAGATAACTATTTTGGGAAAATTTGTTTTTATGTGAAATTTTAGTTCTCTGAGAGTTGCTGTATTAACTGTTTGCTTCATATAATATAAATTTTTTAAAGAAGGCTCATAAAACGTTTCTTTGGAAGACAGTAATATCCTGAACTCTGCTACCCGGTACATTTGAACACACTGTGAAGTCCATTTGCTACTCATTTTAAATGGAGATTTAGTGTAGCAATAGATTTGATCTGAACATAGTTCTAATTACCTGTATAGTTTGTCATAATAAATTGGGTTACCTTTCATCACATTACTTGGGAGGCACAAAACAAATGAATATAAACTGGCATAACATGTAGTACACTTAAAACACTTTACTAACTCTTACATTTTACTGAAAATGAATGAGGAAGTGGAACAAATCTTCCCCTAGGACAGCAATTTACCTCTAATTATACCTTCAACTGTTAAGAGTTCACTTCTTTTGAGAAAGGAGCTTCTAGGGAAAAAAAAAAAGTGGAACTTTTCAAAAGCACCAAGACTGGAATCAAATCACATTTTCTGAAATCTTATTAAGAAAGCGGAAATTGGAAGAAAAATTATGCTTTTAGAACACTGATTCGAATGTCAGAAAGATGTGGCTTAATTGGGACTGGAAAAGGCCTAACAGGGTAACACATTTCCACACAGCCAGCTTGTGCCTTCTGACGTGGAAGCAGGATGTGTTAGCAGGAATTGCAAATCCCACCCATGTAACAATACAAATGGAACGTCCTGGAGTGTTTGAGAGACTGATTGTGGGAACGTGATCCATGCTGCTCTACAAGAACAACAAAAAACTCATATGCCATTGGGAAATGTGCCCTCTGAAATATTAAAATTTGCCTGAAATGTAATCTTGAGGTTCACCAAAACAAATTTATCATGAAATTACAGACTGCATAGTCTGAAAAGTTGCTTGCACATATAGAACTGGATACATTGTAGGAAAATATGAATTTTAAATACGTTTGAAAATCTGAGTTCATTAATTTAAAAGGATATTACTTTATTGTTCTGACTGGCTGAATATCAGTGTAAGAAAATCTTTTTAAAAGGGCCCCAGATCTAGGCCTTATGAGTTAAGAAGTTCAGAACTTTATATTTAGTTCCCTAGCAGGCAAATATCTGTTTACTCAAATATTTTATTTGCTTCTGTTCTGACAATCAAAGTGACAGTCACAGATGACTTTTTAAAAGGAGAGGCTGGGTGGTAAAATTATATCATAACTCTTGATAAATCTTTTATTAGGGATCCTCAAGGATGACTCTAGAATAAAAATTACTCCTTCGGCTTTATAACAACATTGGACTACCTGAAAAACTGTTTCCATACACAATTTAGTTGAGTTTTCTTTCCTTTTCTTTTCCTTTTCTATCCACTGCCACATTCACCTGCCCATTGGTGTTCAAAGATTGTGTTCCTTACAATGTAAGCTAAAAAGTTTGACCTGCACGTATTTGCTTTACATTCACAGTCCTTGTTGGTCCTGGAAACTCTGGATTTATTGAAGCCCAGCCATCTTTCCTCAATATTACATCAAACACAGTGCTGACACGATTGTGTTGGGCATACAGGCCCTATAGCATTGGAGCAAAAGGAATTTCTTTAATGGGAGCCATAATTAATTTTGTCATCAAATTCACAGTTGATAAGGCTAAACCTCTGGGGCTGATCAGAGTAAATCTGGGATTGTACACAAAAATACATTATTGTTCAGAAATTTTTGTTTGAACAACTCAACAGTCTCTTGGTTTTGTGTCTAACAGATAACAAAGACAACCATCAATAAAAAACCACATTACCCTAAAAACAACTCTGTAAAACCTGTAGAGGAGAATGACATCCTTCCTTTTAGAGGAATTAATAATCATCTTCCATTTCTAACAGAGAGAAAAACATTGAATCCCATAAGTTTTGTCTTCTGGTAAACATATTTCACGTTTGTTTCCTCTGCCCTCCTTTTCTTTAATGCAACTCTTGTTCAACTAACGATTCCAATGCCTTAATAACTGGCACTGGAAACAAAGACAGTTCTGCTCAATTGCACTCCAATAGCTGAATATCTGGCCAAATAGATAAACCACCCATCATCGTGGCATGTGGGGGCACAGAATTCCAATCCCACTCCGTGCATTCGTTGGTGCATCCGCCTCCAACACATCCAGCCTCTCTGCTTACATTTTACAGGACTTTAGTCCATGCCACATCGCATACATCAACCTCTCCCTAAGACAAGAAGGCTGTTTTCCTGCTAAATATTTTATAATTTTCAAATAGGCAACTAGCAAATGAATCTGGAGTTATAGTGCATGTACTAATATAAAGAAACCTCCTTGAGAAGAATTTAGCAATTATTTCAATTTTTTCCTATATCTTGTTATTTTTTATGTGTCAATAAATTGCATCTCATTCACTTCCAGAATAAAACATATACTAGAGGTATGTTTCAACCTTAACAGAAATTTAAAGGGATGATGGCTCTGTGTAAGTTCCCAAGACAGAAAAAGTGATATTAATGAAATGTGAAACATCATGAATTAGATATAGTAAAATATTTAAACTTACCTGTAGTTGTTCTGTGACTCTGACACCCAGTCCACAGTAGGAGTATTCAAGAAAACTAATTGGTGTGGCTTTTTCTTCTTCTTTTTCATTTAATGTAATTAAAAAATGCAGTGGATTTTTCAGTGGACGTTATACACCTCTTACAATTTAGAGATTTTAGTGGATTAAATTTATGGCGCCGCCTCCAAAATCTCATTGAGCCAACACTTGGTAAATGAATATCATAGAATAGAACAGGACAATGTAGATCCATCAATGTTTCTGAACTGATGAGGTCTCCTGGAGAAAAGGAGGCTCAGGGGTGACCTCACCTCTCTCCACAACTCCCCAAAAGGAGGCTGTAGCCAGGTGGGGTTGGACTCTTCTCTCAGGCAACAACCACCAGAATGAGAGGACATGGCCTCAAGCTGCACCAGGGGAGGTTCAGGTGGGAAAGCAGGAGGAATTTCTCCATGGAAAGGGTGGTCAGGCCTCGGAATGGGCTGTCCAAGGAGGTTTGGAGTCCCCATCCCTGGAGGTGTCCAAGGAAGGCCTGGACGTGGCACTCGGTGCTCTGGAGACAAGGGAGGGATTGGTCACAGCTTGGACTCAATGATATCATTCAGGTTTTCCAGCCTAAATGGTTGAGTGATTCTGTAATTTTACCTAATCATACCTACACTGGGAGTAAGGTTTTAGAGTTTTTAGGTAACAATTTCACAGCAATAGTCAGGGATGAAATCTAATTAATTGTAAAATAAAGCTTGTAACATTTGCAAATAGGATTATATAATTTAATTCCTAATGATAGAGGGGCCTGGACTCCCAACCAAGATACCTGCTATTTCTAGTACTAACATTTAGTGTGATTAATTCTGCAGAATTAATCTGCAGAATAGACTTTATATAATTTGCAAAGTGTGATTAGCCAAGATAATTTTTACTGAAATCATGTTCTATACTTTTGCTCATGAATGGCCCGTGTTCTAACTTTAATTTGGATGGGAACAATGGTAACACATTTCACACCACCTATTTTTAATCTTCTCTCCCTTCCCACAATGAATATGATTTTTATACTTCTTCTCTGACTACATAGTGAACTCATTTATAACCTGTTTCAGCTTCCTATCTGATTAGTTCTTTTCCCTATAGATTTAGTTTTGCTGAACCATAATGGTACCACACAGGCAGCAGAATAAAATATAAATTCATACATAATCATGTAAGCAGAGATAGAATACCTGCTACTCCTATTCATTTCAAAGAAGCTGCCATTGTTTAATACCTTTAGAAGCTGCACCACTGTTTATATTCAGCAGAACACCTTATCCTAGTAGAGAGCACTGAATAATCATCAGTAGATGAATGCACACTGGAAAATAAATATCAGAACTGGCAAAAAAAAAAAAAAAGCTTCTTTGCAATCCACTCTCTCCCCAGAATAATTATGTAATCTTCAGACAGGGAAAGTCTGAAAAGACCATTGAATGAAAATCTTCCCGTGTCTTTAGCTTTAACAGGAGAACTACTGAAAGAACATGTACAAAGCTGGTGAGGAAACTCTGACAAAAGCGATTGAATTTCCATCAAGATTCCAAAAGATTTTAGTACTATCAGCAGCAGACTCAGATAAAACTCAGTACATAAGCACTTCTCGGTCTTGCAAGAGTATATAACAGAAAAAGAGCAGCAGATTTCGTTATAATTGTCAGTTCTATTCAGATAAGCATACAGTGGTACTGCTCCCTCACATGAAGCGTTTTCTGCAGTTTATAAGGCCATTTGGAAATGTGAGCAAGCTGGAAGTTTATTACCAGCTGCACTTCACAGAGCAGGGATGGGGCAGGCAATTTCCATCTAGAATTAGAACGAAGGGATGGCAGCCTCCTACTGCCAATAACCACACGGTCCAGGAGGCTGGGTAAAAATTCAGCTTAGAGGAGACCTAGATTGCTTCCAACTTTAGCAATAAACTTAAAATCTCTGCATTTCACAGTAACATTATTTTTTAAAGTATTGGGTACAGCAATGTCCAGCAACATCTCTCTACAGGAACTGCTACAATTTTAAATTAACATTGATGTTGGTAGGTCTTAATTAAAATAAGTTAATACTACCAGTAAGTTTATTGTAAACAGGTAGGACAGCAGACATCATGGATGAAACAAACCTGAGTTTCCAGGCTTACTGAGATTGAGTTTGAACCTCTGGACATTTGCAGAAGTCTGTACACAAAAATTATCTGGTTCATTGTGAATTTGGGGCCAATAGAAAGCCTGAAATGCCTTTCTTACTAAACGGATGCCTATTCTTCTCTAACCTTTACCTTTAACCCCTGGCAAAATTAGAAAGTGCTATGTGGAAATTCAACCACGTGAATGAAAAAATTCTTCAGATGTCTCAGAGGAATGGTGGAGCAGCAGTTTCTCTGAGCAGTGAGAAGAACCTGGAAGCTGCTCCCAGTCCTGCCATTCCCATGTCCTCTGTAGGGGATAAGATGGCACTAAAAGTGGGTCACAAGTGTACCACTTTGTGAGAATTGAGCCCTAAACAATTAAAGTAGAGCTGCTGGAATGACCAGTGTGTGAAGAAGAAATGAAAAAGGTTAAATATTTGATGGAGTGGTGTCAAAGCATCCCATTAGTATTTTGCCCCTGCTTCATGGCTTTTCTGAGAAAACTTGTAAGCTCAGCAGCAGCACTTCAGTAGCACTGTCTGAATACATAAAAGCAGTCTGGTGAAACTTGTGACCAGAAAATGAAACTGAGAGCAGGAGATAAGTGAAAGAGGAATTTTAAACATTTACCATTTGATCATTCAGGAATGAGTTATTTCTTCGGTTTGCCTGATTCGAGGTAATAACCCAAACTCCAAGCTCCCTCACCTTCTTGCTGTTACCCACCCATGCTCCAGCACAGTTATTAAATGTCTTACCAACAACTGCCAACTTTCACAATCTCAGTTCTGTTGCCAAAGTGGGAATTTCTCAGCGGTGGGGTTTTTTCCACTTCGTATCTGCAGTTCCATGAAGGGAAGCGATGGCTCTGCTGTTAATGGTGACTTCACAGGGGGGCACTGAAGGTGACCTCTGGCAGCCCTCATTCCCAGGCCAGAAGGAGGGGGTTCTGTTTCCCAGACAGGCTTTTGGGACCTGGCCAAAACTACCACTGCACTCCATTTTGTGCCACACTTTGGACGAGATGCTGGGGATTTGCGTTCGTTGCTGCAGATCTCACTGAACATTTTGGAAACAGATGGGGAGAACCAACGATTTCTGGCCAGCATCTCCTCCATGACACGACATGACTGCAATATACCTTCTGTCAACAGAAATGGGACGTCATGCTGAAATCTATTTTGCCAGCCGCTGCTGGTCATATCAAAACTGTCGCTCACGGCAGTCTCCCATCACTGCCGCCCTGCCTTTACCAACTGATGCCCCCAAGAGATGCTGCATGATTTCAGAGAAACTTCATTATGGACTGTGGAGTGAGTCCTTATTCGGCCCTTTGAACTCCCTGCCATCTCATTTTCAGCTGAGGCAAGTGCTCAGCACATTAGTTGCTTGACTTCAGGTAACTGAGTAAGCAGCTTAATTTGTTTCCAACGAAAATTTCACACAGCTTGGCACTGGTATATTTTACATAAATAAGACTTAAGATTTTTCAAATAGTACAGAAATAGCTATGAAAAACCAAAATCAATGATCATGTGATCAAATGTTTTGCTGAGTAGCAAACTTACTTTGAGGTTTCTTTTATGCTCCACAACAGGGAATTTCAGCCTGACCTAAGCTAGAAATATCTTTCCATAACCCAATAATTTGGTTTCTTTTCAATTAGTTAATTACAGAACCATAATCTTATTTTACCTTGCTCTACTGATAAGCGAGGCACAAGGAAATTTCCTGTACAGGGCTTTCATGTCACTTTGATACCTCTATTTCTACATAAAAATCTCAAGAAAAGGCCAAAAAACATCCTTTAAAAAGAAAAGAGTAGTCATTTTCCTGATGGCATAAAAAATCTAGTAACTTTTTTAGTTCTTTCTGATTATTTTTCACAGGAGGAAAAAGGTATCACCAAATAGGAAGCATGAAACAAAAGGAGAAGAAAATCCACATCACAGACATAAATCTACATGATTTTGCTGGAATAATGGATCATAACCACCAAACAGCTTTTGAGAAGCAGCTAGAGTTCAAGAACCTGCCTTCTTTTCCACACACACTCCAATGAAGCTGTATTTTCCCAGCTGGAAAGTGCAGAATTTGTTCTGTGCTTCTTTCCATATGCTTCTGTGCTTTCCCCCTAGAGAGAAGTCTAAAACGGAGATTCAGTACAAAACAATGCACGCAACACCATGAGAAAGAATCAACTCTTTGTTAACTCCAACAGAACGAGCATTTTCCTGACCAATAAAAGTGATATTTGTGTGGGTTGTTATTTTCAATACCTCGGGGCATGATTGTGCAGTTAATTGGATTCAAGGGAGTGCCACACAGTATAGGTGGTATCTGTCAATAATAATTGTTGCTAAAAGTAGGGGGATGTTTTAGAAGTAAAATTACAGACTGGATATTCCAGGAGTGTTTATTTTTCTACTGAGAATACAAAAATATTTATGCATTTTTATACCTCTACAGCAGATGTCATATCACTTCTGATTAAAATTGCTTGCCAATAATAAATTTCTGTCAGGCACAAATTAAAATCAGCTTCTATAGATAACTCCACAAACTGAAAATTTCCACTGCATTTGCCAACATGCCCTCCATACTTTCTGATAAAAATAGGTGGACACATACAAATAGGACATCAAGGACTGCAAGATGGGGATCACAAGTGTTCTGAATATCTTCTGAGAGCTTGTTCATTTAGAGACCCCACTACCTGTGGATAATTCATGTGTGTTCATTCCAACTATTGCTGATGTAAAATATTAAGACAGCTCACTAACCTCAGTAAGGAGACTCACAGGCTTGAAAGGTGGAATAAAGGAAAAAGAACAAGCTTGCCGAGCACATCAGATGAAAAATTTATAATTTTAATATCTTTGTATTTCCACATTCTATTCTATGTTCATCAGAATCTGAAGCATGGAATAGCAGTTACTTTATTTCTTTTCTGCCTCCAGGTATACACCAAGGCATCAGGCTGATGGTTGGCTCATATAACACCAGCTCTCTTATTACTCCAGATAATTTATTTATAATGAGGTTCATGTGTTTTACCAGTTAGATGTTGATGCAATTCGACTGCGCTTTCAGTTTCTAAAGATGTATAATTGTTAAATGGATACAAATATTGATAAAACATTCCTTACACAAGAGCAAAAGCGTCATACAGGGAGGGTTTTCAAAGATAAATCCTGGGAAATATATTGCACATCAGCTGTTTTTCAACCCAATGAAAAAACCCTCAATATTAAAGGTCTAACTGCAGAGCAGCTTTAATATTTTCACTTCCACATTAATTAGCCCATTCTCAATTACCTGGAAGTCCTTCACTACATGCAAGAGGGCTGTTTGGGCTTGGCTCCTGGAGAATGGGCACTGAGGTTGTGTCTGGAACTCGAGTGGATGGCAATGCAGAGACAGGCTTATTCCATACATTAAACGTGATATAAAATGGTTCTCTGGCATGACCGGACCCACAAAATGTGCGTGGGGTCATGCCAGATTCACTGAGATTTATGATGGGAGAAACGAGGCTGTCGACAGGAGGTCGTGTCTTCCAGCAGGTGGACTTTGCTTGCATGGCCACCATCCTTACCAAGCACAGGGCAGCTCCCTGCGTGACTCCAGGCACAACCCACGCCCTGCAACGGATGCAAAAAAGCACTGAAAACAGCTCATGTTGCCTACAGCAAGATGATGCCAAAAAAAATTATTAATAAGCAAACCACACCTTCTAAACTCTTTGGAGAATTGAGTGCAAATCTTTCACAGGTTGCTGGAAGTGAGAGACACTAAGAAACCTTCTGAGAAGCTTTTTTTAGGTGTGAGCCAAGTTACTTAGCTCAGTTTAATGAATGCAAAAATAAAGGAAAACAAATGAAAACTGTACACATCTGAAGGTACACTTACAGCTGGCATAATGTTCCTCAGAGGAAAGTGAGATTCAAATGTTGTGGTTCTGTAAAATTCTGAAAACATGTCAGAAAAGACTGCTATGACTTTAAAAGTTAGATATTAAAGCTTTCTTTTAGGTTTAGTAGTCACTGAGATGGTAAATACCTTCACCTCTACTCAAACCAAGCCCTGTGCAGCACAGCACTTTTTCAGATCAGAAGTTAAGTGGCACAATTGGAGCTTTGGTTTGTGCCCAAATGACTTGGCAAGACTAAATTCGGTGATAATGAAACTTCACAGATTTACAGACATCCTGAAAACAGCAGAAGCAAGCTTAGTATTATACTCAGGACATAATTACAACGCTCACATATTTTCATTTAAAAAATTTCTTTTTTAAAAATTATGAAGAGGCAGAGACAGAAATCGTTCACAGAATTTAACAGCCCTGTCAAAAGACAGCTATAAAGAAGAAATCTTTCCAGCCCTCCAAAAATGATATAGCCATTTGAGCTGGTGATTTCAGTAATTAAATTTCAAAATACTTTTGTTTCAACACATCTAAAACATTCCTGCTGGTGTGTAAGAAAGAGTGACTTCACTGAGAACATTACCAGGTAGCTCTGCAGTAATTAGCAGTGTGCTCTAACTGTGCTTAAATGCAGGTCGTGATGTCCTCACCAGAGATTACTCCTAAAAGATGAAGTTCAGCCCTTTATGCAGAAAGTAATTTAGGATCAAAACCCAGCAGTGAAGGACTCTGGAGTACGTCAAGAGGAGAAACAAAATACCCCCAACACAGTGTGTGTGATAAAAACAGATTTACCTTCTTAAGCATTTTTATTCCTAATATCTGAGTTTATCCATATGAGAAAATCTACAGCTACAGCAAGCAAGCAAGCAACCAAAATAATATCTTCTGTTTGACTGTCAAACACAGCCCATGACAGTTTCAGAGTCTCCCTCTAAAGAAAACTATAAAATCCATCTGCTCTGATGAGCAATAAATAAATAAATAAATAACCCCCTAGCCCTTTTCACATTCCAGGCATGTCCATTAACTTTCTCTGTTAGCACTCTTTGGACAGAAATAGCATCCAGAATGCACAAGAGCTAATATTGGAAAAGCTAAACAAAAGCTGTAATCAGATTTCAAAACAGACAATATAAGGCATTGTAATTAACTGGGTTGGAATAAAGTGGTCTTTATTAGTGCAAATGAGCTCATCTGCTATAGGAATGAATATTTCACAATCTAATCCAGAATGTATTGACACCAGCCACACATTTACATTTCTTCCATGGACAGATTGTTATTGACCTTGTGATGTGACATATCTACTGTCACTAAGCTACAAAATGGGAATCTCATCCTGCCTCTCCTCTTTTATATACAGAAAGCAACTAATTTGTCAGCATGCCAGCTTTAACTAGCTGAGATGAAGGTAAGCTAATTTAATAGGAACTGTTCAATAGCTTCGACCCACCTGACACTGTCAGTTAGGGCAGCTCCACATTGCAGTGTCTTTCATTATTTCCAGCTCTTTCTCCAGACTACTTGAACAGCAAGTCAAATAATATGCTTAGGAGTCAATAGGCCTGACTTTTTCTCAAGGACATTCTTTTGATGCCAGGAACCGTCAAGTGGGAAAACACGTAGCGTGAAGGTGAGAGGACACTAATTAAATATACATAGCTCTGGCCAAGGAAGAATGAGGCACAGCTTGCTATCTGAAAACTCAGTTGCCTGCTTGGCCGAGGTCACAGCTGTTGACTTGTACAAGTTCTTAAGTTGCAGGCTCAGTATGAGATGCTTTAACACTCTTAAATAGTAGACAAAGGCTATCTGCAAGGATGCTGTGTGCAGTCCTGTGTGCTTTTGTAGTTTAAAGGCAGACAAAAGAGATTCCTTGTTTAAGTTCAACTGAAATGAATGTGTATCTTTTTTCTATCAAACTCTTCTGGTGTTTCCTGCAGCTGGGAAAAGATCTGTGCTTGTTACACCGTGAGTGATATCAGTAATCTTGTCCACCCAGGAGCTGATTTTCTAAAGGATAATTTCAAAGCATGAATCTAACCACAGCACCCCTTCGGATTAAATTGGCTGTAGTGAAAAACAAGTGTTTACATGAATGTACTTGGATTATTTCAGAGGGAAGCATGCACATTCCCACCCACATAAAACACTTTCAGGACGTGAACTTACATAAAAATATCAAATAGTCCAATCCTCTCCTCCCTTTCCCAGGTTTTCTTTGCAATGCGGAATGCTTCCATTTAATATCTTACCTAAAAATCAAAATTTCAATTACCAGCTTGCCAAATGTCACCCTGAACTGCAAAGTCTTACTTTTACCCTGCCATGTGTGACAGGAATTTTGGATGTTTGTCCTTTCACAGACACCTGGGTAGCAATGGCCCTACCTACACAGACACCTCTGGTTTTGCTCCTGTATTTGTGCAGGAAGAGGAGGTTCTGTAGGGCTGTTTGCATGCTGTGAGTGCTATCCCTCCCTTCAGGCTCAAGGGTAATCAAAACTCACATTATCTCTAAATGGACAGATGAGGAAGTGCTCAAAACTGGGCTTGTATGAGAGAAAAATTATGCAAATTAAGACATTTAATAGTTGCATAATTTCACACTAACAACTAAGCATTCGAAACTCCAACGTTTACTATCCCTAGAACATAAATATAATGGTGCATCACATTCATTCTTTATTGTTTCCAGCCTCTTGCAATTTTATCAGTCTATGGCCAAAGAAAGTGTTTTCCTGAAAGCTGAATGCTTCCCCTCAGTTTTTCCCCGCTGACCATGCAAATAACTTTGCACTTTTAGTTTATGCGAATGACTTTTGCTCACCAGCCATGAAGTTCTTGCTTTCTTCAGAGGCTGGGCTTGACCTCCTCCTTCCCTCCACCAGACTCTCTGGTCTGAAAGCTGTGGGATTAAACACCATCTGATACCATTTGTCTAAGTCTCCCGAAGTATTTGAGAGCAATTGCAGGTCTCAGCTCGTAAGATTTTCAAGTTAACAGGCTTTTAGCCCAGGCTGTAGCTGCATTTACACTCTGAGCACATTGATAGGCAGGCTGAGAGCAATACAGCCCCTACTCCTTAGGAGCAATACGGGAAGGCAAAGGCAAAGAAAAATTATATGCTTTGATCTTTTCAAAAACATGTATTGTTTCCAGAGCATTTCTGAACTGTGGTAATAGAGACACAAACACAACCATCAAGAAAACGGTAAGAGACAGTAGCTTGTGATAGAGGCAAACTGGATGAAGGCAAAATGGTCAAGAAAAATATTTTTGACTTACCATTCACCCTGAAACAATTGCAATATATTGATGGGAGATGAGAAATGTGAGATACTAAGATTTCTACAAAATAATACATCAGCTCTCTGGCCAATGGCTGTTCTGTAATTAGTGCACCTCTGGCACTGACCCACTTTAAAAAAAAAAAATCAAAAAAATTAAGTTATTTTCCTTCCCTCATTTCCTCAGGGCAGTAAGCACGTCAATGTTTATAAACTGTTACGTAAATGCACAGCACTACATACATTTTGTTAAAACAATGAAATAATTCTGTTCCTATGCACAAAATCCAGATATTAGGAGTAACTCTTTTCTAGCCAATGACTCTGTGGAGCAGCATATCCCAGAAGGGCAGAACGAAGGGAACCCCAGAGCAGCAGCTTTGGTTTGTCACACCATTTCACAGCCTCATGAGGAGCTAAGGGTGATCTCAGAGCTGGCCTCATCAATCTGCATGAAAAACATTGACTGAAGATGTTTAACAGCACTTTCAGCTTCACTTCTCGCTTATAAAAACCTACTGAGAGTATATTACAAGGTCATTTGATCGATCTCTGGTATTTAGAGATATTAAATATTTCAGCATTTTGATCAAATCACAAAAGTGAGATGCTAAGAATTTAAAAATCACATCCATGCTTACCACACCAGTGCAGTTCTGGTTCAGACTTTGTGTTTTGTAGCATTTTTTAGATTATAATACTGTCCTTTAAATTAATCAATCACACTAATGTCATAGTTTTTCAACAAGAAGTTATAAAAAAAATCATGTTCCATGCATTGATTCAAGAAAAGATATGACAGGTATATAAGATAATGAATTATGTTAATCAAAATTCACCGTCTCATCATAAATGATCTGAGAGCTAATGGAAACTGGGAAGTAATTATTAAAACAGATTTTTTTTCTTAATATAATACATAATTAACACAAGGAAGTCACTGCTCCCAGGCATCATTTAATGAAGATGTTTATAGGGCTGGGGGGGTTTAAGCTCTGTGTGGGTAACAGGAAATTTCACATATAATCCAGAAGAAATGTTCTGCTCCAAGCTAAAGACCAGGGCCATCATTTAAAAGGCAAGACTCAAAAGACTTCAGGTTTATAATCCACTAAACCATGATTAAACTACTGTGCATTTTATCATGAAAAGTCACAAATAGATGCACTTAGGAAATTTATCCTTGTATAAAAACCACCTCTACATCAGGTAGGGAGCAAAATGACAAATCATGGCTCACTCCAAAAGCAGATTAGCCAAGGCCCAGAAAGTCCACTGATAAACCCCAACTTTTAAGTCCTAAAGAGCCTAAGAGAGCATTAAGAGGAGCTCAGATGGATGAGATCAAAGAACCCGCAGTGGAAACAACCTGTCTGTCTCTGTGTGGGGGCTTAAGGAAAACCCTGCACGGAAAATGCTCCCACCATCCATCATCGTGAAGCTCCAAACCTTCCTGACTTTCTGAGGCCTCTCTCTGCCTGACAAACCTGAATGAACTCTCCCCAAAAGAAACTTTCAAGTATTCCTTGGAGCACATGTATACTTGAAGTATTCGCAGCACAATAGGAAGCAGAAAGTTGTTTTTCAAGAGAAACATCCTTTTCATATACAGATATTTCCATTTAACGGCGCTGCCTGTTAAATCTTCACTGTAAGAGCTGTACCCCAGTTGGAATTTGCAGTTACACACTATCTGCCACTTCTCCAGGCATAGCTGCTGGTCTAAACTTTGGCCTCATCTGTAAAATCATGTTCCCCCCAAACGTCTTTATTTATTCTCATACATTTAAGGCCTGAAGTGAACATATTGAATTTATGGAGATAGATGCAAACTGATTTTTAGAAAGGTCAAACACTATGTTTTAACACAAGCATTTAACTATTATTCTAAAAGGAACAGATCAGGCAAAGTAAGTGCCAATAAAGCACAGACAATTAATAATAAAAACAAATCTAAACTTTTGCCTACAGCAGGAAAACAATTTTTTTTTTTCTAGCATCAATGGTATTTTTAAAGTTTTTTTAGAGGGTTCCAAAGCCACACAAAGCCTTGTTTGTAAAGATTCCTGAGCGGGAAAAAATAAAAAAAAAAAGAAGGTGAGAATAAGAGCACTTTGGAATTAATGATTAAATTCAGCTCAGGGCTGAGCAGGTGAGAAGTGGAGGTGAGAAGGAGGTACAGAGGTGAGGAGACAGGTACGCAAATCTGTACCTGTCAAATGCAAAGGCATAGGGAGAAGAAAAACCTTGCCCAGGATTTGTGAGCACAGGTCTTTTCCAAATTTGCTATTTCCGCTCAAAATGGCCATTTTAAAACCATGAAGTTAAATATATTGAACATAGAGTTTCGTTCTTGTCAATTCCAACTTAAAAGCTCTCCTAAATTACATCATTTTTATATCTAAGGAAACCTTTTCCCTATAATCTGAAGAAATTCTTATGTTGAGGACAATAGAAGTGTGTGGATTACAGGTGGGAATGTACAGTGAGACTCTGCCTACATATCTTATAAAGATTCTTCAGGAACTGGATTCAAGGTAAAAAGCATTTTTCCAGGTTATTTGAACCACCATTTCAACAACTGGTTATAATACAAAATTACACTAAAACATTTATTAGGCCTATGTATAATTAATACCTCAATGTCCAACTGGACTATGAATATGTTTAGCACAACACACATTAAACATTACTATAAATACTTGTGCTATTTTATTGACACCAAGAACCACTACTAAAAACCCCAAGCACATCTGTTCAGAGATTAGAAGAGTTTTGGGTAAGCTTAGTTATTTTTATAATATTAAGGCCTAGAAAAACTGATCCTTGAACAAATTCTGGAGCATAAAATGGAATCTATCTGGAAATCATCCACTTTCAATGAAAAAAAAAATTATAAAAAAAAAAATTCCTTTTTGCAGCTGATTTTCCTGAAGCAGTTACACATTTTATGGAATTAAACTGGACAGAAAGTGGAAAAATTTCCAAAAACTGATAAAAACCCCAACACAAATTCACACTACACTGCAAACACAAAGTTTGGAGAGCACCCTAATCATCAGCTACAGCCAGAGCTTTCATCCTCTCTTTGAAGATGTAAATATGCAAAATGAAACAGCTTCAACACGGAGAGTTGAAGATTCTCTCTTTTAAAGCTTAATCAGTTAGATTAATATTTGAGATCTGAACTCGCATCTCCCCCACCTTAATCTAGTGCTCCTATCACTTGGATATTAGGAACAGGCATCCTCATCCTCATGGAGTCACAGCTGCACGTCTAAATCATCTAAATCATCTAAATAATCTAATCAATCATCTTAGATCACCTAAATCATCTCTTTTCTTACAAATAACTAAAAATAAAAGGTGTAAAAGATCCCATTTTGTCTTGTGTGAAGCAGTCTATGGCACAAAAGACAACTAGAGGGAGAGGTTCCTTTTATTATTTATTACTTGGAAATGGAAAATGCAGAGAGGATAGATTTGATTAGGTTTCTTTAACTTCCAGTTTGGTTACCAAATAAAAAAAGCAAGCAACTTGCATTGCACCAGAACAGATTCTCTCCAACAAAATAAGAAGATATAAATATCAGCAAGCAACAGCTATAATAAAAATAAACAAAAATTGGACTGAAACCCAAAGCTATTGATCTCCGCTTAAAGAGACCCGAGCAGAGTTTTAAGGCTGCAGGAACTCCTCTGGTTTCCATGGACGGGGAAGGAGGAGAACTGAGAATATGCAAATAGACCAAGTATTTCACGATATGCAGATGGTAAGAAGCTAATTTCCATCTGACTTTTTTTCTCCACTGGGTAATTACGCTCTCCCCAGCAGAAGCTTTATGTCTGCATTGAAAGCAATAGCCAGCTCTCTGTAAATAACCTACTTCCTATAGTGGAACAAGCAAAGGGAGTTTAGCAAAAGCATTTTTATCTTTTTTGGTTAGAATTTTTGTGCTGTAATTCCACTTCAAGTGGCCACTGTAATTACAGGTTAAATTTGGCACCTACACTTTACTAATCCAATATTTTGCTAACTCATTTAAGCTATAATATAAGAGGAGAGAAAATTAGTTTTAGGGTTCTGTAATGTAATTATTACCTCTTATTAAAAAGAAAAAAAAGCATGCCCAATTTGTAACTAATGAGAACTAATTTCTTTTTGGCAGTTGGCAAAAAAAATGTGCAATTTCATTCTTACAAATTTTTAAAATTACCTGCTGATAATGACCAATTTTTCTTCTAAGTTTTGTAAGCACTTTCACACAAATAAACATCAAAATTCTATAATTACAAATTAGAATCACTGATTACATGTATTTACAGTAATTACATAATTAGCAATAATTACATTAATTAGGCAAACAATGCACTGCATTGACTAGCAATGGAAAACAAGAACATTCTCACATATAAAAACCTGCTTTGAGCTAGGAAAGAAAGATTTTATCATTAGCACTAAATGCAGAATTAAAGCACAGGGCAGCACCACTGATGTGTGCCCTGCTTTGTTCAAGCACCGAAAACTTTCAAAAATGCTGTTACAAACACTATGAAGTATTTCGGGATACATATATTCCAAAACACATGAGCAAAGGAATACTGAGTAGATGTGGAATGCTTTAGGGACAAGGATCTCTCTTTCCGAAGCCCCTAGCTCCTTTTTTCCGGAGCCTGGCCCCACGGCTGCACAAAGCTTCAGCTGCCCTTGCCATGGGCTGGCAGTGGGGAACGCGACCTTGCTTTTGGCACTGACGCTCCTGCTGCACCCTCCCACCCTTCCTCTGCTGCTGCCTCTGAGCCTGGTGTGGCCACTGAGCTCAAATATTCATGGGTACAACCACTTTTACTCAGCCTTGTTTGTTTTCTGCCAAGACGCTGCGGATCATCCTCGGGCCGATGCTACCAGGGAGAACAAAGCTCTCCTTTCGAGCAGCAGCAGTATCTTAGATCCGGGGAAGCAGACAGCGAACTTGCAAATTTAGGTGCTTAAATTACATGGCCAAGGTAGGTAAGAGCGAGCAAAGGCATCACCTGGGAGACAAAAGCACTGTGGGGACACCTGACTGCCCGTGAGGTGCACACAGAACCCGCTGCAAGAGAAGTGGCAGGAGGTCACCGGCACAAAGCTCAGGAACACAAACATGTTCTCCTGAGAAAAGGAAAAACCCCGTCATTCCATCCGCGACCAGGCCACGGTCGCAGCCAGGAACTACAGATAGAAAGAGCATTTTTAGTGTGGACCCTGCAAGAAGGGAACTCGCACAGTTCCACGCGCGGTGTTCATTGTGCTCCTATGGAGGCGGCGAGTCACGGACTGCAGACAGCTCCTGCCGAGCCCCCAGAACGCTCAGGGGTTCACACCGCGGGGTCCCACTCTCTCACCGGGGCTTTCGTGGCGTTTTTAATGAGTATTCATACAATGTGAGAACTGTGCTGCAGCCCACCTGAACAGAGGTGTCGGTGCCCTGCAATGGCAGGTTTGCTCTCTGCAGCTCCTGGGGGCGGGCAGCTTGTCCCAGCGCTGTGCCGGGGAAGGGACAGCGACCTGCACGGCCCTCAGTGGAGAAGGCACTGCAGCAAGGGATTCCCAGAAACACACCCGAGCTAGAGAGAACTTCCAGAGAAAACTAATTAGTTCAAAGCAAAAGAGAGCTTATCACCGAATTAATGTTTATGCAACAGAGGCAATCAAGGGAGCAGGAAACAGGACTGAATGGGGAGGTAAAGTCCTTGAAAACGTAGCTGCGCCTGCTACACTTGTCAGAGCTGTAGTGAAGGACCACAGGAACAGTGAGGGTGAGGCAACCTGGAATGAGTCAAGGCAGCTGCTCAGAGCGTTTCATTAAACACATGACATCTGTATTTTCTGTCAGACAAGCACAAAAGAATTCGGGACAGAAATTCCTAAGTTAGCTGGGTTAGAGCCCTGCCAGGTCAAGAATGTCCGTGGCTTTGTCAGGTGAAGGTGCAGTGCCAGCACCTCTCTAAAGCTTCTGACGCACCCATTGTGGGGCTGTCTGTGGCCAGTTCTCACCTCGTTAGGAGGTCCTATCATCCACTCTTGTGTCCCCAGAAAGTGTGCCAGGGCTGACGAGGAAGCAATGATGGTGCTGATGCTCATTTAGGTGACGGGATGGGGAGCGTGATTGTGCAGCCGGCAGCTGAGAAGCAAGGTAGACAGGAGCAAGAGTTTACTGGTTCATTAAGATTTTGATACAAAATAAATTATCTGAATATTGTTTGCTTGTTCTGAGAGCGAAGTTGCTCCCTACGATAAACTCCACCCTGCGTCTGAGCACCGGCTCGGGTGTTACCAGTATGTCACTACGCGGCCCCCCACACCCTCCTGCTTTTAGCTTTATTGCCAAAGGACCACGACATCATTTTCTGATAATATACTTACGATATCAATCTAAGCATTAGCAGGACAGCAGAACCACAGTTTGTTTCAGTAACCAGAATACTTTGACATCAAAGGCTCGAACATTGGGAAGGTCGACCAGGTTCAATAAAAGGCCAAAGCTTCTGGCGTGCACTGGGATCTTATTCATTATCTGCATTACCCCTTATTCCACAAAACCACAGGTAAAGTGGTTACTGTTTAGAAATTTAGCTACAGCAGTCTGCCTAAAACACTTCAATTATGCAGTTCCCAAGCTACCTTTGTATTTAGTGAATGACAGCACTGCTGAAGGTTTAATGAGCTGTGAATGACTATACAAAACTTAGAGGATCACAAAACCTGCTTCTGGTAATTTACATGAGCAGTTACATCTAAGTGCCACAATCTATGTCACGATCCATTGTTAATACACTCTCTATGTTCCTTCTTAAGACTGGTTGGAACATAATTATTTCCAAGTCTCCAAGCTAAACCTGTCCATTCTGGTTTTCCTTTGTCTGAAGCACTCATTGATACACAAAAAGCCTGCCTAGGAACATCAGCTCCCTAGAGCTTTTAACAGTTAAAATATTTGATACGTTCGTACTTTCCACCTCACACGAAGGTTTTTTTAAGAGAAAATGCTTTACAATTCTGTTTAAATCTGTCACGTTGTGCTTGTGGGTTTGCAGACTGCCAGAATTCCCTGCTGGAAGAGCTGTGGGCTCATGGCACTGCTCACAAGCCCCGACAGAGGCTCTTCAGGAGAGAGCTGATGCATTACCTTACCTTGCACACACATCTCATGCCGTGCTCCTTCCAGCTGCCCCGAGTGCCAGAGCTTTGGCTCTGTGCACACAGAGAACATGCTCCTGCCTGGATGGGGCGGTGTTTCTGCTGTTCCTGTGAAGGGTCTGGATCAGATGTAACACTGCTTGCCTTGGGAGACACAAAAACCCTGTCTCAGAGGGACACAGATTAACACAGTAATCCTTTAAACCATCAGATAGTGTTATCTCATTATTTGTAGCTATTCCCTAACAAAGAATTCTTCATCTTCTATATTCTCATCTGCACTTCTATCTCTACTTATAAATAGTGGCCACATAATTTAAGAAATTCCTACTATTCCTACTATTAAGAAACCCTGTCTTTGAGTGTCTCAACTCAGCAAATTCTTGACATCATTTATTCATTGATTACATAGAGAACCAAAACCTACGTCCCACATTAACAAAGGAAAGTTGTAGGAAACAAAGAAACCAGAAGCAGAATTGATGAACGTTCACTGCGTCTTTCCTGTTAAGGCACCTTCAATTCAGAGTATAAAATTTGTTTTAAATGTACCTAAAAATGTATCAGGAACAATAATTCACTTTTAGTCCTTAATATATACATACCTGTGTGCTATGACTACCAAAGGATCTATTTCTGTGGCCTACAGAATGCTCACAAATAAGTTAAAGAATGACCCAACTGCAGAAACATGGCTGATGCTGCAATGCTGACATGGAAAATCAAGTCAGAAATGCTGGAAAGTAAAGCATTGCTATTTATTGCCAGCTTGCAGAAGATTTAGGAAAAAATTCTGTAAAAAAAACCCCAACCACATTTTTTTTACAGTTCTGTTTAAAGAAGTTAAAATCAGTCACAGAAACATAAAATAATTGTCTGGAGATTTCATGCAAAGAATCTTGCCCTTGATGTTACAAAGTCAGATTCATAAACACACTTTTTACCTGAAATATTGCTACGAGCCCTCCAACACACCTGCTGAACATCTCCTTCTGAAATAACTCAAATTGATCAAAAGCCCCAGAAAAACAGGAGCACAAAAAATAGAAATTTCATGGTGCAACAGAGAAATGAAAGGCACACAGAAGGAAGAACGGGCTACAGCCTGGGCTGATGTGGACATGGAAAAGGGAATGTGGGCTTGCTATTCAATTTCCAAAGATGAATTCAAAGTAAAGGCAAACATTTTTCTTCCTATGTGTGAGTTCTGCACATCAATCACTTCATATGGGACAGCGGAAAAAACCTGGAAAAATCAAAGTGCACAAATAATTCACCTTTTGAATGCCTCAGTTCTGAGCTCAATGACCCGGTCTGGCCAAATCACACAGGCCTACACTGCTTTCCTCTGTGTACCTTAAACACAAATACCGAATAACTGACTGCAAGTGCTCAGTGTCAAGTGCCCAGCTGTGTCTGTCCATGAGCTGTTGCAAAATCCCATGTCCTACACCGGGATTAAGGCAAGCTGTAATTGTGCTGTGTGGGGAGTCTGGTTTAGAGTGAAAGCCACATGTTCTCTGGCATGTTTTGTGAATTGATCACGCAGATCAGTGGGCAAAACCCAATTAAAATAATGCCACAGCTCAGCAGTTACAGCAGTGTGGTGGTGACCTTCCGTGGTGGTAGCAAGTACATTGTGTTTTGCCAGTGCTGATACACTTGTTCCCAAAGAAATATTTCATTATCTAGATACTTTGAAAAACTGTAATCGTCCTGCTTTACACAATGTTAGTTAGAGCTACTTTTTTTCTCTATTTTTCTGGCTTTTCACAAGGTAAAACAAACAAGCCAACTTCAAAATCACTAGCTTTTTTTTTCCATCTAAAGAGCAGGAAAATTAACACACTTGGAAAACAGTCCAAAATTCCTAGTGGTATGTTTATTGCCATTTGGGGAGAACATTCATATTGTGGAATTTCAGTAATTTGGGCGATGAGTTCCCTATAGAAAGCGTAGGGAAGGTCATGAATACCATTCCAAAATTGTCTAACCAGTACAGCCAGCAGGAAAGGGAGGTTTCTTTTCCCCCGAGCCACTGCCTCAACATTTTCCATCCCCTCTGGTTTGGATCGGTAATTCCCATCTGGAGCTTGGTGCCCGAGGCCGCGCTGGTCACACAATCACCCTTTTAAAGCAACATCTTCTTTATCTCACTGTTGCATCCTCCCTTATTGAACAGAACTATTGTTCTTTGTTTCATTCAGAAGACATCATTTGAATGTTTACAGGCACAGGGGATAGTTGATAAATAGGTAGATCAATTAATCTGAAAAGGTCGTAAATTGCTGTTTCATTTCCCTTGAAAAATTACAATTGATGAAAATTTATTTGAAGACAGAATTCTGCAACAGACTTCCATAATTAACAATCCAATGTAACAATCGTTCCAATTCCCAAAGGTCCAGATCAATTTTATAGTATTTTTCTCACTCGAGCATTATTTATTCATACAGTCATCTTAAATAGTTTATTTTTTTTGCTGCAATATGATGATTTGTCAAAGGGAAAGCATTTTCCAATGGTGGCTTTTTTTTTTTAACACCAGCAAGGTGTTAAAAAGCAAGAGAATATATTTGAAGCCAATCACTACCAGAGAGCCACAAGACTGCCTGAAATGCTGTGGAATTTTCTATTCCAGGAATAGAATCAGAACTGCCTCTCCTATATCTCAGGGTTTTGTCCTGACCTAGTGTCTACATTGCTTCATTTCCCTCCCCTCTCGTCCCTAAAAAAATTCCAAACACCCCACAACTTTATGCTTCAATAAAGATGGATATTTCAAGAATATTTAAATTGCCTGAGCTGGTAATGTTGAGGAGATGGACTTTACACTCAGTTTCTAAAGGAATAGAGATATCTCATGAATGCTCCACTTTAGCTGTAGCCAAAAGGAATTACAGCATAATAACTGCAGTTGTGAGGCCTTTCAGAGTTCATCAATAAATCTCTCTTTGATACTATATGAAGATATGGGGAAGTTTAATCAATAATTAATGTTAATCACATTCAGTCTTAATCAATGCCAGAACTACTACTCTTCACAAAGCCCAGAGACAGCTCTGTGAGGTACAAAATCAAATTTAATTAAAGCTGTGCACGCAGAAGAGTTTTTAATGCTATCATAATTAGTTTGTTTAATACTGCAATTTCCAAACTCCCCTGTACATTTTGCAGAGTACTTGAATATTAAATCCATTATTTGCACCTGCTGTAGGAGCCAGTTGGGCTGGCCATGTACAGCTCTCATATATGAGACTGCAGAGAGACAGAACTTCTCTCATCCTTCCAAACCCAATTCCCAAATTGGAAAATTTGCCCAGAAACAAGTAGATAGTGCCCAGAAATCCGAGCCTTCCTGAAGATTAAAACTGTCAACGGAAGATGCATCAGAGTCACTCACCTGTCTCCTGTAAAAAGCTGCTTTTCTATGTAAGTTATGACTTTCTCGGCCTCCCAGGATCGTTGTGGAAAAGAGCAATTTCACTCACTGCAAGTTATTAGGGGAAAAAAAGTTTCTTCTATAACCTGGGGATCAAAAGAGGGAAGTGGTGCCCATCACTCCACCTGATCTCTCGAGAGGAGTGTTGAGGATGAGCGTTTTTATTTCGCTTCTCACTGGAAAGGGGAGGTCACGACGAGAAAACCAAATATTTAACAGCCCTCCAAACGTTGTACTCGGTGCCAGAGGAGCTGAGTCAGGAAAGAGGGGTAAACATTCCCTGAACCCTGCTCTTTGGAGACCCTTCTCTTCCCATTCCAGCTCTGCCGGGAGGTGTCTATTTTCACACATCATAAATTAGGTAAATGCTAACCCGTTCACACCGATGGCTGCCTATAATGGCACGTTTCGCACCCCATGCAAAGAGAAGAAAAAACCCTCTTTGTTCTGTCCTTATTCCTCATTCACACGAGCAAACGTCACCACTCAAAGGACTGCTCGATAACGTGGTTTTGCTGAAAAACAAGACAGCGATGTGCTCTGATTTTCACTTGGTTAAGATCTAAGTTTTCCTTCTGACAACTAATTTTTCTTTCATTTAAAAAAGTAGCAATTCCCTCCTGCATTCGCTCTTAAGCCACCTAAGTGTTAATGTAGGAATTACCATTGCAACTCATACCAATATTTTTTCGTTTCACCCATTTGGATAGCTGCCCCAAGCTCCCAAGCACACAAGTAAGCAAGTCCTTAGAGGTTTGCGAGCTCAAGACCTTGGGAACTCAGCCGTTCTCTAGCAGTCAGGTTTGACTAAAGCCCAGCAGTAAAAACCCCTTTGGCATGAAATAAACAATCAAAAGACAAAAGCACAAAATGGAAATCTCATCAGCAAGTGTGCCACCACCACAATAAGGAGCACCATAGATTACCTGCCTGAATGGCTGTTAGTGCTCCTTGTATACATTTTTTTTTTAAATTAAGCACAGAGAGGAATTTGCTCTGTCTGTATTTTTCTGCCTTAAGCATTCCTGATTGCTGCAAGATTTAGTCTTGTTAAAGAGCAGTCTTGCATCATTATATATTTCATTGACCATTTACTGTAATGCTGAATGACCGATCAATTGGCAGTTAAACTGCTCATTAAGAAAAAGTACAAGTTTCTCTAAATTCAGCTACTCCATTTTTCTCCCAATCATTTCCTCGGTCTATTAATGGGCAGGTTTTGTCCTGCTGTTCAATAGTTCAAAGTTAGATTTACCTTATTCTGTGTAGTGTAAAGAACTTAGGCAGTTTTAAAGTGAAAGGACTTTTTGAGAAGCTTCTTTAAAGCCAAAATGACAGTAATAACATACACCTTAACTGCTAAATTTTCATGTTAAAGCATCAATTCAATAATCTGTGATCTGTGAAAAAGCAAAGTTATTTTCCTGTGATTTTATTTGTTACAATGAACCGACTGCAATTCTCAGGGATAAATTATGCAGGCTATAAAATTTAAATTTAAAAATTTGACACTAATGGAAACTCCAATACACAGACAGAAATCTACTTAGTCAGCAGCCACAAATCAGGACCAACATTTTCTTTCAATAACCTTTGCAACTTGTCTCGCAAGTTGAGAGAGCTTATTAATGAAACCAGAAGCAAATGCTCCCAGAGGTGCAGCCTCTCAATTTTTCACCCCCTCACTCCAGCCTGGCAAGGTGGGGTCTGTGCAGAAGAACCTATCTGTGTCACTTCAGATGATCCCAAGTTATCTGCATCATTTGAACCTCCTCTTTTCTGTCTTCTTTACAAGACTGAGACTGTATCTATATATAGATTCACATATATATATCAGGTCTTCAGAACTGAGATATTAATGACTCATGAAACACAGGTTAGTGCTCATCTGCATAAAACCCATAAAAACCATGGGTAGATTGAGCCCTGCCTCATTCATGACATCACCACATATTCCCTTTTTCCAAATAGATGAGTCTGCAGCACTTTGGCTCCAAGCTGGCGGACCAGATGCCAAAAAAATAAAAGGCACCTGTTTTCTGAAGCTCAGGAGCAATTCATCCATCTTACAACACTGTAACCAGTCACAACTTGCTAAAGGCACCGTTAAAAGTTATGTGCCTCCATTCAGAAGCCACTGAAAGAGCAGAATTATCATCCCAAACACCTGCACATGAAAAGGTGCCATTAAAAATCCCCACATGCCACCAAATCCCTGACAAGCTGATCTCCACGGGGGACGGAAGCAGTGGAGGGACCAGCGAGATGGGATGGATGAAGAGCAGGAAAAACTTGGAGAGGACACGTGTAGGATGCTGAAGAGCCCCGAGGAGCAGGGGGACCATGAGAAAATATGAAATTTTGGGCAAAGCCTGAGCAGGAGCAGCCTGGAACAGCCGGAGGCACCGTTCTGGTCCAGGTCTTGCTGCCTGCAGGGATTCACAGGAATTCATCCCCCACTTCTCCTCCAAGACAAACTGAGCAGGAAACTGAAAACTGGTGAACCAGTTAGGCTGGGGGAAAAAAAAAATTAGGAAACGGTGCATCTCAGCAGCTTTACTCTGACAAGCACTTTTTGACAAACTGCATTTTAGAAACAGGGCAAAGCACTTCTACTGTAATTTTTTCATCCAATTTCAGTGCACACGATAGAACTGCAACCTTCTGTATTTGAGACAGTTTAGTTCCTTAATACTAATGTAAAATGCCTCTCCTGTGGGTCTTTTAGTCAGATTAGAGGTGTGATTCTCCTGATCTGCTTTCTTCAATAGGCAGTCCTTTCTATAGGGTTTCTTTTTCATTTGTTTAAGCATATTTGCAAAATCTGGCAGCCTGAATCTCATCAGGTAGAAGAAAATAGAAATGTGACAGGTTTGGAGCTAAAAGACCAAACAGTCTGTGTGACATTTGGGAAGGAGATTTTATATTTTGGAGGAAGGAAACCACTCATAATCGAGCACAAAAATCAGAAGTTGTTATTTGGCAACACTTGGAATTTTTTTTTCTATATTATTTGTAGTTTTGCCCAGAATGCATCCAGAACATGCAAAGGAAAGAGCAGTATACCACAAAAAAATCCAATTTATCACACGTTTGTTACCAATATGGATAAAGATTGTAGAGAGAGGGACCATTTGCTTCCATTTTTGGCTTGCAACTCTGCCACCTGTGGAAAAGCTGTAATTCAGAATAGACCATGTATGTAAAATGTAGTTTAATCCAGCTTCCGAGAATTTTATAATAGCAAAGGGAAGATTTTTTTTTTTTGCATTTTTAAAAGGCAAGTTATTGAATTTGCAGTTTTGTGTATTAAACATAACTTCAATCCTATTAGCATTTTTTTCGACTTGACTGAGTGACAAAATTTCATCAAATCTCTTTAAGAACACTACTAATAAGCTTGTATTAGTATATGTTGCCATTTAGTGGTAATGATGAAGTCAAAATATCAATGTTTAGGAAAATAAGGTAGGATATGATAAGGAAACCCAATACTGCTGTTATAAACATGCACAAAAATAAAGTCCCTATTGAGAAGAAAAACCTGAATTCTCTCACTTAATCTCACAGGAGCTAAAAAAGAGCAACATTTATGTTTGATTCAGAGATTAAAATAGGCAATAGGGAGCTAATGTGGAGCCATCTGTCCTGATGCACCAAGTGTGGTGCAAGGAAGTCACTGGACTTTCAGTTTATGAGCAGGTTTTACACCCACTGCCAGAGCAGCCAGGACTGCAAATGAAATAAATAATCTGTGATGGAAATATCACCAACAAACAGCCCCAGCCTCCTGACACACAGCCCTTCAAGAGAATCCCTCTCGTTTTGCTTTTGGGAGCTGCATTACTTCAGCTGGTTCTTACAAGGAGGAAATGCTCAGCCTCAGACCTGCACACACTCTTATTTCACTGCTGCGGGTGGGACAATCCGAGTAAAACATGCAAATAGCACAGGGAAGCAGTGACCATCTGGAGAGACATTTAATATGTTTATATATCCAAGCAGCTCTTCCCAACAGTAGCATGAGCAGATTTTTGCCCTTTACAGATTTTTCACTCTTCCCTCATTTTGAAAAAGAAAAAGCTTTGTTTCACACAGAAAACTCCCGTTTGCCCCCCCGCTAATTCACAGCTTTTCTGCATGATTCCCAAACACAGGGGCTGAAATAGCACTCCATGACTTAGTAATAAAGATAAAACCACCACCATAATCTTTACTGAGATCCGACAACACTGCCTCATAGTCACTCTAATAATGGCAGTGTCAGGCACAGGCAGCACTGAGTAATTCTGCTCTAAAACTTTCTAAAAAAACCCAACAGGGATTCTAAAAAGCCACACAGCCTTTCAGATTCAACTCTGTTTTAAAATGAGAGCAAAATAGATACTTAGATAAGTCACCTCTCTCTCTCTCTAACTAGGTATATATTAATAAGCCTTTATTTCTAGAGCATATAAAGTTATAACATAAAACAAATAAATGCCAAGACTTGGATTTTACTTACATGGGAGGTCTAAAAGCTATCGCTGCCTCTTTAACTTTTAAGTATAAGTCTTTCTCACAATAAAGTAGTCAACTACCTCCCCACTGAACTATAAAGAACAGATTTAGTGGATACATTATTAGCACTCTACTCTGTTCCTAGACCTTTGCAGCAGAAAGACAAATTAAATGCTGGCCTAAGCAAGATCAATTCGGTTGCAGTCAGCAGAGATGCATCAGCCTACCTGTGATCACAACACCGTGTGCAAATGAAGGGCTGACAGCGTTACAGAAATCCTGATGAACGGTACCTGAAAGTTTGGTTTCTTTACATACACATGGCTTTTGAACTCAGTCCAAAAGTAATGATTTCCTCACCTAATTGAAAACAATGGCTTTTAGGGGCTGTGTATATTAACGCCTGAGAGGGAACTCTGACAGCATTCCTGGCAACAAGGAGGAATTAAACACACCCTGCTTTTCCAGTCATTCTCACATTGCTTCATCACACTTTGCAGCACAGAAGGAAATAGTTTGACAGAGATATTAAAGAGGACTAAAAATGGAAGTTTTTGAAGGGAGAATCAGCTATGTGGGGTTCCATAAAGCAAGAACTGCAATGATCCTCTCGAATGCAGTGAGACAAATGAAGGTCAATGAGTACATGAATAAATTGAAGTGAAATGAAAGTTCCTGGGGCTGTGCTGTTCTGGAGCAGCATTCCAGCATTCTGAAGCAGCAGAGCCAACATACAGAGCCTAACTGCTTTTGAGATGTAGCTTGATCAATTTATTTTACAATCCCTCTCCTATGCCTGACTGCACCAGTAGGAAACTGGATCCAGTCATGCAGGGTGTTCCTTCCATTACTCTCCCTCGCTAAGAGATATAAATAATATCTTAAATGCTTGTATTGTTTAATTTGAAAAAATCAGTGGAGTGAATTTTCTAGTTAGCTGGAGCTCTTGTGCTGGTACAGAGGGAAGGAGGCTTTGCCAAGGTAAGGATCTAATTTGCAGTGACTGCAATTTGAGTGCACCTGGATGGAGATGCCCAAGGAACTCTGTGATGAACTGACAAGCTCATCACAAAAAGCACAGGGAGTAAATAGCTGCTCCCAGCTGCACACATGCTCTTTAAACAATCATGTTTTGGCATGATCCTGCAGAGATTAACACCGATACATAAATACAGAGAGGCATTTTCTCCAATGGAATGGCACTTTTTCCTCAATACGGATGAAATAGTTCAGCAAAACCATTTAAAGCCCTTCTAATTTGGGATCTCTCCATGCATGTGGCACTAGGCACAGGCAGACTTGTGTTCAGACCCCCTAAAGGTAATATCTGAACCCTGATCTGAGGCTGTTTATGTTGTGATTGTCAAGTTAAGGGCTCGGTTTTGCCTCTGCAGGCGTTCAGCTGGACAAATATCCCACTCCCAGTTCACAGTTCAGAGGGTGGTGATGCACAGTTAAGTCTGGGAAAGGAAATACAGCTACACCTTAAATTTAATTTGCTGTAAACACTGAGTGGTATTTTTACTGACATCTATTCGATTTATCAATTTTCAATAAAAAGATGGAGTTAAGTACTCTTGTGTTTGAAAATGGCTCTCAGTGACTAAATTTGCACAAAATGATGTCTTTTGCTAATGTTTGAAATATTTTCTCCACTGAAATGCTGAAATCTTCCACATTTGTTATCAATGCCCAGGGTGGGCTCTTCCATTTATGGTGACCTGGAATAACCATAAAGAGTGCTTAAGTATAAAAGAGTAAAATGCAGAAAAATGCTTATATCTGTTAAAGAATTACGAAAAAGAAAGATGTTTGTGATCCTCATTTTTACTTTATTACCAAGAATAAAAAGTTCCTACATTTTCTTTTCTTCTGGCATTTTCTGGTTGGTTGGTTTATTTCCTGTATTTTTCTTTCTGGTTTTGTTTGTTGTTGTGGTTTGTTTTAAATACATTTTCTCTTTTAAACTAAGTTGACAGTAATCACTATATTTAATATGAGTGTGCTGGGAGTAACTGGAAGTCCAACTATGAACAATGGAGAGATACTAAAAGTTCACTTTACCACAAGATACAAATTCTGTTACTATAAATCCAACAATATAAATATTCAAATGTTTCTAATAAGTCTTGACTTGTGCAAAACTTTAACTCATAGCCTGTTACTTTTAGATTATATATTTTTAACTCTTAAATTAACAAACAAAAAAAAAAATCTGGTCTTCCCTGCTGTAATTTAATACAGACCTCTTCTAAAATGCTATATCTTTAGGTTGGATTGTACCAGCATCTGCCTTGGATCTTATACATTTTTAATTAAGCACATTGTTGTTTTTTCCTTCAACGGTTTGTCTAAAACACGGTAGTCCAGAGATGCTTCCATGTCATATCATAAAGCTAATAACCTTGCTAACCACTTATTCACAGACAGAACACACTGTCCTCATTTGCAGAATGTGAAGAATTTAGAATTTGAAAGGAAACAAAACGCCTTTAACAAGGTGTAAAGCACAATTTCCAAAAAAAGCTTCATCACCTCGCTGAATTCATACAGTAGCCTTCTTTCCTCTAAAACCAGTCTAATTAAATACAGCTGGAGATAGCACAAAAGAATTCCATTAATTAATTGGCAACCTGCTGACACTAATTAAGCTATGAAAATTCGACTCCCTCACACCAGATTTTGAACATTAGTCAGTTGCATTTGTTGGGAAGTTTGCCTCGCGTCTCTAACGCCACCAGAAAGGCGAAAATGAACTCTGTGCTTAACACGTGTGGGAACAGTGACCCATTATTGGAAAAACTTGACATTAAACCTTGCAGTGATGCAGAGAAGTTGTGCTGAAGAAGCCCTTACTGATAGATTCCCTCACGAGAGGGTTTAAGGCCATCCCAACTGCAGCCTGTACAGGAAAGCATCCCAAAACACCAATGGCACGGTGCGGGGTGATTAATTTATTTAATCCTCTGCCACCTTCTGTAAGGTGCCTCAGATCTTCACTTCAGCCAGTCAAGATTTCACCCAGTACCTGGGAGAAAACATCTAAACTCTTTTACCTGTGTTCTAAATCTCATGTAAAGCATGCAAGGAGACCTCACTTAACGGTTTAACAGTTAATTACGCAGTAACAAGGAAGATTTATTATTTAATGTCTCAAGGCCTACTGGCACTGAGTGGCTCTGCTGTTACCTGAGTGGACACTAATGCATACCAGCTGGTGTTCCTTCCCTTTCCAAAATCCCAGACCCATCTCATGAGGAAGGCTTCAATGCCGTGCTGGAAATGTGCTAATCCTGACCTGTATCCACATTATTTACTAACAATCTAAACAAAAAGAGGAACATGGTACAGAATAAAAATATTGTCTACTTTTCTTTGAATCCTAACCACTACAGTGCTTCAGGGACCATAAGAATCAACAAGCAACTAATTTTTCTAAAAAATAAGGGGAATAAGTTATTGTAGAAAAGTAGCATATAACTCTCCTGGTTTTTATTTTTTTCAGTTTTCTCTTTCACGTGAGACTAAACAGTTAAATCACTTAGCCTTCATATAATACAGTACAGCACAATTTGCCCACCTCACCATATTTTCAGAAATCTAATTAATTGGAAGGTGTTAATTAATTTTGAATCTACAAGAAAGTAGTTTTCTGAAACAATTTTATAAGAATTGATTTATATAAAGGGTCTGTAACCTAATAAGCTTTCAGTTCTGAAATTCTCAGTTAGCACCTGGCAAGTCAGCCAGGAATGTGGCAAACTTACGGTAATGAATGGCTCATTCATCAAATGCAAAAATCTTAAAAGATTAAAATAATGGGAAAAAAAGAAGTCTGCATATATACCAGCTCACAATGTTCCCTGTAAACACATGAGCTCTGTGTTAAGGCTGTAGCCCAGTGTAAAGTCAAATAAAACTCCCCTTTCTCTGCAGGTTAAGCTGACTCGCTGCGAGTCTCAAGGGTGGCAAGATCTGAAGAACTGCATCTGCCTGTTCCCTTAAATTCCTTCTTGCTGTGGCTGAGCAAACAGGGGAAAGGTGATGCTTAAAAGTTCCTTGTACTGTTGCCAACTAGGAATAACCAGTCACTGAAAAATAATGGGGGTCTCGTTGCCTCAGTCACTGTGCCAAAAATCAGTGAGATGTGGACATGACCAGCACCACCAGAATCAGCCTCTTTGCAATGTGCTGGTTGAAATACACAAAATATAATAAGAAAATAAAGAAGATAATAAAGAATATTTACTTTCCATTTAGAGCAGAGAATGACTATGCTGAGCAGGGTACCATTCCAACTTCTAAACTTTATTATACTCTCATTTGCTACAGTCATAGCTGTAATATTTTATCATAAGATTGGAGTGCAACTGACAATACGCTGGGTAGCGCGTTTGATTCATAGGTGATCTAAAGTACAATGCTGGCTCTGGTCCCACAGTTCTCACAGCGAGTCTTCCATTTCTCAGCCTACCTCGTGCCATCCAGCTTTGGGAACATCTTCAAAATGCTGTGAAGTCAAACTGGCAGCAAAACCACCACGGGCCAAGACAACACCGAGGTGTTCACGGGCACCAGAATCTGCTTGGAGGCTTTACTTGGGCACAAAGCAAGAGCAAGTGGCATAAGACCAGTTTAGAGACTGATCTTCACATTTAGACAATTGACTCACAAATCAATTCCAGAACTAAGTATTTTACAAGCATCTGTTTATATAACGATAGTAAAAAACTGGTTCATTAAGGGCGATTGGCTTTTGTGCAAGGGGATACTGTCAAGTGAGGGCTGGGAAGAGGAAGAGTTTAATGCAGTGCAGGATGGTGCCTCATTGAGAGAACCATTCTCATAATAACACCCAGAGTCATCTTCTAGGTGACTGGCAGTTTCTAACTCTACCACTTTTCACAAAATTTAAAAAAAAAAAAAACCAAAAACCTAGGGAAAGGAAGAGAGACAAAAAATTAAAGCAGTATCTTATTTTAATAACACTTTTTTTTGCTCTATTGTACTTAAAAATACTTATATATTACAAAGAATAAATACTAATAGTCAAAAGTAGAAAGCTCTTCTACTGGGAACTGAATCCTTCAGTTATCCTGAAGACAACAAAAACCTGTGACAATGAAGGTTATATTGATAATAGGAAGGAAAAAAGTTCAAGCCATGCCTGGGGCATGAAATGGAGAGCAAAAGTTGAAGGAAAAAATAATGAAAGATGCATGACTATCAGATTCCCATGTATTACTGTTAAATGCATTCATTAAATGATCATAAAGAATATATGGCATAAAAATGAAAGAGAAGATCACAGTCTCTAATAGAACCTGATAATTTCAGAGCATGAGAAGCAGCAGACCATGACAACGATTTAAACTAAGAACACTAAATCTTGCATTCCAGCCTTCACTGCAAGCAAAGGGAAAAAAATACACAGAGTAAATGATTGAAGTGACAAAAGAAAATGTGACATCGAATTTTAAGGCTACACTGGCATAGCACACAACGAAGCAATCATTTGTTTTGAAACCATTACAAAATTATCTGATCATTAACCCTGTTGATAAAGGCATTGGTTCTGAATGTACACACGCTGCAAATCTCCTGAAAACACAAGTCCTGCTAAATGAGTTGTTGTGATCGTGACCAGGACATTTGGTGTTTGAAGCCCTTTAAATTCCATTGTGGTTTATATCATCTGTATTACTTCACATAACAGGTTCTAACAGATCCTTTGGCCAGGGTTTTGACACCTCTGCATGAGGCTATGTTTAACACCTCATCAGTTGGTATACATATGCTAATTGTTGCTGTTTAGCACCTGTTTTCTCCTTTCCTGCTGTTCAGGCACAACACTCAACTACCACAGCTCTGCCTGTGCGGTGTTTGCAGAGCATTTCACCATTTCGCAGAGTAAATCAGATCTTTTGAAAAGGCAGCAGAAAAATTCTGTCCCCGTTTCGAGTGGTAAAATGGTGGAAGTAACCACTCGTCATTAATTGCTCTTTTCCCACTAGTTTTATTGTATATTAAAAAAAGATCAAGTCAGGTATGGAGAATGGGAAGGGACTGACTTGATGCAGGAGCCTCTCCTCATCAGTTTTGGAACTTCTTTGTGGCCATTGTCACCAATTTCCACACCATAAACACGCTGGTGCTCTGACCACCCCACCACACTTGTTACCCATAAAATAATTCTCAGATTAAACACAACCCACTGATTTCTATGAGTTTGCAACCAAGGAATTCAGTCACTAGCGCTCCGTGCCACTGGAATGGAAACTGGTGATGAAGCTGACAGAGACTGCTCAAATGGCAGTGCCACGGCTCTGTCTTGATTTCTCAAGGTCTTAAACCTCAGCCTCTCTCATCATTTCACTGATGTGGTGAGTTTTCCTCTTGGGAGGTAGATGAAGGATGTGCGCAAACGAAGGGAACATGTTGGAATTTATGACAAGAATTTATGCAGGGCTTTTGCTCAGGTAATTTTAAGGATAAGTTAGAAGATTACTTCAGGGTAAAAGAATTGTGTTCTTGAACTTCAAAACATGAGTGGAAGGCCTGCCTAGTGCGAGTGAAAAGGAAATGAGGGACAGAGAATGATTGCTAGAATGAACAATTACAGCCATCATCCAAGAATATGCTAAACGACTCGAATATGAGTAATCCTCGTGAAGGTTCCCATGACACACACTCGAATGCCAGCACTGAAGTATTTGTCAATCCTAAAGGAACACACCAGCCTTTTGTGATAGCCGTCATCAGAAACGCACACAATGACCACCCCTCATTTCAAACACAGATACGTCCTCAATTTTAACGGGTAAATATCAGCTGTGGAAGTGGAATCCCACATACTGCAAAGTCTTGCACCCACAGAATCATACTGTGTGCTCTCGAGAGACGTTCCCATTGTTGCATTTATTAATTAAGACAATAGCATGGCTGCTTCAGATATCAGGACATTCTAAAGCTCAGAGCAAAAGGAGAACAGCATCAGTGCTTCAGGCTCTGCTGCTTGAGCTTTCAAGATAACCTGAAGCATAATTTGGCTTCAGGTTGTAAGCAGGTCTAGAGCCAAATTCAGCACTCCCTGCTGAGCTAGTCTAGATATCACATGTAGCTGTGGCATAGAAATGTATAAAAGAACAGAAATTTGAGCAATTTAATTTGAAGAACAGAAAACATCGCATAGAGCTTTCCAGCTCCTTGACATTGAGAATAATGGTGTCTGACAGTTCTAGGGTTAAGTAGCCACTCATTCAGCACAGCATCATTTATCTGCCAACAGTGTGTGTCTCTTGTTGTTACTTCAAAGAAAAAATTCAATAAAAATTTAAATAAAAACAGATCTGTCAGTATAAAGCTTTAATATTTTACACTAAATTCAATCTCTTTCCTTTGTAAAGTGCTTTCATACTTCCTGAACTCGTCCTGCAGTACACAATTCTCATTTTTTTAAAAGAAAGAAACTATGAATCACCTTTAAACATCTACACTTTCCTGAAACATTAACATGTATTTTTAATAGGCGTCACTCTGGAAAGGCTTCACTGAGTACTGTAGAATGCTAAAGAATTCTGTAGATTGAGAGAACTAAGAATATATATGTTAAGTCCTTGAGCATCATTACATACAAGCAGGTTACTTGGTTAAGAATTCATGATTCAGAATAGAACAGTAATTATTTAATGCAATTAACTCTAAATGCTCTCTCATAGAGTACATTTGTTGTTACTGACTGCAGACTGTGCTATAAATACACTTTGAAATAAGTGAAACAAAGGATTCAGTTGTTCAAGGCCATGTCCTCTCTGTGTATTTCTGCCCAATTTCTCCTTTGCCTCCCACATATTTTATGAAACTAAAAATTAAATGCTGCACAATCACTGCTTATGTCAGATTTTTTGTTCTAAAGTTGCTAGATTTGAGAAATCAAAGACATTTTATGAGAGATAATTAATGTCTCTCTTCTGTAAGTGCACTTGGCAAGGTATAATCTCTCCATTTTAAGCTTTCTCCCACATATATTTTAATAATAAAATCATTACTCTATTTAGAAACCTCTAATATTATTTAGCAATTCAGCTCTGGACTGTAACTACTTTGAGAAGAAAAAACGTGACTTATTGGCCCCATGTAACAGATTCAGATTCCAACAGCCTCAATAAAAACATTTTTTAAACTTTGATTGCACACCCTAAAAGCAAAATTAACAATCTGCCAAAGCCAATATGTTCAAATAAAGAAAAGTTGTAAAATATGACCATAATTTTATATATGCAAACAGTCTCAGTTCTATTTGATTTTGGAAGTTTCTTCCAGCATCTATTTTCTATCCCAGTCACAAGTTTATAACCATGCTACAAATTACAGCAATAAAATTTTGTGAAGAAGATTACAATAAAATTGTCATTTCATGTCAACTTTCCTGGGCAAAATATATGCATTAACATGATAACAGGAATAATCTATTACCTTATTTAAGTATCTTCATTATTTGAAATGATAGTTGCTCCACACTATTTGCCAAAATACGTTAAGTGGTTCTGAAAGTCATAAATCTCTGCCACTCTTTTCCTTATACAAGTGTTAACTATAAAGTTCTATCATAAATTATGAAACAAAAGGGTTTAAGCCAACCCAATAATACGAAATCTGTTCTTTCAATAATAAAATCTGCGCAGCTGGGAGCTGCTCATTATTTATTCAGCTTCTGCAAACCAACACATCTATTTGTTTCCTTGTAACTTCATTGTTTTCCTTGCTTTTCCTAGGGACAAAAAAAATCCATGAAACCCAAAACAGTTTCTGCATGTTCTCAGTGCTGTGGTTTACTGTTCCCTGGGCTAATCTACCTCTGACACCCCTCAGGTGATCGTCACGTAACAGCCCAATGAACACACGTTCCTATCACCATCACCACCAAAAATGACCCGTCCGACCTCTCCAAATACCTAAATGTGATCTTGGGTACCCACAGGACAATACTGGGAATTACTTGGAGTTTTCATTTGTTAATTTTCATTTACTATTTTCTGAAAACTGGTGCCAAGTCCCTGCCTGAGAGAAAAAACAAAAGCCATATCCAAAGTAAGCTACAGTGGAACAGAATCCCCACAAACAGTAGAAACACGATCAAGGGCTGGTCAAAGCCACTCTTTCTGAATTTACTTCAGAAATACATCCACAGTGCATCCTGCACATCCACATTGCCACACAACCCTTCCATCACGTTCCAGATCACGCACGGGCTCAGCTGTGGGCTCCTTGTTGCTGCACTCTCTGAGAACAGGCCACCTTCTGAAAAGCAACGGCTGAACAGCAAAGTAAATGCTAAATAAATAAATAAATATTTTTTAAAGTATGACATATACTGTTGTATTTGTAGATGGTGGTACAAGAGGTAGAACTTCAATGAAAGACATCACCAGAAGAAGGATAAGAGGACACAGAAAGGCAAAACGTGGATTTAGAGAAGGGGTAAAGGTGCCCTGTGCTTTCCAGGAGGCTGCTGTCACACTCCCAGCCTGGCTCAGCTGCTGCTCTCCCTGCAGCTCAATCAGGAGGGCTCTGACACCACCAGCGCTGGAGAAGAAAGCACTGCAGGCTGCAGAAGTGAAGGGCTGGCACTCCAGCGGCTGCGCTGGTTTAAGGCTCGCTCGTCAGAGCCGAACAGGATCAGAACGGAACCGTGTCTAAAACAGAGCAGAGCTTAAAACACTGGAGTCCCCTCAGGAAGGTGCACTAATGAGGCAGGCTGTCTGTAAGATCTAATTCCAAGCAACAGGCACACTGGAGAGCTCTGCTCACACCCTCAAGTCAAAGGACAGGAATAATCTTCTCAAAAAGCTAGCAGAATTTCTGTAATGAAAGTGAAGAAAATGAAGTGGCACAAACTAAGTTTGGTTTTGCAAGTCTGGGATGGATGCAAGACCTCATTCCCACTGGTATTTGTCAGCAGCTAGGATGCATCCCGCATTTATTAGTGACACAACCTGGTTTGCTCCTCTGAAGAGAACAATCTTGCCCTTCTGTTGGAGCAGGAGTTTGCAAAGAGCCAAGGATATTGCTGGGAGGCTCCGAAATAATTACCTGAATCAAAGAGCTGAGGAAAACAATGCCCAGGACTCAAAAGGGCAGAAAAAGCCAGCTGCACTCCAGATGTGGGAGCTGTGAGTTAAAGGGGACTCCTTGGCTTAGCCTCGATTAGATAATTGTGAAAATAATGAAAGGTCACCTGCTTGCTTCTCTCAACACAGCAGTGCTGAGGTTTCCAAAAAGATAAGCTGACATCCATGCGAAATAATTTTGGACAGCAAGAGATTCAGAGAAACAGATCCTGCCAGGAGGGCCTGGAGAGGAGACCTCTGGATGTGGCTCTTGGGGATGTGCTGGTGCTGGGGGCAGCTGGACAAGAGCATCTTGAAGGGCTCTGCCAACACGGATGACTCTGCAGCTTCACCTGGAAAGGACACGACACTCCTCTTTATATAAAGATATATAACATTTAAACCTCCTCGTAGCTGCCTTCCAGATGGAAGAGATCAACAGCACCCGGCTGGGACCTGTACTGAATGCATCCATTTCAAGAGAATAGCATTAAAAAACTTATTTTAGCAAATCTGGAACAAAGTATATAAAAATTCCTGGCACTTCGAGGGAAGAAAATTTCTTCTCTCTCCATGATTTACATCTGACAATAATGCCATAATGCATACAATACACAAAATGCTCTTTTATGGTTTAGAAATACTACACAAATAAAGTTTGAAATCTTCCTGTGGAACTGAAAATGTGCAATCAATGAAAGCCCAACAGTTAATCAATGGTAGTTTCATCAGTGATTACTTTATGTAAGGGCAGCCTTCCTAAAGTCCTTGATTTAAAAATTTGAAGTTAATTCAAAGCAACAGGAGGCAGCCAGAAAAGCATTGTCTGCCACCTAAAAAGTCACACATTTGAAAGTTATTTTACATCCAAAAGAAAGCCTACTGCTAATAATCACCACAAAAGTAGCAGAGGATTTGATAATATATCCAAAAAGTAATGTAATCAAAAAAATTTCTTTTCAAGGGAAAAAAAAGAACAACCTTTTAATATTTGTAGAAGCCTGATAAAATAGCAATTGGTACAGTGAAGCTTGCAACTAGCAAGAAAACAATGAGTGACTTCCTGACTCTTCCCGTTAATTATCTGTTATAACATTCATAAAGTCTCAGTATTTCAGACAAGTTTAAATGAAGACATAATTCTCTCTGAAATTCAGAGGCATTATCAGATAAACAGAATTAATCAACAGTCAAAATCGTTGAATGCTATGGATTTTAATTCCAACAGCAGCTCTCCTATCTGCCCCATAACAATGTAATATTAACAGGGTTTTTTTGCAGTTCAGTGAAAGTGTAGGCCAATTTGTAACCCATTCACTGCTAAAACACAAACTTCAAAAACCATCCGCATCAGAGCAGAGCAAATCTGGAAACAGCAGCAGGATGAGCCTGGTGGCTCAAAGAAACCTCTGCCAAAAAGGAGGAGAACACAACCCCAAAGCGATGGACAGACTGGGGGAAGCACTGCTGCAGCTCCACCTGCCCCTCTCTCCAAGGCTTCTCCACACATTCACTGATGAACCCAGGCCAGGACGTCACAAAGAGTTTATGGGACGTGCCCAGGGACAGATCTCCTCTGCAGGCAAACAGCAAGGTTAAAGATCTGCTGGGTTCCAGCCTTGCTCGGTTTCTCAATATCCCTTCCTGTTGCCTGTTCTACTTTTCATCACACTTCTGCTGTGGTACAGATGGCAACCTTTGGCTAAAATTGAAGAAGGAAAGATTAATTCTGCTTTAACAAAGCAAGGTTAAAGGTACAGAACATGTACCTCGAAGCCTATCCACTCCAAAGTGAGTTCTTCTTGATCATTAAATGGATGTCCAAAAGAGTTCCTGTCCTAAATGCAAAGACACCTGTTAGTAGACAAATAATATAAATGCTCTATTTTTTCCCTAATTCTCTGATTCTTTTTATCATTCTATGTCAAGACTAGAGAAAAAAGAACATTCCTGAACACCTGATATTTTCCTTTAGCAGGAACAACAATGATGTAAGTCAGTCTTACTCAGAGAAATAGGTTCTATAGTTCAAAAAAACACTTTATTGTAGCACACAAAAATGTAACATTATGAATGCTTTATTTCTGGTGGAACTAGGTCAAAGCTGCACATTTACAAGCATAAGAACAGAAGCTTTAATAAACAGGATTATTCCTACCAACGTGGAAAGGGATATGACTAATTACATCTCAGGTAATTAGAACTGTACACAACATTTAAATGAAACTGGCGATCAGAATTTATTCTAATTTTTTCGCTTCATTCTGTAATATGTTTTATTCCTCTAGAATGGAGTACCGGTGCACATTTGGTAGGTGTGCTTGCAGAAAATTGTATTTGTTCCTGGATTTGCTATAAGGAAAGAAAAAAAAGGAAGTCACAGGTCATGGGAACACACTTTGCTCTGTGCCCCTCCTGAGAGTTCCCTCAGGCTGGACTACACGGACCATTGTGTCACAGCTGAAGATTGCCAACAGCGTTGTGTTTATAGAAATTGAAAAAAAGAATAAATTAAAGCTGTCAACAAGATCAACAAGGCAGTTTCAGTACCAGTGAGCTGGAGGTGCTGCTGCAGAGTGGCATCAAACCCTCCAACCCACTGCTCTGCCAAACGCCTTCAGCCCGAGGGTCACCTGGCAACCACCAGCCCTCACCTGGGACTACTCCTTCCTTCTGTCTCTTATGGCTATGATTTAACTCTCTGCTTGTAAGAGTTCCCCCTGCCCTCCTAAAATACAGCTTGGACAAAATTTCATGTCAACTTTTCCAAAATTCTCTTCCCCCTGGCATTCGTCTTTTACTTGCTCACTTCTGAAGAGATTTTTCTTTCTACTGTGGTTTTTTTTTTTAATGGTGTCATGACTGATTTCTTTCTTGATCTGGGAAATTAAAAAACAAGAAAAAAAATGTTAAAAACCATGCACAATCTGCAGTTTTCCAATAAGAAGCAGCAACTCCTCCTACTTACCACTGGAAATAGCTACTCGACATTATTAAGTACCTCTAGTTCCCCCCAGCTAGACAAATCCCAAAGTACCTTCTTTACTGCATTTTTTTATTGATGAGGTTTGTCATTTTATGGGATGTGGTACAATAGAAAGCAATTAAGTCACTGATGCACACAAATGTTACCTTTTTGCAATGCGTCAGCAGCAATAATCTTCTTTCAAATATGCTGAGAAGCAGCTATAAACCTTCTCCTGCCAGAGGCAAGCTCTGGTGAGTCTCGTTGTGCTAAAAGTTCCTCACAGAAGGTGTTGCTTAAGGTCTGCATTCATCAAAAACAGCCATAATTAAGGTGCACAAGCAGCTCCATTTGGGCATGGCTCAGAGAAAATAGCCACTGAATCATCTCTCAGCTTTCCAAAACAGTTCATTCGATCTCTTTAGTGGCTCAGTGTGAGAACCTTGAGGAAGGCATGAAGGCCAGGTATTATTTTCATGCTTTATTCATCTCAGGAAAGGAGTGATTAGCTGGGTCACAGGAATCAAGGAACCCCAGGATTTCAACATTCCAGCTGCTAGCAGAACTCCTCTGAATTGAACATTTTCAGATCCCTGATTTCAGTGGATCAAAATCTCTTTCCCTTAACCTTGGTGAAAGTATCACTTTTGACTTCACCAGGAGCAGAAAGAAATGAAAGTCTGATCCTCTCTTCAACCTTTACAAGTCAGCTAAATAAAAGGTATTACAGCATGCAATTGCTTGAAGCAGCAATATGCATTGAAATGAAGAATTTTTTCCCCCAAGTACTAGAAAAACACTTGATATTTGCTGAAGGAAAGGGAAATATTTCATGGAACAATTTATAGAAGCGGCATTTTCACTAGAAACAATGTGAATCAAATCATTCAATCACAATTTATATCTAGAAGTGAAATGTTGGACAGATTAAAAAAAAAAAAAGAAAAGAGGGGGATCTAGTGGAGAAAACTTGTTTCTGAACAAGCTGAGGCTGTAAACTACGACGGTCCTTCATGGAGAAGCAGCTCCCAGGGCCAGCGACTGCAGCAGTGCCAGGCAGCCCTGGGGGCCGCAGGGGGAAGCACAAACTGCTCCGGAGTAATTCTGGTTCCAATCGCGCTTTATGGTGCTCTGGAAATCACTTCATTTCTATCTCAGGGTTTTTCTCATTTCCATGAGGAGGAGATGTGCATTTTCCCATAAACCCCTTTCAGAGGGGTGGTGGGCAAGTACTTACGACTTGCACAGCTTTCTGATGTAACAAATCTCTTTTGATCAAGTTGTATGTTTTTAAAAGCCTGCCATTTTCGTAAATCTACCTCCAAACAGCTCATGGCACCAGAAAATCCAACCTGGATTTTGAGTATACCTTCAGACTGAAATAAAAGTGACCTAAGAAAGTACAAATGAATTGTTTCAATATCAAACTTTAACCCTCATTGTGCCTGGGGAGAATTTTCTCTGCATCAGTGATGGTGATGTATTGCAGGACCACTGCAATTAGCACCACTGTAAGCTCCTAACCTCGCAAGTATTCCCACTCCAGGAACTCTGGGGTGTGTGTGTATATTTTTATTTATATATATACACACACGTCTCCCAGATGAGTTTGTCAACGATTTTTTAGATTATTTTTGGTACACATATATTTCCATTTCGTGTTTTACATTATATAAACACACAGATGGAAACTCAAACATGTCAAAAAAGATTCCAGCCAGCAACTCTGAGATACTGCTTTGCATTTTGTACCAGCCTTCCTTTTTATCTTTCCTCCTAAAGCAATTAGCAAACAGTTGTTTCATAAGCTGACAAGGTAGGAATAGTAGTGTAGCACTATTAAACCCAGAGTTGTCCTTCAGACTTCAGGCATTTAATGGAGCTAAAAGGAACTGCAGATTGTGTGCACTGCCAAAAATAAGATGCAGGACTTGCAGAGCACAATTCCTCCCATACCACCCCCATTCCCCCGACGTGCATCTTTCTCCTTAATAACTATAGAGGGACCCTAGGATCATACAGTTCTTCGTCTGGGAACTGTGGGTAGCTGGGAGAACCCTTGTTCTCCCACTTTCTGTATCACCTAGTCTGTTTATCCACGTGAACACAGACAGGGCAAGTTAAACATGGCCAATATCAGTCTCAGAAGTAAATTTATAATAGTATTGGGATTATTCACTTGGACGAGTCATCGCCTAGGTATACTGAAAGTTTCAGGCATAAGATCTTGCTTTTCATACTGTCTTATTATTTTATTTATATGTACCACTGTTCTCTAGGAAGGCATTAATCTTGTGATTATTTCTCCATTGACTGAAAAGCAGCATGAAATAAAGCCTGTACCTTTTTTTCACTATATTAGGCATATTCCAATAACCTCAGTCTTTATTAGCAGCTACCTACAGAAGCGACTTCAGTCTACAGTGAATGGCTTGAGAAAGTGAAAAGCATTTACTTTGTCCCCCGAGACCAACACCTTCCAATCCCTACTTTTAAGTTGCTCTGGGCTGGAGACACGATTCCATTCTCCTAAACGGCAGCACCATACATTGCTGCAATTCCACAGGGTCATTCTTTATGTAAATTCTCATTAGCAGAGGCTTGGATAACATTACATTTGCAACATTCCTCTCCAGATTCTGTATTTTGAAATCCAGCTCTAAGGCTAAAGCAGCTCTTTCATTAGCTCACAAACGCCAGACAGAACACTTGGCTTGGCAGCCACACACAAGTTTTTTGGAATGTTTACAGGCAAAAATCCTTTCCCTTGACCAAAACAATAAAAGGAATTATACCCACAGCTTTGGTCTGAAGATTTGTACGTAGGACAGCTGGAACAGAAAGTTAATGGAAAGTCAGTGTTGGTTGATTCAGCTCCATACAACATTCCAATCCCATTGACCTTCTGAGGGTAATGTGGCACCATTATTCACTCCAACTGGTGACATCTCAAGAGAGAAACCCACAGCATTCATTTTTCTTAAATGTTACTTTTTGTGCATAGCAACACAAAGGGTGCTCGTAGAAATGGCAATAATTAACAGATCTAAATTAAACCACAGTTAGAAAGCCATTAATATATTCACTTTCCACAGATTTTGAGCTAGATATTGAGCAAAGTATGATTCTCTGGCCCCAAAGTGGCAAATTAGTTTCTGCTAAATGATCTAATACTAGATTGCACAGGTCAGCTGTTTGTAAAAATGTGATTATAAAGAAAAGAAAAAAAAAAAGAAAGAATTTCCTTTTTGCTTGTTATAACAAAATGGCTTAACAACTGGACATGGCACTCAGTGCAATGGTTTAGTTGACATGGTGATGTTGGGTCAAAGGTTCGACTCAGTCTTGGAGGTCTTTTCCAAACTAAGTGACTCTCTGATTCCATAAGTTGGTTTCATTTTGATTACATAAAAGGTCCTGTCATGTCCCTATGTTCTAACATTTTCCAAAATGAATAAGCATTAAGGAATGGACATGAAGAAACTTGGTTGATCTGCTAAAGGATGCTGTTTTGACAAAATTTTCTTAGCGTGCAAGCGTTTTTGGAAACTCCCTCACGGAGAGCACGGGACCACGCACAAACGGACAAACTCACGGCAGTGCTGTTGGCTAACTGATGCCACGGTGGCTTTTAAGCACCACAGTGAAGAATTGAACCGAGCAAACCAAGAATTCCTGAGAAAAAGGCTTGTCCGAGTTCCCATCGCTCACCCTGCCATATTCCAGGGGAATGTGCCAAGTCCTGCACCCTTTCCATTGCAGGGAAACTCAGTTTCTTCTTTTATGCTTGCTCTGCTTTACACGAGATTGAAGCCAGGCCTCCCATTCTAGATAGCTCCACTAATTAAGCTAATTAGCTCTTTAGATCAGATTTCTTCCCATGAACTGATGAATATTAGATTATTCAGAACACAGTCAGCTGCCAGAAGGCAGAGAGATGTCTATCCCCTGAACAGCCAGTGCAACTCAGGTGGAACAGGAGTTTCACCTCAAATCCTGGAGTAAACACAGAGCTGTTACACGACAGCATTCTGCTCAATCCTCAAAGCAGAGCCGTGAGTGGTTAACCCGTAAATACCTGCCCAACAATTACACAGAGTGTTTTCACACACAAGAGAGAGCTAAATTGGAAAATAAAAAATATAGCATCCTAAACCATTCTAAAATAAAAGCCAATCTGTTAAAGGGAATTAATATAAAAGCACTAAGGACAGCTATTGCAAAAAGACACAAAACATGGTGCAGACTTAGCTTAAATTACAGCTGGAGTCAGACTTAGCTTAGACTACAGTTTCATTTTAATTTTTACTTCGTACATATGGATAGCCCTAAAAATTTATTATTTGGTCTAACTAATATTAACCAAAACATTTTAAATTGCAAATTATAATTAAATGCCATTTTACAGTTTGCAACTTTACTTACACATAGGAGTAAAGATCTTTTTAGACAGAATAAAATAAGACTCCTCTATGTTAAATTATAATTTTGTCATCTCTTGTAAAAAAAGAGAAAATTTATACATTTATACACTCATTTATACACTTAATTCAGAACTGCTACAGTTTAGCTGGTGGTTATCCCAAGCACAAACAAAGGACATTATCAGACCTCCCATGACAAAATGCTCATATTTACATCATGCTCACAGGCAACAGAACTAAAAAAAGATTATGTAATGTTGCAAGCATTAAATTAATTGTGTTAATACAAGTACACTCTTCAGGAGGAAATCACTGTTTATATTTTCAATACTGTGAACAGTTCCTTTGTAAAGGAACTTTCATGGATCTGATCCATTTTTCAGTTTCTTGTCTGTGACTGAATTCACCAGCTAAAATGTGAATATTTTATATTAGAGTGTGCTTTAGTATTTGGTGCAAGGATTCTGAAGGTAGGGTGGAACTTCTACTTCAATTAAGAGTAAGAAAACAACCACAGAATAAAGGGGTAATGGATACAAAACTGAGCAGGGGAATTGTAGGCTCTACATCTTTTAGACTTTAGGTAACTCCCCTGAGTACCTGACTGTCACTCACCTGGCACCCTAAATAACAGTTATCCAAAATGATGGAGACATACGGGATCCATGTAGGCAAAATGTTCACATGAGATTCAACAGATCCATTTCCAAGTCCAGTGCTATAAAGTACATTGGCTAAGAACTTCTGTTTGCTACTGGGAGAGTTGTTTGGAGGATATTTTTTAAATTTCAGAAGGAAAATTAAATTCTTTGGACTATTTTCAAAATTCTATGCATGTGTATTATCCACATTTTCCAACAGCACTTCTTTGTCCCATTTTCAGAGGTTCATTAATAAAAATGCTAACCCTGTGGGCAAAATGGACTCTAAACTGCAAGCCACAAATCCCTGAACCAAAAACTGCACGTTGAGCAGTATTCCTTGGGAAAATGGCAGTCAGCAGTATCAGACTCATTGCTGTGCTCCACCTCTTTCCTCAGTCAGCCTCCGTCTTTGGCTAAGCCATTAGAAAGGATGACATGTGTATCCTGGCACAGCTAGGTCCTAGGGAAAAGTTGACAGATGTTGCAGTATAAATCAGTTCTGATGCACATTGTGTTGCCTCCAGAGGCATCTTCTGGTCTTCCACAAAAGGTTACTGAACCATATATAATACAAAAATGCAGATACAATTGTAAGGAATAAATGTAAGGTTCTGTTCTACCCCACTTAGAAAGTCTAATGCATGAATAATGTTCCATCTGCACAGTGGTCAAACGCGACTGAAATTGATTTTAGATGTACCACATGGAGCAGCACAGACCTTAACAAGCTTAGTGACATAGGGGACCTTGTCAGGAATCTGTACAAAATTCATGATACAAGAAATTTGTATAAATGAGAATCTGGGACAATGAAGAATGGGGGTTATATTACGAGAAACTTTTGTACCAAGTAATCAAAACGAATCACATACCGGAGGCATTCTCAAGTAGAAGATAACAAAGTTTAGTCACATTAAATTTATAATAAACACATGAAACATGGCAAATGTGCAGCTACATATCCTGACCATTAACTTTTCTGGGTGCATGAATAAAACGTGAGCAATGGGAACAAAACAGTCTTCTGCTAACCTGTTTAGCTGCATAGATGATTCTTTTTTTGCCTGCAGCTCCAATCTTTCCACCACTTACCTTCATCAGGATCAGGGTAATGTATCACACCTGCACCTGTGCTACTCTGAACAGGCTTTAGATTTCCACATACCACTCCTAAAATCTAGACAATGATCCGATTCCATCTGGTGACTCTGCAGAAGAAAGAAAGATTAAAAAATTATTAAAAGAATGAAAAAGGCTGTAGATGAAAAAAGCAGTAAAGCAAGTCACATAAATTTTGGAAATACCCTGTGCCAGAACCAGGACATTTATTCATTAAAACCTCATGATCAACAAAAATCTTTCAACAAGCATTTGTGAATATTTTACCTTCCACCTGACCAATCATTTTCATCAATATGAAAATACCATCGATGGTATTTACATCCATGTGCACTCGTTTTAACACACAAATGGCATGAGAACTGGGAGGCTGTGGATGCAGTTTAGCTCCTCAGGAATAATAAATGGAGCAGACCAAAGCTTCTTCCACACTTCCCTCTGAGATGATGGTTTCAGAGCTCAGGCTGCAAAGCAGACTCACAAAATATGTCTGAACCAATATGTTCTGTTCAGGAAGGCATTCAGGCACCACAAATTTGTGAACTAAGAGGTCTGTCAGCCTACCAATTTAATACAGTGATTTATTTTTACATGTTGCAATGACATTATGAGCCACATAATACTTTGCTTTGAAAGAAAACAAGAGCAGTATTTTTCAAATCGGGTTAAAATTTATACATTTGCTCCATAATGTCTCAAGATGCTTTTCACTTCAAGATTTTGATTATGGAACCCATAGAATTTAAAGAGAAGCAACTGAAATAAAAGTTAATATAATAAAACAAGTTAAATGTTTCTTTCTACTGTCAGTCAATTCAATTTTCACAGATAGGAAACAGAAATAATTCAAATAGGCATTCGCCCAGTCTCCTTTTCTGGATTTTAACACACTTTGTTTTGCATTCTTTTAAATGCATCACACTTTAAAGTGGTTAGGGATCATATTCCTTGGCAAATAAAGATTCTTCAGTATAGATTTATACAGAGGGGACTGCAGCAGCTTGAAGGATGGAAACTAATAACATCAGCACAGCATGCATATCATTTTCTGCACAGAAACTTGGCAAGACTAAGAGTGTTTTTAGTGGAATGTGGCTGTGCTAATACTCCCTCCTGTGAATAGCTCCTTTTCACTGTATAATCAAGATCTCCACGCAGCGATCTGAGATGGCTTTTCACAGAGCTGCTTTCAAAAATGAAATTATCTTCATTATTATTAATTTCAGGAAAATAAATTGCCTTGGAGTTTAGTGCTAATTACTGTCCCTGTCATATAGCCCAAGAAGGGGAGGTGTAGAATCTTATGCAACAGAGTCTCAAAGACACAGGCCACCACATCACAGAGTGAGGAAATGCCTTCTAAGAACCATAACAGAAACCTTGAGTTAAAATGTCTCTAGTTGCAATCACCTCACAACAGAACATAACGCATATTTTCCCTTTATTTTAAGCTCCAATTATATTACTTTTATGTTTGGAGACAACTCCAAACTAAATAGTGCCATTTCTCTACTGTGTTTTACAAGTTGTCAACAAGCTTTTATGGCTGACAAGCATGACAACCCACATGTGAATTCTGGCACGCTTGGGCTTCTATGTCCTTGTTTTGCAAATAAAAGTTTTTATTTGAATGTCACTGAAATAAGTATTAAAAAGTACATATGAAAATCCATTAAGCCTCAGAAGCTTCTGCCCTGACCTACAGATGAAGGGTTCAGGAGCACAGGAAAACTCACTAACCTTGATTCCTGTTATCGCTTGAGAGCAGGCCAGATAAGCTCTTGGATCAAATTTAAGATACTTCAGCCTAAAATCACCTGCCAAGTGCTCAACCACGGGCTTAGGCTGAGCTTACAGTCCAAGACAGCACTGTCCTACAGATCAGAGCTCGATGGCAGCAGCACCTGAGGAAGGGGCTCTGACACAGCCCCTCCGCCCCTCCCCAGGATGACTTCCTCAGGATTTATCGATAAAATCGAGTCCCAGGACGCTGTGAGCAGTAACCTGAAGAGATCAGCTTGTTGAGACTGAAACCCACTCCATAGCTTGTGGAAAACCACCACACTGATACCAGATCATCCCCTCAAAAAACAGCAATTTTGAAAATGACTGGTTTTGTTCTCTGACCTTAAAAGTGATGAGAAAAAGAAGCTGGAGACATCTGAAGCACAACCCAACCCCACAAAACCCTAATTCACACTGCTTCGTTCAAAGAGAAGTCCCACAAGGCTGTCTGCATGAGAAGAGGGGAATGTGGAAACTCCTGCTGCTTTTAGTGCCTTTCTACAAACTACAGTCAGCAGAACTAAACAGGATTACACAACATTTCCTACATCAACATAGTTTAGTAACTGCTAGGTAAGAGAAATAAAAGTTACAGGAGGAAATGCTTTTCTCCATTCTCTCTTCCTCTCTCCCCTCATTCCAACATGAAGCTGATCGATAAATCTTTGGGCTTGCTTAGGTACAAAATTAAAAAAGAAAGAACTTACTAAGAAATCACTGTCTGGGTACAGGTGCAATTGTTTTAGTTCAATAGCAAGCCAAATGCAGCACAAATTACCAACCATATGAAAATAGCTTCCACTTAAACAGTATTGCAAGCAGATATCACTGTACACCCCTGGGACTCTGGGGATTGAAAGTAAAGAACGTATGGATCTGCAGAAACACCACCTTCCTAATTCTTTGGGTTTTTAAACCCAAAGGATTGCTTTAAGATATTCTGTGCAGTGAACACTTCAGTTTTATGAAAAACCCACCCTGTGTATTTGCAGGAGGTTTAGAAATATCTATTTAAAAGTGGTTTTAGAGATATCTATTTAAATAATAGAACACTTATTTTTCTCATGGTTTGAGAAAGCAAATGTGAAGTTTCACTAGATATGAAAAATGAGACCAAATGACAAACACCACATCCATCACAACCTCATTCAGTTAATTAAAATCAGATGCTCAGCTGAGTAATTTTAATTAGTAGTACTGGACACATTTTCAAGTTGTTTGGAATCAGGAGTTTTTAATAATTTATCCTCATTTCTTGGAACTCAGAAGTGTATTTCACTCTTGGACTTTAAACGTCTATGCCCATCCATTTTACTCACGAAGCATGAATTATTGTAACTGTTTGTTCACAATTAACAAGTGACTAAGCAGGAGTGGAACAGGGCTAGCAGTGTGCTAACTGCAGCTCTTCACTGGAAGCTTGATGGAGTCAGAGCACATTATTTCCTTTTTTCTTAATCAAATCTCAAGTGCAGATCTCCTGTAAAAGCTCTTTTTGTTTTCAGATGAGTTAAGGTTGCACTTCAACTCAATTACAGGATTCCCAAGGGACTTCATGAAGTTGTTTTTTTCATCCAGAGTGGTAGCTGTACTTTTGACCTCAGCAAGTAACAAAAATACTGACTGACTTCTCTTTCTAAGAAGGAGAAATGGATAAATTGCTTGATAGTCTGTTAATTGAGAATTTGTTATCTTATAAAATATAACTTCTTACATAATTTACATAAATTCTTACATAACAGGAGATATGAAGGCACAAAAATCCTTGTCTTCAATAATATAGCTACCTATACATGTTTTGATCTGGCACATGCTCATTTTCAAGAGCAAATTGTAATGATTTGTCACAGCTGTCTTAAATGACATATATCCTGAATTCTTAGCAAACTTATACCTAGCTCATAACCACCTAATACAAACCAAATTCTTTCACTGCTAAAAATGGTGCTAAAATTGCTAATTCAAGTACTGAGGGCTAGGAAATGTCCCCAGGGTTTCCTGTTCAACCTTGGTTTACCCCCAAGGCACCATTAAATACTGTTAATTTTTAATAGGCTACTAATATCCCAATTTTTTTTTCCATTGACTACATTAGTGGGGAGTCATTTTCCCGTTGAAGCAGCAGCATTCTCGATTTCAGCCGATATCAGGTGAATGTTACAGAAGCTCCAAAAAAACTATGCAGAGACTTGTGCTAAAAGTATCAGAACACCTCCCTCAGCCCAGACATCCCTGATTCCTTTCTCATCATCCTCACATTAGACCAGTCTCAAGCACAAGGGGTTTGTCAGGAATGTGTCACCATGTGCAGAATTCTTCAGCCTAATGCAGTCAATAAAACAATGTATTCACAGTTTACATAATCCCCAACGCTGATTGAGTGTTGCCGCTGAGATTCTCACGCATAATTATGGTTTAACATTCAGACTTGTTAATATTTTTTATAGGGACAAACTAAAGTGCCACTGTATTAGTCTGCCTGCATGAGAGCTCAACCTGAAAGCACAATGTTCCACTTTTTCCTGTGGAACATCTGTGGAGTATAATTATAATTAAGCACGTCTTGAATATTAATTGTTCTAATGTCACTGATGTAATGTCCTAGGATACACTGAACCAGTTCTGTTTCAAAGTACTGTTTTATTTAAGAGCTTTGCCAGATGTTCTCATCATTTCACTTAGATTTTTCCACCAGGAAAACAGTTGCTGAGACTTGTGAATCTTCTGCCTTTGCCAACTGTCAAGGAAATAATTTCATCCCCAAAGAGGAAGCAAAATATCCAAGAATTTTTTTTTAAAGGAAAAAGAGAAGTGAAGTTCCAGAAACATTTGTACTGCTGCTGGGTTAGAACAATACAATTATTGTAATCTTGGGCAACAACGAGCCCTTTTATTCACTCAAGTCATCATCACCTTAGGTTTTCATTTGCAACTTATTTTCCACCGTATGATGCAGCAGAAATTCAATGCAGTTTGTTTCAGTGTTTCAGAAATTAGAAATGACCATTTTGGAGGACCACACCCTTAACCAATACCTCTCTGTATTTTTGGTGTCTTAAGTGATCCTATGCCAGAAAACAGCACCTGGGGAGCCAATCTCTCTCTAATCAACAACTTTTATAATAGTGAAACTCAACAATTGCTGAAACTAAAACATATTTTACAATTACTGACTCTGATATTCCCAGAACACCGGATCTAAATTCACTTGCATTACTTCACAGCTGAACTACTTTAAACATGTCATTTTAGCTTATTTGTAAAGAACAATGAAAGAAAGGCCTTCTCATCGAGGTTCAACAGCGACAGTGAATGACTGAAACATCAAACCAGGCCTCAGTTAGAAGCCTATTTGCTTGACATATTTGTTCTGAAATAGTTCTTTCAAAGAAACTACTTCCAAAAAAATTGCTGAATACTGTAGTAATTAAAGATTTGATCTCGTAATGTGTCAAGCGCCTTTCAAAAAACAGTTTTTTATTATGTATTGTTCTCAGTAAGAATGCAGATTCCATGGAGCGGGTTAGAATACTTAAAACCCACATGAGCTTACCACGGACTTGACAGGTTTGTGAATCTTGGGTTGGCCCGAGATGACCTCCAGACACCCCTCCAGCCCCAGCCACCCCAGACTCTGGGAATGAGGGGTTCACTTGCAGCTGGGCAGAGGCAGCAGCACCATGGCCTGGAGAGTCCTCAAGGGGAATGTGACAAAGCCAGGAGACGGCCAGCACGTGCTTGGGCTTGGGCTGGATCAGATTTTGAGCAAGATTGTATGAAGCTCATCCGTAGGTAAGAAGGCTTTTGATTAGAAAACATAACAATGGGCAGATTTTTTCATTTAACAATTGAATACTAGGCAGTGCTTGTCAAGGCTTAACAAATTCCAGTGTCCTCTTGCCAGCTGATGAAGAGAGACGAAAATTAATTCTATTACCTCTACTAATAGAGCACGGTTGCCAGCTAGTAACTCTGAACAAATGAGCACATGAAAAAAACCATCAGGATTTACAGGGCTGCTCTTTATAAAGTGGACTTGTGTTCTATACCATTGCCATAATTTTCCAGCAGGTCTGACCTTGCAATCTTACAAGCTGTATTATCAAAACCCATTTTCCAGTGACTGATTAGCAGAAGTTCACAGAATTACCAGCAAGGCTGGGCACCGAACCTGCAGATCCCTGGTCTCAGTTCTCTGTAAAAGCTCCCTCCCTTTGGGGGGCTTTGCAGCTGTCCTCACATCAGCAAAACAGATGGGAACGTTTTTTTATCTCAACAAAGCAAGTGAGCCTATAGTGCAGTTGCTTCCACAGAGACCAAAGGTTCCCTTTAATGGGCTCGCTGCATCCTCATCTCCATAATTAATTCTGTTAATCAAGAGGCTGAAGTTTAATGCTCCATCCTCTTTTTTAGTCTAAACCAAAGACTGATGGCTTCACATCTCATCAAGACTGACACATGTGCTGCTGAGCAAACCAGAAGTTTCCACCAACAGTAACAGTTCTGCTTTCACTCAAAGCCTGACTCACAGGAAGGAACATAATTAAGGAATGAACATTAATCCTCCACAAACTCCTTTTTTTTAAATATTACCTTGCCATGAAATACATTCATCATCAAACTTTATCATTCTAGTCAACAACACGCCTGATTTGAAAGGTGTCCTGCTCTTCAGCTAAACATCAAAGTGAAAATATGAAGTAATTTCTAATTATAAACAACTAGAAGAAGCAGCAAGTCTATTCCTTGTTAAATACATTTAATATTAAAACATATTTTGTTTTTCAGAGGAATTCATACCCTCAGATCCTTCTGTTCTCACTCTCTGAAAAAGTTCCTTTGAAAGTGCTGCTCTGTTTAGATGAGGTCACTATGTATGAGTTCCCCGAGTGGCTGAAAAGCACAAAGACTGAAAAAATTACAAGTAGTTGCTCTAGAAATCACCCTAAAAATTTTTGTACTTAAATTGTTCTTAATTTTTCTTTCCCTGTCAGGAATATATGCAAATTACTTTTTTTTTAAAAATTTCAAATAAATGTTAGATAACCATAAATAACACTGTGTGCATCTTGTCTTGTGTGACACTTACTCTCAAACATTGGCAGTTTGGTGGGTTTTTTTCATTTCATGCATTATTAAGAACTCCTAATATGTAAAGCAATTAAAGGGATGCCACTGACAAAATGCGCCTAATAATAATGAGCAAACACCTAAATACATAGCATAGACACCAGAAATACAATTTAATTTATTAATTAACACCTTTTACTACATATTTTAACTCTGAAGCTTTAGAGTTTCATAACTATCATTGTTTTATCCAAATTTCCCAAAGCATTTGTGCATTTTGTACAGCAAAAAGCTGATAAACAATCTCTATTTTCTAAATGTTACTATTGACCTACCTCTACTTACAAGAGCAATGTCTTATTTAATGTGATACCTCACATGAGCCAGGCTCCACTGAGAAATGGAAAGGAATCTACCTTTGCCAGACTGCCAGTAAAATGTATTTGGGGTTGGACAGTGAAAGCTATAAACAAGATCATTTGCTCCTCATTACCTTTATCCCACTCAATACACTCTCTTTTGTTAATTATACCAACATGCCCTCTGTTGCATAGTTCTTTTTTTTTCTAGCTAAGAAGTAAAAGAAAATATGGCTAAAGCAGTAAGGCTGAGGAAAAACCAGCTAGGAAATGATCCTTGAGTATAGTTCAACATGATCAAATTCTTATTGATTTCAAATTGTCCGAGGTTGACAAACACCCAAAGTCTCTGTCTCTTGCCTTCTGATTTCATTACTTAATGTACCAAGGTGAGTGACAGTTTTTTAATGTGCTTGCTTGCTGTCATCACTGCTGGACACAGAGTAAATACCTTCTAGAGCTCTTTTTAATGGAGGCATGACGAAAATGGAAATGATCTGTGCTAATGAAAATACTTGTTTATTAAATGAAGGTACGTTAATAATACTTGAAATAAGTCCTCTTAAATAGCCTAAGCAGAAAAGCTGGTTTTAAATTTCTGTGTGATCTTGCAACTGCCATTCTCTTTACCTCAAGACTAAAAGTGGAATCTTAAGGAAGGCAGAAAATATCACCTTGTGCAGCACTGGAAGGTGTTCCACAAGCAGCTGGGTCACACTGCACCCACCATCCTTCAGAGGTGGCTGCATCAGATCCTGCGGGTTTGGTCCCCCCTCGATGGGCAAACCCTTCCAGGGACACTGCTGATGACCACAAACAAAGAATTAAGAGCCATACAATTTTGTCCACTACTATTAACTGAACACACAGAGCAAACTTCATTGGCTTTCCTTGCATTTTCTGTCACAATCCACTGATGGCACCTCTCGTTCTCAGCTCAAGACTGCAGAGCTCACTCCTCCACACAGGAATAAAGTTACTACGATTTGAGCAATAGTTACTTTATACAATGACTGTTTCAGCAAATTGAAGTTTATATTGTGATACCCAGCTGAAAGTTAAGGAAAACATAAGCACGAAGGATGACAAATTTAAAATGCTGCTAGGTTGGGCTGAATAAGCATCTGTACAGCACACAGTAACAGTGTGATGCAAGCATGGGGTTTTCAGCTTCTGGATAGCAGATGTCTAATTTTGCTGAGCACTTTCTCAGCATTGTTAATATTTATACCTCCATGTGAAAATTCATAGGACTAAAACCATGCTGAAGTTTTGCCCATTATTTTTGTAAAAGAAAGACATTGGTAACAATTTCTTTCAGCTCGGAAAAAAAAACCTCCAAAACCCAACATGTGGTCAATAAATAAATATATATATATATCCTATATTAAAATAGAGTAACAAAGTAAAACATTCAGGATTTTTTGTGCCTGTCTAGCAGTGAAGAGGACAAAAGAAATGGATGGATAATTTTTTTCCTCAATTATTATTTTTTAATTTAGTCTTTAAATATCTTGTATTTTCATCATGGTGAGAAACATCTAGAAATTTTCTCATATTTAATGAACACGGCTGAGCACATTCAATCAAACAGAAGGAAAATACTTCATGAAAAAATAAGCATAAATGAAGATACAAATGACTCAATCAGAAGTCTAAAAATGTTGACAAAGTGCTGGAATCCCAGCATACAACCTGAGCCATGTAAGAACAAAGACCTTATTGTTCAACTTCAAAGAATTAATCTTAAATAAAAAGTGAGTTACCTGAGATAGTAAGTTTGACAGCCCATGCTGTCAGGTCTGACACTACATAAATTACTGTAATCCTAAATGAAAAGGGTATCATTCAATCTTCTCTTGCCTAAAAGACCTTGAGCGCTTATTAATTTCTTAATAATGTCTACAAGTTATTCCTATAGAAAATGAAAACTGATCTCCTTGCACTCGGTTACCAAAAAAACCCCAAACCAAACAACCCAAACCAAACCCCAAATTCCAACTAGATATTTTTCTGCCTTTATTTTCCGTGGAGAGTCTCAAAACTTCCCCTAAAGTTTGCAGAACTCGCAAGTCAAGGGCAGAACAGCGTGTGTCTCTCTGCAATGACATCCAGGCAGGAGCCTCAGCCCTCTGTTTCTTGCCAAGAATTGAGAGGATTTGGCGTGTGGGAACCCTGCAGTGTAGAGTGAATTCAATCTGCACTCAGCTTTGTCAAATTGCTTGCACATCTTCCTGCTGCACAGAGATAGGGGTGCACAGTGAGTATTTAATCTGCATTCAAATGATGAAGTCCTGTACAACGTGGCTTTCTTGGAATCAAAAAGGTGGAGAGCCGTGGCGTCTACTCCAGGCAGCAACCCATTTTCTCCCCTCTGCCTCTTAAAAGACCAACCCAAGCAGTAGTGAAATCAGAGACGTTCAAGACCATTAACTCCTCTCTGGGAACACATTTCAAATGAATGCAGCCCTGCTACAGCCTGGTGGCAGTGGGCTTTGGGCAGTGGGTGATGCAGCCCCAAGGGTTTCACAGTGGGGAGTACGAGCCAAGGAACTTACTCCAAACTCATTCCAGAAAAGCTGCTGAAGGCCAGTGATCAGTTTTGTATCTGTTCTGCAGCACGCCTCGCAGTAACTCTCCCTCAGAACATAAACCTGTTCTGTGTAATCTTGTGCGAGTCTCTTGAGTCCTGGATTATCCCTCAGGATCCTCCCACGTGCTTCAATCCCTGGCCTAGGGAGTGCTGGAGGATTAAACTTGGTCTGAAATGGCCCTTGGATATACAAAATGCTACTTGAATACACAAGGCCAGAGCCTACATTTTTCTCATGGTTTTAATTAAGAGCACTGCTTTCTTTCAGAATTTTAAGTTTCAGAAAGGAAGTTTTCAGTAAAACAGATTTGGCTGAAAAAGGCACGGATATCTGAGACTGAAAGGAGCAATCAGGATCTTCCAGACTGAGTTGATGTGTAGCAATCCACACAGCAGGCTTCAGTCATGACTCTCAAACATAGCCTACAACTTGGATTTAACACACAATGCCAGGCACAGAATTGACTATAATTACCTCCAGTAAAAGAAAAATCTGTCCAATCCCTGGCAATCAATTAGAGTAATCCAACAAATATGTTCTTCCATAAATCTTATTTATAAAATTAACTTCAGCTTTTCTGTCCATAAGTCTCTGTAACAAGGACTGAAAGCACCCAGAACAATAATCAATATGCCACGTTGCCAAGTTAGATGCAGGAAACAAGTAGAGATATTTTCACACATCACATGAAAAACATCCTGAAATATGCATAAAGTCCATATGAACCAGGAGGAAATACAGACAAAAATAATGAAATGCGAAGAGATTCTGAAAGTGAAAAATATCCAACGTACTCAAAGAATCAGAAAAGCAATCTGTATGGTGGGAGAAACTTGAAGAAAAATATCCTTACAGCCTACGACTCCTGCCTCAGGAAAGGCTGCATTTGCTGAAAACTATGCCAAAAGAGGAGCAGGATCAGCTTTGCTTTGAGTGAACTTTTCCCCACTCTGTTCCTAAGATCTTGGCTACTTTTTCCTTTCATTGCTTGCTTCCACTTCTTCTGGAGCTGCTGTATTTTTGTGCTCCCTGCTATCCTCACTTCTGCTCCACTCACTGTGGCTCCCCTGCACCTGACTCTCCCTAATTGCCAAGACACTGCCCATAAACGCTCATTTCCCCCAAAAATAATTCACAAACTGTCTTAAGGAATGGCACACTGGAGGGTCCTAGAGCCACAGGTGGTTCGAATGAAGGGAGCTGCCTGCAGGACAGAATTATTCTCCTCCCATGTTTCTGCAGAGTGGCACAACAGATAATTTGCTTACAGAAAACCAGGAAGACTCGCACGCAGGGTTCTCTTAGGTGAACAGGCTGAGGTTAATCTGAGGTAACATCCTTTGGAAAGACCGCAGCCATGAAGTCCTGATCCTGCTCTTGAACACAGGAGCAGCAGCAGCAGCGCTCAGTGCTGAGCTAACCACTTCTGTTAATGTCAGTGGGGACACAATTAGTGCTCTGCAGAATGTGCCTGAAAATGTCAGCTTACATTTCTAGAGGAAAAACGTTTAAGCTATGAAGTCTGTACAGCCTAATACACAGAAATAGAGCGAGCAGTCCAGAAATTAGGAACAAGTGAGTGAATATTCATATCTGCCATGTGAATTCCCTTAGAGATTCATACGTCTATGTTTAGATCCTTATATAGTTCCTAAATACTGCTCCTATACAAGTCAGAAGAGACCAGCAAAGCTTAGATCTGATCCGTATTTACACAATATCCAGAAGCACAAGGACAGGTTCTGTTCTTTCTGGAGATGCTAAGGATAAAACCCCACACCTTCAATTTGTGTTCAGTTCTGAGGCTTGTCCATGGTGAATAAAGTTGAAGGTAAACATGAAAGTGAATTTAAATTGTAAGAGTGACTGTCAGGACTTAACCCTTACTCTGAGTGTGATTTTGGGTTGGAAAGGGTGCATTTACACGTCCCAGAGATAACTAAATCTGCTCCTTTATCCAGCCTTGGCTAATATGGAAAGCAAGTTCCATGTGCTACAGCAGCCACAGAGCATACAAGGGTACAAACAACACAAAAACGTTTCCTATGTTTTTCCTTTGAGTGAATTTTTCCCCTTATGTATCTTGAGTTGTTCTTGTTATTCTTTATTTGACTTAACATGAAGATGCCTGGAAGCAGCAAAATATTTTCTCTTCCTTATTCTACTGTCAGCAGCATTACTTTGACCTTATCAGACAAATTTATGTTGAAAATTTTCTCAAGCAGTATTCTCTCGTGAGCTGCTATAATGTGCATCTTTATATTATCTGGTGTAATTTAGATATGTGAGGAATTTCTTAATTATTAATTTTGTCCTGTTTTAAAAGTATATATTAAAAATTGAAAGAAATCCCTGGACACAGACATCTGTGTTGCACTTTATAAATAATACCAGTAAATAAATATTAATGCTTATATTTCATTTATATTTCAAGATTAAAGCTATGAAGCTTGAGATTACCAATAATTAAAGTTAAAATTGCCTAATGCTTCATACTAAAAATGTCCCAAACCATTTTCAGGTTGAAAGTACGAGGAGCTGCTGCTTGCAACACCATACCATAGCAAGAAAGAACAAAGCACCTCTGATTTTACAAATCAATGAAAAAAGAATTGTGTATGACATTTATATCCTGTTGAAAGTGATCTAGTGGCAGCAGAGGTCCAAAAAGCTGTCAGATTACATATGTTCATTAATTATTTCAACAGTACTTTTGTTAGGCAACAAAAAGAAAAAAATATAAATGTGGACATAGAAGTGTTCAAAACATTATAAAGCTGCACAAATTCAACCAAATTCCATTCGTAAAAATCTTAAAAGCTCTTCCTTAAAACAGCATTAACGTGATTTAACTGATGTTATAGAATTCATTTGAGCCAACTCAGTCTTTTTGCAAAGTCCAATGGCAACTTGGTGCAGCTAATCTCACATTTGCAGGCAGGCTGCACCTGGAAATAAAAACTTTATTCTCACAGGAGAAAATTACCTGCAGTACAAAAGTGTCAATCTACAGCTCGCAACTGCCTCCACCCAGCACCGCATCTCAGCACAGAAATAATCCACGTTTTTAAAAGATCTGCTCAAAGTCTAAAGCGCTCCATGAAAAGGAGCCGAACAGAAGAAGGTGTTCAAGGAGCCACATGGAATCGTCTCCATCCCCTCCCTTCCGAGAGGCCTCTCCAGAGAGGCAGAAGCCCAGCTCAGGAAGCACAGGCTCAGAGGAAGCACTTCAAATTCAGCAGTTTCCTGAGCACTCTGGCACTGCCCTGTGCCACCCCCTCCCATCCATCAGCACATCCCTGTGCTCAGAGCCAAGGTCATGGAGCAGCTCCTCAAAGACTACGGATGGACAATGCTCCCAGGATTAGGGAAACACCATCACCACTCCAAAAAAAAATAGAGGAAAAAGAATAGAAATCCGCTAAAGAAACACAAATAGATTTTACTCTGAGCACCCTCAGCAACCTCTATGTTGCTCAGGCCGTATGTCAGGAACGAGCCTGAAATAGCCAGCTTTGGTCTCAGTGAAAATCTTTTCTTGCCCTGCCAGAAGCCTCTCCCTCTCCCTTTCCCCTTTCCCCGTTCCCCAGCAGGCTGCCGTGAACACGGGGCACTGCAGAGCTCACCTTCCAGCTTGGAAATCAGCACCTTGTCTTCATCCCACTCACATGTGAGACCCCAGGAGGAATTAGAATGCCAAAAGTCAGCTTTCTGAGGCTTTTTCCTGTGTTTCAGCTCAGCACAAAACCATCTTTCTTTGGTGTGAAATTTAGGAAGACTGCTTGGGAACCTGTGCTATGCCAAGGGGAGTCCCCACTCCAGAGACAGTTCTGAGTATTTTTGGTTTGACTTCTGATTTCTTTTTTGCTTTACTCTTCTCTCATCTGTTTGTCAGGATAACCTCTAAAGAGAGCCTACAGGGATGTTGCAAAGGGGAAACTGAAGGATAAAAGTCAAGCTTCCTAGTCCAGAGAGCCTGAATCTTGTTTCATGTGCAAATCTATGGCTGAAGAAGAGTCTCGTTGTGACCCCTGAAAGAGCGACGAGAGTGAGGACCTCACAAGGAGATCCGAATTGCTCTGTGCAGCTGGGCTTAGCTGACATTGCTACCTAGTTAGGGAGGGAGCCAGAACCACTGGAGTAAAAACAACCTTTGTGATGGATGTTTGACTTCACAAATAAAACCTCTTGAGTGAAGGAAAACTGCTTTGCTGTGTCTCAGCATAGATTTTGTCCCCTTGCTCTCCAGGTACTACTGGTGGAAAAGGACTTTGAGATTAAGTAGACAATAAAGTTTCCTTCTCACTTTGAAAGCTGGGGGAATAGGTTTCCGTGGCAAGGAAGCAATAGAGAGGCTTTGGAAAAAATAAAAAATAAAATCCAGCCACATGGCATTTCTTGCAACTCCCTCAGCTGCTGTGGCATGGACTCACCCATCTGTTATCTGACAACACTTTCACTGCAGCTCCAAATTGTTCAGGGTGGAGATTATTCACATGTCAGCTGGGACTCGGCTTTAGTGTAGCCTGCTCAGCCATCCTGGCAAAACATTTGTCATGAAACATTTGGGACATGAGTTTCTATGGCCTGTCAATTATGATAAAAGAATTGGAAAGGGACATGTTCCTCAAAGCATTACTTCAAAGAGGGCTTTCTTTTTTAACTTTATGTGAGTTTGGTGATAAAAAAAACCCAACCCAGTGGAAAATATGAAAGTTATTTTACTTCTACAGAGCTTTTAGAAGTCTGACATGAATTCTTTAGTACCATGCCCCAAATGCAATGCCGAGGCAGGAATTCCAGGAGCTCTGCTGCAGAACTGGGACCACCCAATGCCACCAAAAAGACCTCACCTGCCTCTCCCACCACTACTGGGTTCTGCCCCACAACCAACAACCAATTCTTAACACACACTATGTCCAACTTGATCATTTCTGTCCTGGTAACTGAAGAACACATACGAGTCCCACAAAAGATTTATTCCCATTATATCATCTTTTCTTTCACAAATATAAATCTTCCCAGTGTCCATTATTGATTTCCATGGAAAAGATGGAGAAATTAATCAGCTGCTTCAAATTATGCCCATAAGCAATGACTATGGGAAGAAGAGTTATTTAAATTTTAATGTACAATCATGAAGAAAATATTTTAGCCAGACAGCATCAAACTAAAATAAGCAGAATCTTGAGATATTCAAGAAAAAAACAACAAACCTTCTTGAAATCAAGCCCTCCCATTTGATACACAGTGTCCACTGTATTCCCCACCTGCATTTCTGCTTTCCAATTAATATTTTGGGTTTATTGCTGGGCAAGCTGCCAGTGCATATAGTTCCCACTACACGATTTTGCTGCTCTTTGTGAAAGTGACCTAAAATGTCATTGAATAATTCTTTAGCCATAGTAGATGTCAGAACAGCCTATAGCAAACACTAGAAACAGCCATAAGAACACAGATAAATGTTGGAGAGGCCAAATTCATGAGAGATTGGACAACATTTGACCTCTGCTGTAAAACAACACTGTCTCTTCATAAATATATATTTGTATATTATACACGTGCATTAAATCTTTTTATGTTTTTTCTTTCTAAATAAAAATAAGACGTGGTGACAAGTATTGTTTATTAGTCCTGCCACCTGGACTCAAATATGCTGCACATGTCAGCACAAATCTGTGACTGGGGATGTGTTCAGCTGATATTTCACTCAAATAAACATTCCTGCTTGGGAAACACCTAAAACAAGCCATTTGAAATATAGCATTACCTTTCATCAAGCTAATCCTAGACTGAAAAGCAAGAGATTATATTGTACAGTTGATTTCTCACGAAATCACGAAAAATCAGAAAAACGTTTTCCTTTCTGCAGTGTTTGAAGAGAAGTTCACCCTGAGCCAAACCTGAAACTTCTCGAGCTTCCCCATCACCCTGTGGTTCCATGGCACTGTCCTGGAGCTTGTTCATGATGGCAGAGCTGCAGACAGGGATTGCTTTGCACTCCAGAGCCTCCTGCCTGCCCTTGGGAGCCTTTGGGTAATGGGAGACAGCTTCAGCACTGCTGGAGAAGTAGAGAGGAAAACCCAA